>SJYW01033178.1:568084-595080 GCA_006410735.1 Raphicerus campestris
GGCTGGCTGACCACCCTGCGGCGGTTGGCCAGTCCTTAGAAGAACAATTACCTGGAAAAGTCTGACAGAAAATACATCGTTGAGAGGGGGTCTCTTTGCAAGGGCAGGAAACTAGGTTATAAGTCATCAGTTAAGAACTAATAGAAAAACTCACACTCACTACTATAGTGGGGCTTTGTCAAGGATCAGGAGGCTCTGAGTCACCAGATAAGGGGAAAGCTATTTTCCATGAGGCATGGCCTGCCTCCGGGGTTTTAACACAAAGGAGACTTAAAATTTTAACCTAGGTTCTTCATTCTGGGCAATTTTTTTATGCCAAAAAACAACTACAGATTTTGCCTAATCATGTTTACTCCCTCGTTCAAGCTCTGTAAATACAGTTACTTTTACCTGGACTTCCTAGTTTCCCTCTCTGGCTTGCTAGAAAAATCTCACCTTAGATACAGAGCATATGATGAGCTGAATGGTCAATGTACTTCTCTTTGTCTGAAGGGCTTTTATTCATTCTTCAAATACCAGTTTCTTTACAAAACTATGTACTGATTTCTATGGTTCTAGCAGCATTGCACTTTCAGGCAGATGGAATGCAGCATTTTGGTTCATGTAAGTCTAATTTGTGAAGTCTTCAGTGCCATATCACAGGACAAATCTAAATCCTTTCCTGGAAAACCTACTGGCATGTCTATCATTTGGGGATGGCGTGGATGTTGTTGCAGCCTTCAAGTATCATATCACACATATGCAATTATCAAAATTGTGGAAGAAGTTATTTTGACAAGTGTGTATTGTATGACTTGAGAACTTATTGGCCATTCTTGTAGGGTTGACATGATGATATAGAAAGTGAATGAACTGATTGAAGGTATCTGAAGGGCAAGATTCCCATTTCCTTAGAAAATGAGTTCACAGAACATCTGCTCCTCTAATTCTTGCTCAAGAATTTCCAGGCATCATCTCCTATCAATACTTAAGAGGTCAAGATGGGCAGAGAGTTGATTCCTAAGTCTCGAGAAACTCCTGAAGAAAGATCTCAAGCACAAAGGCAGAAGTAGAGATAAATCATAAATCCTTGAACTTCAGAGTAAAGAAGAGACGGTTGAATTGTCTGAAGCTGGATTTTCCAAGTTCTTCTTCTGAACTGGCAAGTAGGGTCAACTTTATGCTCTTGACAATTTTGAGTACATGCTCCAGCTTCAAAGAATTCTTTGGATTACACAAGGGATCCACTCTGAGCTTCCCTTCTTCACCTCCACCCTTCCTTACTGTATACATTATTTCCTCTTCACGGAAAACAGCATAGAGCTGACTAGTCCAACACAACTGAATGGGAAGACAGTGTACTGCTTCTCAACAAAAAGAAGCAAATGCATCTCACCAATGAAAACAACATTGAAAAATCCATTTAGCCCCATTTTGGCATCTTCTCTTAAGATATCCTTATCATGAGTTTTCCAAGGTAAAATCCTATAATTGCTCAATAATATCAATAATTTCTAAAGGAAACAAAAATCCTGCCCACTTAGTCAAAAGCAAAGAGAAAAATCAGCTATCTCTGAAAGAAGATGGCCATCTGGACAATGGGTTTGCACTCAAATGGCTTTGGTTCTGGGGTAGGGGATACTCTGTACTCTTAAGTTTGTCTAGAGAAATCATGGGAGCTTTGACTCCCCAGGAAAGTAAAAAGGAAGAATGACCTGAGTAGAAGAAATGGATTCAGAGATTCCTTGTAAAAGAAAAGAACTGGGGTCAGGGTCTCCAAGGTCTGGCAGCTGGTCACTCCTGACCTCGATTCTCAGGCATGTCATGGGCTCTGGCCACTGGGTCTGGGAGGAGAAGTGGGGGCAAGAATGGAGTCTTCTTCAGCCTGTCCATCAATAGCACAGCTTCACTTGCAAGGAAAGAAAGGTTGTCACTTCTGGTTATATTGGAAAGATTGAGGCACAGCTGTCAAAGTCAGAACTTTGATCATTAGAATGTTCATTCATCCTTGAAATGTCTACCGAGCAAGGCAGTGTGAAAAACATGGACCAAGAAGACGCAGATCTTGCATGTGGCAAGATGATGGCATCACAGAGAATAACTCAGGTCAGAGTGAGCACATCTATTTCCGGGTGGAAATGATTTCCCATTCAGGTTTGTGGGACAGGTAGACACACAGAAATGGAGAAGCAAAATCCTGAGAAAAGAAATATCATGGGCAGAGGCTCAGAGGGGAAAATATCCAAGCACTTTTAACTTTCATTGTGAATAGAAATCAGAGGGAAAGTGAGATGTCATGCATGGGGATTTCCCTAAAAATGAGACAAAGCACACTTCATCTCCAGCTTGCCTGTGGTTAAAATTTTTCTAAACAAGGAGACTACTACTTAATGGAACAGCTGAGAGCAAAAATCCTTCTAAACTTAAAGAACTCCAAGCTGTTTAATTTGTATACTGAATCTTCCCTGCAATTTTCCAAATAAAGAAGCTTAAGTGATCATCTTCTGTAACAGGGCTTCTCAACCTCAGCAGCACTGGCATTCTGGACTAGGTGAACTACTTGCTGGGCTACACATTGCAGGCTGTTGACAGAGCAGCATTACATTAAGTCAGTAGCACCTGCTCAAGTGTTACCAGGTGGAACAATCATCTCCAGACACTGCCCGGTGGCCCAGGGGACACAATTGTACCCTCCCCTGCCCAGCTGGGAGCTGCTGGTGCCGATTCTGTTCTCCTGGCACAGACATGAGTGAAGAACAAGGCAAACCCGTCAGTGTGAGTCAAACAAGGCACAGTGTCCATTTTGAAAGTATATGCCATTATTATACTCAGGATGCTTCCTATAACTCTACTCACTGTTACAGGTAAATGAAGTCTGATCCCCTATACTGTGGTTTCCAACCACCGTTCTATTTGACAGCCTCTCACATAACTGAAGGCAGATATATCTTCCACACCATTCTAACGTTGGCAAGATGTGGTCTCCTGACCATCATTTATTACACACTTATAATCATGCATGGCCTAAATACTGTTACAGCAAACTCTTTGTGAAAGAAAGTCCATTTCTAGTTATGATGATGGAAATTGAGAAAACATTGATGCCTAAGAAAGAGATGGTTCTCGGTTACAAAATATAAGATGGATAAAACAAATGACTGAAACCCTAAATCTTATGCATGTCTGTACCCAGGAATTTTTTCTTTCTGGTGAGATGTAGCAGCTTCTGTGTCTCTTGCTTTTTTTTTTTGATAAATATTAAAGGTAATGCAGGTGGGGGCAGGGACCTGTAGGTACAGTCCCACACACATAGCTTGTTACCTTAAGAGGATTAAGTCTAATTCTTTCACTCAGTATGTACACTATCCGTCCTTAAAGATTTCACTGTAAACAATAAATGCTGAAGTCAAGTATCAAAATCTAGTGTAGTATCCAATGATCACAGTAGGTTCTTGATTGTGAGAGGAATGAGAAACATTGCAGTAGTAGGTGAGAGGTCATGTACAATTTTAGCAATACCTTGAGAATACTTAAAGCAATTAAGCAATTTTTGTTATTATTACTAGTTGTTAACAATATATTTCTGATTTATGTTAACAAGTGGGCATAATCCTTTAAGGGCTTCCCAGTGGCTCAGTGGTAAAGAATCCACCTGCAATGTAGGATACATGGGTTTGATCCCTGGGTTGGGAAGATCCCCTGGAGAAGGAAATGACTGCCAACTCTAGTATTGCCTGGGAAATCTCATGGATAGAAGAGCTTGGTGGACTATAGTCCATGGGGTCACAAAAAGATTCGGACACAACTTAGCAACCAAACAGCATGGTCCTTTGAAGGAATCATGGAGGGTAAAAACCAAATCTATCAACAATGACCCGGTGATAACATTCTTTTTTACTTGAAAGGTGTCCTCGAATGGCCATTTTGGACAAAGCTCGTTGTGGTGGCCATCGGCTTCACAGGAGGTCTGGTCTTCATGTATGTACAGTGCAAGGTCTACGTGCAGCTGTGGCGCAGGCTGAAGGCCTACAACCGCGTGATATTCGTGCAGAACTGCCCAGACACAGCCAAGAGGGTGGAGAAGAACCGCTCTTGCACCGTGAGCATGGACACCAAGGATGCTGGGGCGGTGCCTGCACTGCAGACAGGGACCACCGCACGGCCACCAGCGGAGGCTGGCCCCACCGAGCTCATACCCGTGTGATGGGGCCAGTGGAGGCCTGTCACCGAGTCCAGCCTGTTACTACAGATGACAGAAGCGATCCTGAGTAGTCAGCCTCTATCTTCTCTCCGCTTTCTGACTCATTTGTTCTTCCTTTGCTCAAAAGGAAAGAAGAAAACACCAAATGACCAGGATCCCATGAAACAGTCTCAAGTGTAAAGAGGAAATGTGGAAGTTAGCTGGAAAATGATTTCTGAAACAATTAACCACTGGCACAAGCGATGCTTTTAGGCAAAGCCTGAGTGGACAGACCCATGAGTCTTCACAGTAGCAGGGAAAGTTCCAGAATAAGGACTTGAGTTGAACGTGCATTTCTTCTAGGGCCTCATGATGCTAACTCTCTCATCTGGAAATGACAAACGTATCTGGGTTTAAGCTTGAAATTGTCTGCATTATCCCTAAGGCACATCAGACGCAAACTTGGAAGATGCATATTTTGATATTCATACTTTGACAGCTAACAGGCTTTTATGGCTGTAGTGGAGTACAGTTTGTTTTGACAGGTATAGGTTTTTAAAATAGATGCAAGACACATTTGAAGATATTAATATTTGAAATTATGTTTAAATCATGAAGAGTAGATTTTCAAAATATTTTGGGATTTAATTAGCTCTGTTAAATACTCAGAAGCCTTGTATACTCCACTTGGACCCTCTGAAACAGCAGTCCAGCAGAAATGTAATGTGAGCCACAAAGACTGGCTATATACGCAAATTTAAAATTTTTCTAGTAGCACCATTAGAAAAAATAAAAATACATAGGTGAATTTCAATGTTTTATTTAGCATTATATACCCAAGTTATCACTTCAATGTCATCATTATAAAAAATTATTGAGTTATATCTCCTTTTATGAACCAAGTCTTCCAAATCCAGTATGCATTTCATCCTTACAGGGAATCTCAATTCAAATCCACTGTATTGGACAGAGCAGCCCTAAAATTAGAGACAAAGCCTGTTTTAAAAGCTGAATCTTTCAAAACAGCACTTCATTCTTTTATTCAAAGTATCACAAATGTTACTTTACAAAGCACTAATCAAACGAAGTATCTTAATAATGAGTTAGATAGTTACTATTTTTTAAAGGGTAAAAAAACTATAAAGCAATCTACCCATGACAAAGTTTTGAAATTAACTTATTTGCTACTATTAAGCAATTATAATAGGGGAAATAAAAAATTTTTTAAGTCAAATATACTTTTTTAAATCCACATAAGGTGTCAACTTGACAGATGAGTAGTTATGACCAAGCATTTAGCCTGTATTTTAAAGTGCTGACAGATTTCCCTTGCTCAACTGGGAAGCAAAAACATTCAACATTCTGTGATAATAAATTGAGTTGTTTAGGTTTGACAGATGAGTTGATTATTGTATTCTTTGCATATTCATGTAAACCTGAAGCGTGAATACTGCAGTGAGCTAGATTAATGATTATAAATATAGTGGCCTGTCAAAGAGAGATGTCTTACGTGAAACAAGGTGATTTATTTTTGCTAGCTGTTGTTACTATTGTGAAAAGGCAACCATGTTGGCCATAGAACCAAAGCATGGGTTTCGCATTGCACAAATCTGGGTATCACATTGATGTACTTTGTAACTGTCAGTGTGCTTGTTTCTCACAGGTTACCATAGGAAAAAGGAAAGAGAAATAACCTTTTACTGAGGAGAAGGATGATATGATAGTAGTAGTGGCTGACACTGAGTCCAAATAGTCCCAGTTCTTAGAAATACAGCAAAGGTCAACAGCGTCAACTTTGTGTGTGCACGTGGTGTGTGTTCCTGTATATACATGAGAAAAACGTCAAAGTGTTCAGTTGGGCAGCAAACAAAAGGTTTTTTAAAGCTCACTTTTTAAAAAAACTTGTTAAATTAAGGCACAGGAAAAAAAAACCAAAAAACTTGAGGCAACTAAACTGGACCAAAATTTCTGCACAAATAAAAACATAGTGGTGTAATTAAAAATATATGAACCTTAAACTGGATTTTGTATTAACTTTTTAATTTCCATCTTCAAGGCTTAAGACATATACATTCATGGATAATGAAGCTTTGGGTGACAACCATAGCACTTCACCCAAGGGACTAAACGTGATTCATTTCTTCTGGCAACTTTCCTAAACAGTTTACTAATCTGTGTCTACTGAGGTTTAGCAACAGCAACAGTTTCACAAGTTCCTGAGGGAACAAAGTCGTCACCAGCAAACAAGGAACGTTGATCTCTCTGTCCTCTGCTCTGTAAGGAAAAGGACTATTTACACCAAAAATACCATTTAAATTCTGCCCCAGCTTTAGAAAGATAGGTAAGTATATGGCTCATAGCACAGTGGAAGATGATTGGCTCACAAGAGGCCTGGTTTATTTAGAGGCACACTGAACACTAGAATGAAAAATAAAGATAAGCATTACTGTATTAATGGCAAAAGAGGACACGGTGTTTTAAAGCCACACGTAAATTCTCAAAATTAACTTGAACAGGCTTCGACTTTCTTGAAATGAGAAAATACAGAGCTCTCTAACAGGTTAAAAGCCAGAATTATTCTGCTATTCTTTATAAACCCTGAACTCTCGAATTTAAATTCTTAAAGAGTTTTCCCATATTGGCTGATGAAGATTCTAACAACTGAAATAACTGTGTATTTAAAACTTAGTGTTGACTGTTTTCTTTTACACTGTGTGGTGATGGTCTCTGATCTTTCAGTGACTGGGTGTGGCTTTGTGAAAATACTTCTGTGGACTGGATATACCCTTCAAAAAGAAAAACTGCTCTCTGGAATGCTCTTCAATTTTTTGAAGCATGTTTACTTGCTTATGTAAGAAATAAAATGGAATTGAAACAAAGGACTTAAATTGAAGAATAAATTGATAGTTCTATTAAAACCTTGGCTTTTTATGACTCTGTGGTATTACCATTGCCATTTACGCTGTTAATTTTTAAAAAGATCTGCCACTTTTATTGTATAAACTCAAATATTAAGTTGTAAAGAAATGCACTCCATATTTTTTTTTAAAAAGTGAAGCCCAAAAGGCAATTAAGCTTAAGTACAAACGAAACAAAAATGTTCCCATCAACTTGGGATATAAAACAATGGAGAAACTGAGGGAAGACAGACGTACACAGTAAAGGAGTCTTCTAAATTCCGCAGGATTAAATCTCATCCTGAGCTGCTGTTCATGGGATTACAGTCCCAGAGAGACAGCTGCATAGTTAATCTGTTTTCCAAAAAGGTCCCTGAGCCATCTATATATTTTGGCTGGAAAACTAGCCCATTAGAGCAATGGCATCACAAACATATTTTAATTGTCATGGAGGTGAGGTGGGGAAGAGTTTCATTTGCCTGACACAGTTCACCTTTCCTTTCATGCCAGTTAATATTTTGGAACAAAGTAGAGCTATTCAAACTTAACATTGTCATTATTATAGTTGTCATATAATTGTGCAGGACTTACACTTTAATTAAGAAAGAGGGAAACCAATTTTCTTTCCTTTTATGTCAGCCCAAAGGTGCTATTTTACATATCAATACAGCTGAGAGGAAGTACTGTTATTTTGGGCTGCAGTGTTTCCTCCACATCTGAAGAAAGCCCATTAGAAACTGCATTAAAACAAAAGAAAAACGTTAACTGTGTGCAATTTTGGGGATTGAGCATTTGTACTTTTTTTGGTTTTTCCTAATTCTCTTGCATTAATGATTTACTGTTTTGTGAATTATGCGTGATAAGACAAATTAAGGAAAACAAATAATTCCCTGTGAAAAAAGACTTTGTATATTAAATAAGTGACCCAAACTTTTGTTGTGATTTATTTTTTGCCTAACTTACTTGAATTTCTTCAGATCTGTATCTGTAACATTCAAACAGCCTGAGTTCTTGATTCTGCAATGGTCTGGGTTTTAAAGCAGGGTCTGAACATATTTTAAGGCCAATATAGGTTAACATATGGCATTTTAGAAAGGATTAAATAGGTGTGTTAATAAGAGAAAATCAATGAAAGTAATCTACACAGACTTTCAAACTGTTTCAAAGAAAAAAAAATTAAAAATCAGAATGTAATCCAGAAGATTCTCCCTATGAATTAGGCTTGGATATACAAAAGAATGTAACAGTATTTTCCTACCCAGAGGTAATAAAAACTAAGAGGGACTCTAATTCAAACCTAAGAGGGTTAGTTATCAGTGAAGAAAACATCCCCCCTGAAGCCCCAACTTTTGAGCCTGAATTCAGGGTCTAATTGGATGCGTTCATTCTTCTGTCCAAACTGAACATGTGCATTTGTCTTCTCAGCCTCCCAATTTACAACAGAAACCTAGATCTTAAATCGTTGTCAGTGTGTTTAGCTAGTGACCTAAACCAGGAGTTGTGACAGAGATACCAAGGGCAGCAAGGATGGGGTAGACTCCTTAACCCAGGGAAATGGCAGGGCAGGAAGTCCTGAGCAAGACGGGGCAGCAAGATCCACCCGGGGGGAAACAAGTCAGCGCTAGAGTTTAAGACAGTTCACCCCTTAAAGAGGTAGACAAGGAAAAGACAACGGAGGTGCCAACTCCCTGGGAGTCTTGCCCCAAAGGTAAGGCACAGGAAGAGAAGGGGCACATGATGCAGTAGCACTGCCCGAGGCGGGGGCACCCTGTTGCTGAGAAGCCAGGACCGTGGTCCAGTGAAGCCGGTTCACAGCCTCCAGCCACAGTGGACTGAGAAGGGAGTCTCACAGTTTATCAGACCTGGAGTGGTGACTTACTCCCTGGAAAATAGGGGGACAAACATGCAGTGCCCTGTGGGAGCTCCGCACAGTACCCCACGCCCTCCTGTTCTAGAAGGTCACACAGCACTCTTCTGAGGCTCAGGAACACCACGAGTCAGTCTGGCCTCAGAGGACACATTTTCATCAGGGAGCCAGCACCAAACTGTCCCCACCTGGAACATGGCTTGGCCACCCTAGGAGAGGACAGGCAGACAGTGCGTCTGAAACGAGGCCAGCCTGGGGCATGTGGAGAGGACGGAGGCAATCAAAGCACCTCAGGCCTCTCTGGCCACGGTGGTTGTTTAGTGGCCATGGTACAGAATGTGAATTTCATTTCAAACACGCTGGCTGTCAATGTAGGTTCATCAGTTATAACATGTGTACCATCTGGTGGTGGATGTTGGTTAGGGGGAGGCTATGCATGTGGGGCTAGGGAGTATATGGGAAATCTCTTACTTTCCTCTTGATTTTAATGTGAACCTAAAATTATTTTGGGGTCAAGAATAAAATCACACCCTATCAAATAAACATGCCAAAGAGGACACCCATTCAATCTTCTGTCCTGAAGCATAAGGATTACAAGAGTAGAAAACAGTATTTAAGGTGAACAGAGTCCCAGAGAGAGACCAAAGTCTGCAAGGCAAGGAAGCAGCCAGGTATTAAGAATAGCAACTACAGATAGCAGTTAGTGGCTGAGATTAGAAATGTATCATAAGCCCGAGTCCGTGGAGTTCAGCTTGCTCATTTAGACCAGGGATTGGCCAACTCTAGCAAGTAGGCCAAACCTAGCCTATAGCCTATCTGGGTATGGCCATGATGGATTTCACATTTTTATAGGGTGGTAAAACACATATACATATATAAGTATATGCAACAGATACTAGATTTGGCCTGCAATATCTAAAATATTTACTATCTGCCATTTATTATCTGTCCACCCCAAGTTTACAAAGAAGAAGTGCCAACAAAGAGTTACTTTTCCTTGGTTCCATGTCCATGGACTAGAGAAGCTATCTCTCAAAGGTTTAATATACTGACAGAAAAGGGGACAGGACAAGCATCACTGAAGAAAGAACATGTTCCATACACAATGGTTAAAGGGACTATTTAGGAGCATTACTCTAAAGACAAATGATCTCTTAGGTTACTCTGGTCGCCAGGAGTGACAGGACAATTATGGTCATAAATTCACTCAACAAGCACTTATCTGTTCTGGTTCCAAGCAGTACAGCCTGTTATATTTTCTGCTTTGACAGCATAGGAAAACTAGAAATAAATGTTGGAGGAGAATGTCCTGCCATTTTCACAAGTTATTCTTTTTAAACATCAACACTAATGCTTTTTAAATATCAGACTGGATAAAGCAGTTTTTATTCTCTTTACTGTAATTTATGACTCAGTTTTTGTAGTCATTTTGCAACAAAAAATGAACTCCCTTCCCCCAAGAAGGAAACTTTCCAATGACCAAAGAGATAAGAACTTACTGCTGCTGCTGCTAAGTCGCTTCAGTAGTGTCCGACTCTATGCGACCCCCATAGACGGCAGCCCACCAGGCTCCCCCATCCCTGGGGTTCTCTAGGCAAGAACACTGGAGTGGGTTGCCATTTCCTTCTCCAATGCGTGAAAGTGAAAAGTGAAAGTGAAGTTGCTCAGTCACGTCCGACTCTTAGTGACGCCATGGACTGCAGCCCACCAGGCTCCTCCATTGGTGGGATTTTCCAAGCAAGAGTACTGGAGTGGGGTACCATTGCCTTCTCCATAAAAACTTACTATGTAACCATAAAACCGTACTTCTGCATGGATTACTTAAAGCCAAAGCAAGTCAGCATTAGTTAAATCACCAAACATTAAATAATAAGAACCTTACGTAAAATTATAGAAATAAGTTTTATTTTTAACCTTCTGAAGTGAAAAAGCTGTTAACAAGATAGTTGTTACCTGGCTACCTCATACAGAACTTTTTTCCCTTGAAGATGCACTTTCACTGCACTCTTCAGAAAACGGGCCAGAAGAAACTTGCATTTAACAAGTTAAGAACATTCTACCACAGTCATGTTTTCCATGATGCTAGAAACAGAGTTACATGTCAATTTAACCTCTGTCTCAGAAGAAGAAATAAGACAACTGAAATAACTAATTCTCTAATCTTTAGTTCTGTTTCCACAAATAAAACCTAATACTTTTCACAATGAGAAAGTAAAAAATAATATACAAACAAAACTAGCCAACCTGAAATCATTTATCCCCTTTATCTAGATAACAGGTTAAGTAACAGGAGATCCACATAAGAATAAGTTGCTGGTTCTTCCTTAACCATTTACCTAACTCTGGGTCAAAGATAATAAATAACAGCAATGTACAATCTGTAAGTGTATATAAATTCTGTATCACATTTTCCCTATTTTATAAGGAAAGAAAACAGGTTTGATGCATAAGAGGAAGAACAGTAAAAAACACTGCTAAAAGGCAGTTTTGCTGTCACCACTGCTTACTCGAGAAGTACCCACATTAACCTTCTAGCAAAATAGCTACTGCCTATGCCCCAAAATGTGATATTAAGTGATTCTAAGTAAACATGTTATAAAAAAAGTTGTTAACATTTTGGTTCTCATTCATATTGGTCTCCCAGACCTAGAAATTCAAATTAAATGGATTCTGCAGAGTACTTCTATCTATGCTAATAATGTAAATGAAAAGCAACATTCATTTTTAAGTAAAAATTGCCACACTGTTTTTGAAACTGAAAATAAGAGTAAGACAAAATAGGAAACTCATGTGTTGAGACAAATATTTACCATAATTAAGTATAACTTGAAGTTCTCAAATTATTTATTTTCAACTCAAGCAAAGACACTTAAGCCACCGCAGTCATTTCCTCGTCTGTGTCACTGGACTCATCTTTCAGTTCCAATTCCCCTAAATCTCCGTCTATAGCTGTCACAGCTTTCTTCTTACACTTCTTGGGCACCGCATCACTAGCACAGACTTTTCTCATTTTAATGTTTGGCAGTTTCTTCAGATCAAAGTCCCATTCCCTAGACAAAAGAGAGAATGCAGAGAGTTGGTGAAGTGGGGAATGAAGTCAATATTCAAAACTATGAAGAAAAAAGTTTATAAATTTACAGCAGACTCCAATCTACTAGACGGAAACAATATAAACGCATCAGGAAAAAAAAATGTCCCCAAAACTGAGGTTTGCATTTTCCATACTTTTACTGCACTTTCTCATTAATCTATATTATGTTATAGTTGCTCACTCACATCTGACAGTTTGTGACCCCATGGACCGCAGCCCACCAAGTTCCTCTGTGCATGGGATTTCCTAGGCAACAATACTGGAGTGGGTAGCCATTTCCCTCTCCAAGGGATCTTCCTGACTCAGGGATGAACCCAGGTTTCCAGCACTACAAGCAGATTCTTTACCATCTGAGCCACCAGGGAAGCCTCATTAATCTACAATAGCAGTTAACTGCCCAGGGAACTTCACATATTTAAGACTTTCAAAACAATGCAGGAAAACATTAGGTAGAAGTTACAAGGAGGCTGTTCCTTTATGATCCCTAACCTGAACACTTCCCTCTATCAGGGCATAACAGTATTAAGAAATCTCAAAAGCAGAACTACACCACACTGGAAAATCTCCAAAATGCAGAGTCAGAAAAGGTTTTTGTCTTTACACACAATGGTAAGTCACAATTAAGTTTCAGCAACCAAACAATTCTTGTAACAGAAAACTTCTAGTCTCTCAACCTCAGCAATTCTGTGACAATCCTATGTTCAGTTACTTTGGGAGCAAAATGACTGTTTTGAGAACTGAACTCTAGCTAGATAAAAATACTAACAATCTATGCTAATTTCTTCTCATTTTTGGCTTTCTTTGGAGGAGGCAGAATCTATTGTTTTACTGAATAAAGAGAATACTTAAATATCTGACTACTTAATATTACAGGCAAAAAAATTAACATCTAAAAAAATCTTATGCTCCATGTACTTATAACTATATGTACATGAGTTACAAAAGTGAACCACTTCTTAAATATGACTGATAAATTTTATGAGAGCTGAGATTTTATGAATATTAAATATTTCTGTAAATTCAGAAGTATAATAATATAAAATAAGCTTACGGGTTTCAAATAACACGGACTTAATTTATCTAATTTCAATTAAAAATTCAGCCTGATCAACATGACCTACCTAAGGCCAAAGTGATTAATAAAAATTATTTTCTAAAGAAAAATAGTTTATGTTTGAAAACTAAAAACTGGAAATCCTACTCACTGTTCTCTCTGGTCAGAGAGTACTATTAGAGAGATCACTGAGTCACCTGGTTCTTCATGATTCCCTTCCCACCAACCAACTTCTCCAGAAGGAGGTGCTGCAGTCTGGGAATGGGTTTCTGAGCCATCAAGTTTGCTGCTGACAGTTTTTTTTTTTTAAATAACAGAGAGGAACAGTGACATCATGTTCTTTTAAATACTATTTTGAATTCTGAAGTATTTTGAAAAACAAAAGCAATAGGTCACTATCATTTCAGGCATTTCTAACAAATGCAACTTATGANAGTTTCATTTGCCTGACACAGTTCACCTTTCCTTTCATGCCAGTTAATATTTTGGAACAAAGTAGAGCTATTCAAACTTAACATTGTCATTATTATAGTTGTCATATAATTGTGCAGGACTTACACTTTAATTAAGAAAGACGGAAACCAATTTTCTTTCCTTTTATGTCAGCCCAAAGGTGCTATTTTACATATCAATACAGCTGAGAGGAAGTACTGTTATTTTGGGCTGCAGTGTTTCCTCCACATCTGAAGAAAGCCCATTAGAAACTGCATTAAAACAAAAGAAAAACGTTAACTGTGTGCAATTTTGGGGATTGAGCATTTGTACTTTTTTTGGTTTTTCCTAATTCTCTTGCATTAATGATTTACTGTTTTGTGAATTATGCGTGATAAGACAAATTAAGGAAAACAAATAATTCCCTGTGAAAAAAGACTTTGTATATTAAATAAGTGACCCAAACTTTTGTTGTGATTTATTTTTTGCCTAACTTACTTGAATTTCTTCAGATCTGTATCTGTAACATTCAAACAGCCTGAGTTCTTGATTCTGCAATGGTCTGGGTTTTAAAGCAGGGTCTGAACATATTTTAAGGCCAATATAGGTTAACATATGGCATTTTAGAAAGGATTAAATAGGTGTGTTAATAAGAGAAAATCAATGAAAGTAATCTACACAGACTTTCAAACTGTTTCAAAGAAAAAAAAATTAAAAATCAGAATGTAATCCAGAAGATTCTCCCTATGAATTAGGCTTGGATATACAAAAGAATGTAACAGTATTTTCCTACCCAGAGGTAATAAAAACTAAGAGGGACTCTAATTCAAACCTAAGAGGGTTAGTTATCAGTGAAGAAAACATCCCCCCTGAAGCCCCAACTTTTGAGCCTGAATTCAGGGTCTAATTGGATGCGTTCATTCTTCTGTCCAAACTGAACATGTGCATTTGTCTTCTCAGCCTCCCAATTTACAACAGAAACCTAGATCTTAAATCATTGTCAGTGTGTTTAGCTAGTGACCTAAACCAGGAGTTGTGACAGAGATACCAAGGGCAGCAAGGATGGGGTAGACTCCTTAACCCAGGGAAATGGCAGGGCAGGAAGTCCTGAGCAAGACGGGGCAGCAAGATCCACCCGGGGGGAAACAAGTCAGCGCTAGAGTTTAAGACAGTTCACCCCTTAAAGAGGTAGACAAGGAAAAGACAACGGAGGTGCCAACTCCCTGGGAGTCTTGCCCCAAAGGTAAGGCACAGGAAGAGAAGGGGCACATGATGCAGTAGCACTGCCCGAGGCGGGGGCACCCTGTTGCTGAGAAGCCAGGACCGTGGTCCAGTGAAGCCGGTTCACAGCCTGCAGCCACAGTGGACTGAGAAGGGAGTCTCACAGTTTATCAGACCTGGAGTGGTGACTTACTCCCTGGAAAATAGGGGGACAAACATGCAGTGCCCTGTGGGAGCTCCGCACAGTACCCCACGCCCTAGAAGGTCACACAGCACTCTTCTGAGGCTCAGGAACACCACGAGTCAGTCTGGCCTCAGAGGACACATTTTCATCAGGGAGCCAGCACCAAACTGTCCCCACCTGGAATATGGCTTGGCCACCCTAGGAGAGGACAGGCAGACAGTGCGTCTGAAACGAGGCCAGCCTGGGGCATGTGGAGAGGACGGAGGCAATCAAAGCACCTCAGGCCTCTCTGGCCACGGTGGTTGTTTAGTGGCCATGGTACAGAATGTGAATTTCATTTCAAACACGCTGGCTGTCAATGTAGGTTCATCAGTTATAACATGTGTACCATCTGGTGGTGGATGTTGGTTAGGGGGAGGCTATGCATGTGGGGCTAGGGAGTATATGGGAAATCTCTTACTTTCCTCTTGATTTTAATGTGAACCTAAAATTATTTTGGGGTCAAGAATAAAATCACACCCTATCAAATAAACATGCCAAAGAGGACACCCATTCAATCTTCTGTCCTGAAGCATAAGGATTACAAGAGTAGAAAACAGTATTTAAGGTGAACAGAGTCCCAGAGAGAGACCAAAGTCTGCAAGGCAAGGAAGCAGCCAGGTATTAAGAATAGCAACTACAGATAGCAGTTAGTGGCTGAGATTAGAAATGTATCATAAGCCCGAGTCCGTGGAGTTCAGCTTGCTCATTTAGACCAGGGATTGGCCAACTCTAGCAAGTAGGCCAAACCTAGCCTATAGCCTATCTGGGTATGGCCATGATGGATTTCACATTTTTATAGGGTGGTAAAACACATATACATATGTAAGTATATGCAACAGATACTAGATTTGTCTTGCAATATCTAAAATATTTACTATCTGCCATTTATTATCTGTCCACCCCAAGTTTACAAAGAAGAAGTGCCAACAAAGAGTTACTTTTCCTTGGTTCCATGTCCATGGACTAGAGAAGCTATCTCTCAAAGGTTTAATATACTGACAGAAAAGGGGACAGGACAAGCATCACTGAAGAAAGAACATGTTCCATACACAATGGTTAAAGGGACTATTTAGGAGCATTACTCTAAAGACAAATGATCTCTTAGGTTACTCTGGTCGCCAGGAGTGACAGGACAATTATGGTCATAAATTCACTCAACAAGCACTTATCTGTTCTGGTTCCAAGCAGTACAGCCTGTTATATTTTCTGCTTTGACAGCATAGGAAAACTAGAAATAAATGTTGGAGGAGAATGTCCTGCCATTTTCACAAGTTATTCTTTTTAAACATCAACACTAATGCTTTTTAAATACCAGACTGGATAAAGCAGTTTTTATTCTCTTTACTGTAATTTATGACTCAGTTTTTGTAGTCATTTTGCAACAAAAAATGAACTCCCTTCCCCCAAGAAGGAAACTTTCCAATGACCAAAGAGATAAGAACTTACTGCTGCTGCTGCTAAGTCGCTTCAGTAGTGTCCGACTCTATGCGACCCCCATAGACGGCAGCCCACCAGGCTCCCCCATCCCTGGGGTTCTCTAGGCAAGAACACTGGAGTGGGTTGCCATTTCCTTCTCCAATGCGTGAAAGTGAAAAGTGAAAGTGAAGTTGCTCAGTCACGTCCGACTCTTAGTGACGCCATGGACTGCAGCCCACCAGGCTCCTCCATCGGTGGGATTTTCCAAGCAAGAGTACTGGAGTGGGGTACCATTGCCTTCTCCATAAAAACTTACTATGTAACCATAAAACCGTACTTCTGCATGGATTACTTAAAGCCAAAGCAAGTCAGCATTAGTTAAATCACCAAACATTAAATAATAAGAACCTTACGTAAAATTATAGAAATAAGTTTTATTTTTAACCTTCTGAAGTGAAAAAGCTGTTAACAAGATAGTTGTTACCTGGCTACCTCATACAGAACTTTTTTCCCTTGAAGATGCACTTTCACTGCACTCTTCAGAAAACGGGCCAGAAGAAACTTGCATTTAACAAGTTAAGAACATTTTACCACAGTCATGTTTTCCATGATGCTAGAAACAGAGTTACATGTCAATTTAACCTCTGTCTCAGAAGAAGAAATAAGACAACTGAAATAACTAATTCTCTAATCTTTAGTTCTGTTTCCACAAATAAAACCTAATACTTTTCACAATGAGAAAGTAAAAAATAATATACAAACAAAACTAGCCAACCTGAAATCATTTATCCCCTTTATCTAGATAACAGGTTAAGTAACAGGAGATCCACATAAGAATAAGTTGCTGGTTCTTCCTTAACCATTTACCTAACTCTGGGTCAAAGATAATAAATAACAGCAATGTACAATCTGTAAGTGTATATAAATTCTGTATCACATTTTCCCTATTTTATAAGGAAAGAAAACAGGTTTGATGCATAAGAGGAAGAACAGTAAAAAACACTGCTAAAAGGCAGTTTTGCTGTCACCACTGCTTACTCGAGAAGTACCCACATTAACCTTCTAGCAAAATAGCTACTGCCTATGCCCCAAAATGTGATATTAAGTGATTCTAAGTAAACATGTTATAAAAAAAGTTGTTAACATTTTGGTTCTCATTCATATTGGTCTCCCAGACCTAGAAATTCAAATTAAATGGATTCTGCAGAGTACTTCTATCTATGCTAATAATGTAAATGAAAAGCAACATTCATTTTTAAGTAAAAATTGCCACACTGTTTTTGAAACTGAAAATAAGAGTAAGACAAAATAGGAAACTCATGTGTTGAGACAAATATTTACCATAATTAAGTATAACTTGAAGTTCTCAAATTATTTATTTTCAACTCAAGCAAAGACACTTAAGCCACCGCAGTCATTTCCTCGTCTGTGTCACTGGACTCATCTTTCAGTTCCAATTCCCCTAAATCTCCGTCTATAGCTGTCACAGCTTTCTTCTTACACTTCTTGGGCACCGCATCACTAGCACAGACTTTTCTCATTTTAATGTTTGGCAGTTTCTTCAGATCAAAGTCCCATTCCCTAGACAAAAGAGAGAATGCAGAGAGTTGGTGAAGTGGGGAATGAAGTCAATATTCAAAACTATGAAGAAAAAAGTTTATAAATTTACAGCAGACTCCAATCTACTAGACGGAAACAATATAAACGCATCAGGAAAAAAAAATGTCCCCAAAACTGAGGTTTGCATTTTCCATACTTTTACTGCACTTTCTCATTAATCTATATTATGTTATAGTTGCTCACTCACATCTGACAGTTTGTGACCCCATGGACCGCAGCCCACCAAGTTCCTCTGTGCATGGGATTTCCTAGGCAACAATACTGGAGTGGGTAGCCATTTCCCTCTCCAAGGGATCTTCCTGACTCAGGGATGAACCCAGGTTTCCAGCACTACAAGCAGATTCTTTACCATCTGAGCCACCAGGGAAGCCTCATTAATCTATAATAGCAGTTAACTGCCCAGGGAACTTCACATATTTAAGACTTTCAAAACAATGCAGGAAAACATTAGGTAGAAGTTACAAGGAGGCTGTTCCTTTATGATCCCTAACCTGAACACTTCCCTCTATCAGGGCATAACAGTATTAAGAAATCTCAAAAGCAGAACTACACCACACTGGAAAATCTCCAAAATGCAGAGTCAGAAAAGGTTTTTGTCTTTACACACAATGGTAAGTCACAATTAAGTTTCAGCAACCAAACAATTCTTGTAACAGAAAACTTCTAGTCTCTCAACCTCAGCAATTCTGTGACAATCCTATGTTCAGTTACTTTGGGAGCAAAATGACTGTTTTGAGAACTGAACTCTAGCTAGATAAAAATACTAACAATCTATGCTAATTTCTTCTCATTTTTGGCTTTCTTTGGAGGAGGCAGAATCTATTGTTTTACTGAATAAAGAGAATACTTAAATATCTGACTACTTAATATTACAGGCAAAAAAATTAACATCTAAAAAAATCTTATGCTCCATGTACTTATAACTATATGTACATGAGTTACAAAAGTGAACCACTTCTTAAATATGACTGATAAATTTTATGAGAGCTGAGATTTTATGAATATTAAATATTTCTGTAAATTCAGAAGTATAATAATATAAAATAAGCTTACGGGTTTCAAATAACACGGACTTAATTTATCTAATTTCAATTAAAAATTCAGCCTGATCAACATGACCTACCTAAGGCCAAAGTGATTAATAAAAATTATTTTCTAAAGAAAAATAGTTTATGTTTGAAAACTAAAAACTGGAAATCCTACTCACTGTTCTCTCTGGTCAGAGAGTACTATTAGAGAGATCACTGAGTCACCTGGTTCTTCATGATTCCCTTCCCACCAACCAACTTCTCCAGAAGGAGGTGCTGCAGTCTGGGAATGGGTTTCTGAGCCATCAAGTTTGCTGCTGACAGTTTTTTTTTTTTAAATAACAGAGAGGAACAGTGACATCATGTTCTTTTAAATACTATTTTGAATTCTGAAGTATTTTGAAAAACAAAAGCAATAGGTCACTATCATTTCAGGCATTTCTAACAAATGCAACTTATGAAAATTCTTACCTATCTTATGAAAGAGAGGTTAAAAAGAACCGCTGAATACTCAAAAGGGAAGAAAGTTTATCTATCATGTATTTTACATGCAGCTTTAAAGAAAAAAAATGCAACAAACTCACCTAAAAGTTTTCAGATTATCTGCGTTTAAAATGTCTGGAATCTCTGGAAGAGAAAATATATTTATTAGGTAAAGTCTCCTTATTACAGTATTTATAGTTTCTTCATTATCTCAGGAAGAAAAAGAAATAACTGACAGAGGAATGGCCAAAGCAAAACAAACTTTCAAAGCATGATTACAAAACTACAATGAAAAGTTTCAAAAGTATAAAGGACTTAAGTTTAAGAAGGTGATTTAAAAAAAAACACTAATAAATACTGTATTCTCAAATAGAATGTATAAAATGAAACAAACCTACAGTAAAAATGTTTGACCTTTACAACAGCTTCAGAAAATAAGAATGTGAGTGAGGAATGGCTATACCAAACAGGGGCAAGACAGAGAGATGTTAGTATGTAGTCTTCACTGAATCTTACTGACAGCATCTCTGATAATTTGCCCATGTTTCTAGACTCTTGTGGTCTTGTGTCACCATATTCCCTGGGCTGAGGCACAATCAGAAGAACAGAAGGTCTGAGATTCAGCACTGGCTCCACCCTCAGTAGGAAGTCTGACATGGGATGTGCTGTCAATTACTGCTACTCAACCTGGTGGCTACAGGTCGAAGAGACTGAGCACAGAGCCACCTGGGAGGGCATCACAAGAGCAGAGCGGAGACGGGTGGCTCGCACTACGGGAGAGCAGGGCAGCAGCGCAAGTCATCAGACTCCAAGTGTATCTGGCTGATGAGCTGGATGTGGGATGAGAAATGTCTGCAGGATGATTGGCAAGTGGTGATGTCACTGAATGAAATAAGGATCTTACAAGAGGAGCCAGTTTTAGGAGAAAGGCTGGACTTTGCTTTGGGACATGCCAAATTGGAGCTGTCTAGAAGACATTCAAGCAGAGATTTTAAGAAACTCAAGTTTGATAATGCAAGTCTGGAGGGACAAGTCTAGGGACAAGTTAGGATTGACAACATAAATTTGGAAGTTATGACATTTAGATGGTATTTAAAAGCACAGGATTAAATGAGATAAATGCAGGACCTGGTATAAACTGGAAAGACAAGAGGCCTAAGGACAGATATCTGAGCCAATTATTTAGTTCGTGAGGCTATGAGAAAGATTCAACTTAGGAAACTGACATTATGGCCAGTGAACTGGGAGGAAAACCGGGGAAGGACAGGGGCTACTACCCCAAATAAAAAATGTGACCAAAAAATGAAGGGATCATCTGTATCAAAGGCTGCACAGAAGTTGACTATGAGAGTCGGTACCCAGCAGAGCTACCATCTGTCTTAGCAACTTAAAGAGTTCATCATCAACAAGGACTTTGAGTGGTGGCTACAAAAACCTAATTTAAGGGGTTCCAGAAAAAATGAAAGATGAAGAAAATGGAGACTATAAGCACAGACAAATTTAAGTGAAAAGGACATAGCACTGGCGGAAGCTCTCCCTCAATCCCTACATGTTACATGCAGTCTTGTTTGGCTTTTAAACGACCTGGAAAGGGGAGGTGTACAATCCATCTCTATTTTTAAATGGAAGGTAACAAGGCTGGGGANTTTTTTTTTTTTAAATAACAGAGAGGAACAGTGACATCATGTTCTTTTAAATACTATTTTGAATTCTGAAGTATTTTGAAAAACAAAAGCAATAGGTCACTATCATTTCAGGCATTTCTAACAAATGCAACTTATGAAAATTCTTACCTATCTTATGAAAGAGAGGTTAAAAAGAACCGCTGAATACTCAAAAGGGAAGAAAGTTTATCTATCATGTATTTTACATGCAGCTTTAAAGAAAAAAAATGCAACAAACTCACCTAAAAGTTTTCAGATTATCTGCGTTTAAAATGTCTGGAATCTCTGGAAGAGAAAATATATTTATTAGGTAAAGTCTCCTTATTACAGTATTTATAGTTTCTTCATTATCTCAGGAAGAAAAAGAAATAACTGACAGAGGAATGGCCAAAGCAAAACAAACTTTCAAAGCATGATTACAAAACTACAATGAAAAGTTTCAAAAGTATAAAGGACTTAAGTTTAAGAAGGTGATTTAAAAAAAAACACTAATAAATACTGTATTCTCAAATAGAATGTATAAAATGAAACAAACCTACAGTAAAAATGTTTGACCTTTACAACAGCTTCAGAAAATAAGAATGTGAGTGAGGAATGGCTATACCAAACAGGGGCAAGACAGAGAGATGTTAGTATGTAGTCTTCACTGAATCTTACTGACAGCATCTCTGATAATTTGCCCATGTTTCTAGACTCTTGTGGACTTGTGTCACCACATTCCCTGGGCTGAGGCACAATCAGAAGAACAGAAGGTCTGAGATTCAGCACTGGCTCCACCCTCAGTAGGAAGTCTGACATGGGATGTGCTGTCAATTACTGCTACTCAACCTGGTGGCTACAGGTCGAAGAGACTGAGCACAGAGCCACCTGGGAGGGCATCACAAGAGCAGAGCGGAGACGGGTGGCTCGCACTACGGGAGAGCAGGGCAGCAGCGCAAGTCATCAGACTCCAAGTGTATCTGGCTGATGAGCTGGATGTGGGATGAGAAATGTCTGCAGGATGATTGGCAAGTGGTGATGTCACTGAATGAAATAAGGATCTTACAAGAGGAGCCAGTTTTAGGAGAAAGGCTGGACTTTGCTTTGGGACATGCCAAATTGGAGCTGTCTAGAAGACATTCAAGCAGAGATTTTAAGAAACTCAAGTTTGATAATGCAAGTCTGGAGGGACAAGTCTAGGGACAAGTTAGGATTGACAACATAAATTTGGAAGTTATGACATTTAGATGGTATTTAAAAGCACAGGATTAAATGAGATAAATGCAGGACCTGGTATAAACTGGAAAGACAAGAGGCCTAAGGACAGATATCTGAGCCAATTATTTAGTTCGTGAGGCTATGAGAAAGATTCAACTTAGGAAACTGACATTATGGCCAGTGAACTGGGAGGAAAACCGGGGAAGGACAGGGGCTACTACCCCAAATAAAAAATGTGACCAAAAAATGAAGGGATCATCTGTATCAAAGGCTGCACAGAAGTTGACTATGAGAGTCGGTACCCAGCAGAGCTACCATCTGTCTTAGCAACTTAAAGAGTTCATCATCAACAAGGACTTTGAGTGGTGGCTACAAAAACCTAATTTAAGGGGTTCCAGAAAAAATGAAAGATGAAGAAAATGGAGACTATAAGCACAGACAAATTTAAGTGAAAAGGACATAGCACTGGCTGAAGCTCTCCCTCAATCCCTACATGTTACATGCAGTCTTGTTTGGCTTTTAAACGACCTGGAAAGGGGAGGTGTACAATCCGTCTCTATTTTTAAATGGAAGGTAACAAGGCTGGGGAGTGGGTAGGAAGTAACTCGTCCTGTTATTTAGTAAGCTGCAAGAGTCTAAGTAGGGATCTAACCTGTTTTAAAGCTATTCTGTTGATGTTGTTTATTTTCCAGTAAAAAAAACTCATTTCTTAGGAATGCTGAAGAGGAACTGCCATCTACTCAGGGTTCCTAGTGTTACGGAAGGTATAAGTGCCTGAAGTTAACCTTCTGACAGCAAAGACATCTGACTCGACTCAATGAACCTACTTACTGCCAGCTTCTGACACAGCTGCAGAGAACAACTAAGTCAGAAACCATGCTGCCCCACCCAGTCAGAACACCCCAAGGGACTGGTCACTTGAGCGAACCCATTTTCCTTTCTGGCATCTTCATGAAGAGGGAGCCCTTGAAACCTGGGCCATCCCACCTTGACGCTTACAATGGCAGAACCGGCCCCCACCCCACCCCATCCCTGCTTTCCCCTTCTTTTTCTACTGGAGCCCTCCCTGTGGGCCCCTCAGGCGTGTCGTGTCCCGTACCCTCCAGGACCTGCAAGCACTAAATTCTGTGTTTTTCAAAGCTCCCTGCTGGGTGTTGCTGAAGTGCACCCCGCAGTCATAGTGAGAAACCACCAGGGAGGTTTGGCCTGAGGGGAGAATGGCTATGGGGTGCCCAGGCTTTCCTGGACCAAGTACCACTATTGCCAGGGCTGGGACCTACACAGCAGGAGTCGAAGGATAATGCCTTCAGTCTCCTCTGTTATTAAAGCTAGAAAACCTAATTTTCCTATTAAACATTTCATTTACTGTACTCTCCAGGCAAATCCACACATGAGTGCCTACAGGGACTAGGCAGGGAACGTGAATGAAGGAAAGTCTAGAAGCACGGAATGCTAAGTCTAAAAACGATGGCTACTGTTCTGCTCTAGCAAACAATGCTGTCAGACCATGTGTTTAACAGGCATCCAGAAATCTACATTTTTCATGAGAAATCAGCAGATCTTTTTATACTGACAATTCATATGCCAATCAAACACTACTTGCAGGCCATGTGCAGCCTTTGGGTCATTTTTTGCTGGTGAGCTTTGCAAAACCTTCCAAGTGCCCTCTCCTCTCCTCCTAAGCACTTTTCTTCAGACAATGCTGCTAAATGAACTTGTCTTCACGAACTCTAAGAAATGCTCCACTGCTAAGAAAGAAAATTTGATTTCTGTAATTTCTCAAGAATGGCTGCAACAAGTATAGCTCTTTACTACAAAAATTTCAAAGGCAAGAGGACACAGTAACTACTCTAAAGAAACTTGATGTGACTGGAGAAGGCAAGTAATAAATAACCCTAGACCAAAGCAGGTTAAGCACATGCCTGAAGGGAGGGGAAAAGATTACTATCATAGTAGAAAAATGTCACTGTCATAATTCACAGTTTTGGGAGGGTAGGAGAAAAAAAGAATGAATTAAAAAATTCCAAATATTCAAAAAGAAAGAAAAGGAAAATCAAAGTGAACTAAATAAACAGGATAAGTTACAGAGACAAGACAGCAGGAAGCCGCACGGACGCACCGAGACCATGGGCCTGGTACTGCCGCTGCTCCCGCTCCAGGGTCTGCCTGATGGCCGCCTCCCGAGAGCAGTGCCTCCGGCCCTGCCTGTCCTTGAAGCTGTTCCGCAACTCAATCTGCTCCAGCTCGCTGCTGAATCGATTCAAATACCTGAAAAACAAGACGGTCTGACTTACAAAATCTGTTTGGCTTATATTACTTCATTTAAAACATAATCCCCAGCCACTGCCTGTCCTTCTCAAGTTTTCATATTCCTCTAGATTCCTTCAAGTTCTCAGACCTCAGTCAGACCTTCTCTTGGTAACTCAACCACTCTCAAATCTTCTGTGAACAAATCAAAGCCTGCCATTACAGTGTCAACTCCAGGTCCTCACACTCC
Organism: Raphicerus campestris; assembly: GCA_006410735.1. Classification (NCBI taxonomy): domain Eukaryota; kingdom Metazoa; phylum Chordata; class Mammalia; order Artiodactyla; family Bovidae; genus Raphicerus; species Raphicerus campestris. The sequence continues at coordinate 592,937 of SJYW01033178.1, forward strand.
ACCACCTCCTGGATGTCTCCATCTGGCTGACAGGTGATGCCTTAATGCACCCTCCGCCCTGCCCCTGGTCCCGTCCGAACCTGCTCCACCTCTGTCCTGGCCCCCGCTTTCATTCACGCAGATGAAGACTGGGTCACCCTAACTCCTCTCTCTTCCCTTTATGCCACATTTAAGTCTTCACTGAAGACTGAGACTTTTACCCCCTTAAACTCTCTAGACATTTCCATTTCTCTTTACCACATTGCTCCTGCCACCACCTCTTGCCTGGACGGCTTCATCAGCCTCTTAACAGTCTGCCCTCTAACCCATTTTCCTCTCTCTCAAAAGTTTAAATGTGAGCATCGCAGCTACTTGCTACTCAAAGTCTCCTATGACTCCCACTGTCCTTGGGTAAAGTCCAAACTCTTACACTGACATTTGAGATTTTTTATGTGTTGGTTGTTTATTCAACTGTCAAATTCCCTCCTGGAACCTATTATCTCAGTGATATTAAATGTCTGGCAGATCACTAAATAGGCTGCTCCCATCACCAGGCCTTTCAGACCTTGTTCTCTCTGCCTAGACGCTCTTCAAACTACCTCACCTCCATCTGCAGATATGAGTTTTGATGTCATTTCTCAAGGAAGTCAAGAAACTGGGTTACCTGCCATTCTGAAGCTCAGAAAGGTGATGAGCCTACTAAAAAGACTAAGCTAGCATACCAACTCAAAGTCTTTATAACAAAGTCTATCTGCCTGTCTATAAATCCAGAACAGAACTCTGTATTTTGCAGAACCAAGTTGGGGAATTAACCAAGTTAATTTTGCTCATTAACATGCCCAGTGTTTACCTTTCAATTAATTCACAAGCATCTCTTTTTGAATATCCTACTTTTTGGGGATCAAGATGATTTTGAAACCACTGCAGTTTTTCACCTATAACAACAAGTACCAAACAGTTTAATACCGTAAGTCATTATTGAAGCAGAGGTATTCATTATTATAATTTTCAACATCAATGTATTTAAAACAGTATCAACATTTATTTCAAAGTTAAATATAAAGTTTTGTGTGGGCTCAAAGCTAACTAAACCAGCCTGTCAGAAACTGAACTGTCACATTTTAATTTGGGGAAGTGACAGAAGTAGGAAGGATGCTTTTCTGTATGTAGTTCTTATCCAGTAAGGATACAAAACATTTTTCAAAATAAAGAATATTTTAAAAGAACGTGAAGTTCCAAGTATTTATAAAGCAAATGATAGAACTTGTCTGAAATAGCAAAAGGAGAGTTTGATTAATGAAGAGGACAGTGTGTGCTGAACTTTTAGTAAGCAGCAGGTACTATGTACAGGCACAGGTCTTGACTTTTACAATCCTATGAGGGTTATTATTATCTCCATTTAGAAGAGAAAGGTTAAGTAACCTGTTCAGGGCCTCAAAGTCAGTAAATACACTAAGCATACAAGATCTGCCGTATATGATGCAGAATGACTAACATCTATTATCAAAAAGCTAGCAGACTTCGTGCTTATGAGTAAATCTGACCACAGGGGTGCCACTTTCAGTAAGATTTCTCAGTATTACAAATCAAAAATGGCCCTATCCAGGATTACTGATAAACCATTTACAAATACTATTTTGCTGCCTGATAAGGCATAGTTAATGGTTTGAATCTTTCATTTTAGTTACAAAGCCTAGTAACCACTCTTTTGAAATCTCACTTATCAGATAAATCTGATCACACACCCATATACACACATTAAAAAGACTGTGACACTGAGATATAGACTGAGGATATATTCACATCATTAAACATGAATTGCTGCTTCTAAAATCCTTCATAATTCTAAATGGTTAGGAAGCTAGAATTAAACTGGAGAGAGAGAGGGAGGGATAAAGGTAAATACTAAACAATTTCTAGAAAACTGACCTAGATATTAACACTGTTCTAATAGTTTAATGACTGACTTTATTTTAATCAAGTCTGGTAGAGAAAATTCACTTAATCTAGCAAAATCACTTTTATCTGGTAGAAATAAAAATAGTATTTCACTAAGAGAGTCAAGAGAAAATAGGTAAGGGAAGAACTTCAAACAAGAAAAATCCACTTACCAATAAGGCTGAGACGCAACGCCTTTTCATTCTTCAATCTTGGGAGAAAAAGTG
>SJYW01033178.1:605544-616375 GCA_006410735.1 Raphicerus campestris
CAAAGGAGCATTTACTCAAGAAACATGACTCAATTTCAGTAAGAACAGCAATTCTTATAAACCAATGGGTTAGCAACTCAGGGTAGCTGTAAAAGCCATCCTCCTAGCAGTCACTACAACAGTTAGGTTTGGAATTCCCCCAAAGCTTCATCCTGAGCAGTCACTATTTGACGTAGCAGCAGATGGAAATGCTCCATTGCAGTCTATGAGGCCACAGAGTCGGACAGACTGAAGCAACCTAGCAGTAGCAGCAGAGTTACTCTCTAATCTAACGCAGAGCTCTCCCTGTGGAAGCAGCCCAACCCCCAGGCTGTTTCTGAGAAACAATCTCAGTAGCAACTGTCTACCACAACAGCTGTCTGAGTGATATCACCACTTCAGGACTAACAAAAGGCTGACCCAAACAATTTAAAAGCAAAATCTAAAGAATGGAAGTTCAATACAGGGCACTGNGGGCCACAGAGTCAGACAGACTGAAGCAACCTAGCAGTAGTAGCAGAGTTACTCTCTAATCTAACGCAGAGCTCTCCCTGTGGAAGCAGCCCAACTCCCAGGCTGTTTCTGAGAAACAATCTCAGTAGCAACTGTCTACCACAACAGCTGTCTGAGTGATATTACCACTTCAGGACTAACAAAAGGCTGACCCAAACAATTTAAAAGCAAAATCTAAAGAATGGAAGTTCAATACAGGGCACTGAAATGCTCGCTCCAGCATATTCCTGGGAATCTAGAATGCCAGGTGTACATTCAGGACTGTTTTCAGGCCAAAGACAGACCCGAGAAAATCCTACTCTCTCACTTCTGGATAATCCTGAGGCTTTGTGCAAATGCTAAATAAAGTCTATACAAACTGCCTCCTGGAATTCTGAAAATATGTCCAACAGACCTACACAGCCCCTCAACAAAGGCTGACTTTTATTAGTCAAAAGCAATTAAAGAAACCCCTGTCCAAACATTAGCTGACCACTAATTGAGCAGAAGCTGCAAAAACTGCACATGGCTAACAGGCTTTTACAAAATTAGTCCAGGAAAGTTACAAAGCAAAGAGCAAACCTAAATGACCATGGGGATAGGATTGTTATGGAAACCGTGGTGTGGGAAAGACACAAACAGCACTTGAAGACAGAGAATAGCAGGATTATTCAGCCCTGTGTGGGCTGCGCAGAGTCACCTCCAATGGCTGAGCGGCCCAGCTTTGTTTTAGCTATCTTTTATACACCATAAACTNCAGCTAACAGGCTTTTACAAAATTAGTCCAGGAAAGTTACAAAGCAAAGAGCAAACCTAAATGACCGTGGGGATAGGATTGCTATGGAAACTGTGGTGTGGGAAAGACACAAACAGCACTTGAAAACACAGAATAGCAGGATTATTCAGCCCTGTGTGGGCTGCGCAGAGTCACCTCCAATGGCTGAGCGGCCCAGCTTTGTTTTAGGTATCTTTTATACACCATAAACTTCTCGCTAAAACAGCTCAGATCCCTTCCCTCCCCAGGCAGCCCAAGTTCCCGAAGATGTAAAGAGCAAGTAAGGTGAGCAAGCAAGGTCAGAGAAGCGGAAGCTGTGATTGATGAGCAGCAGCTGTTAAAACAAGATTAAGGAAGGAAAAGCAAAAGGCTGTTCCTTTAATTGGGGGCTTTGATCAATATGTCTGTAACAACAGTATCACCCTGTATTATTTAAAATGCTCAGTTCTGAACACAACAGTAGGAGACTCACAAAGAAACAAGAAAGTATGGCCTATACTCAGGAGTTTAAAATACTATACAGTAGAAACTGTACCAGAGAATGTGCATAGGGTTGGACCTGTAGACAGAGACAAGCAAACATAAGAAGCCAGTTGAAATTATCCACTCTGAGCAAAAACAAAGAATAAAAATTAAGATGTTTCAGAGATCTGTGGGGATGCCATCCAGCATATCAATATATGCATGTGGGAGTCACAGGAGAGGAGCAGGACACAAAGGGTATTTGAAAAAATAACAACTTTCCAAGTTGATGAAAATCATTAACCTACATGCCGCAGAAGCTTAATAAACTTCATGTAGGATAAATGCAGAGATCCACACCTAGGCATATCCACACACTAGTAAAGCTACCGAGAGACAAAGTGGGTATCTTGAAACCATCAGGAAAAAAGTGACTCCTCACATACAGTGACCCTCAATAAGATGAACAGCTGACTTCTTGTCTGAATGCTGGAGGCCTGAAGACTAAGATGTGACATTTCAAGTGTTGAATAGGAAGACTATGAACCAAGAATTCCATACATATTGAAACTTCAAAATGAAGCACAGTCCTACAGAAAAATTAAAGACATTCTCAGATAAAAATGAGAGTATCTGTCATTTTCAGACTCTCCCTACAAGTAACACTAAAGGGAATTCTTCTGACTGAAATAAAAGGACAATAGTTACTAATCTGAATCCACATGAAAAAATAAGAAGCACCAATGATAAAAGGTAATTACACAGATAAATACCCTAGTCCCTGGGATTGTCTAGGCAAGAACACTGGAGTGGGTTGCCAGTTCCTTCTCCAATGCATGAAAATGAAAAGTGAAGTCGCTCAGTCGTGTCCGACTCTTAGCGACCCCATGGACTGTAGCCCACTAGGCTCCTCTATCCATGGGATTTTCCAGGCAAGAGTACTGGAGTGGGGTGCCGTTGCCTTCTCCCACAAGACAGTATAAATGTGTTTTAATTTGTAACACTTTTCTTGTCCTAACTTAAGACAACTGCATAAACACAATAATCATGAAACTGTGTTTTATGAACTTACAATGTATAAAGGAATAACTTATCTGACAGTAGGGCTTCCCAGGTGGCTCAGTGGTAGAGAATCTGCCTGCAAATGCAGGAGATGTGGGTTTCATACCTGGGTCAGGAAGATCCCCTTGAGGAGGAAATGGCAACCCACTCTAGTATTCTTGCCTAGGAAATCCCATGGACAGAGGAGCCTGGTGGGCTATAATCCATGGGGTTGCAAGAGTTGCACATGACTTAGTGACAGCATGCAAAACACATCTGACAATAATAGTACAAAGAAGGGGCTCAGAATGGAGTTACAGTGGAGCATTTCTTGGTATATTGCTCAAATGAACTTGATGTTAATTTGAATTAGATTGTTTTAAGATGTTAGCTGAAATTTCTGGAGCAACAACTAAGGAAACAACTAAAGAAAAATATATATAGTGATCTCCATTTTACTAAACCAAATTGCTAAATCAATTCTCAGCCCTAATCTTGTAACAAATGACAGGTTGATCACTATTTTCTCTTTGAAACACGTTTTTTTCCTCCTAAGTCTCACTTGTTGGCGCCTCCTCCTTTCTCCAACCTCTAAAAGGCTGAGAGGCTCTGGACTCAATCCTTGATGTCCTTCTCTTTCCCGTCTTCATTTACTTGTCAGGTGATCTCACCCACTCTCAGGACTCCTAGTATCAGCTAGATATTGATGGCTCCCAAATTTGCATCTACATCCCTAACCTATCCTCTGAGCACCAGAGCCAGCACATCCAACAGCCCATTCTGTATCTCACCTTTTACATCTAACAGGTACTTTCACCTAAATGCCTAGTAAATGTCTGCATGGCTCAATGCTCAAATGTAAAGTCTACAGAGAAACTTTCCATGACTATTCTATGTAAAACAGAATCTCTCCCTCACTCTCTATCCCATAATCTTTTTTTCTTCATGGCCGTTATCACAACCTATTTATATTTATATGTTTTAGGTTAAGTTCTAAGTGCTGAATCCTTGTTCACTGTTTTACCTTAATATTTATCAAAGGAAGAGAAAGGGAGTACTGATTAGGAATAACTGTATAAAAGGGTTTTTCACCAATACATTAAAAAAATGAAGATACTTACTTTTCNGTTTTAGGTTAAGTTCCAAGTGCTGAATCCTTGTTCACTGTTTTACCTTAATATTTATCAAAGGAAGAGAAAGGGAGTACTGATTAGGAATAACTGTATAAAAGGGTTTTTCACCAATACATTAAAAAAATGAAGATACTTACTTTTCCTTTTTTTCTTGTTTGTGGGCCTTTCTTGTAATTTGAGCTGCTTTTCTACTATATGGATGGATGACTTTTTTTTCTTGTCCTACAGTTTTTCCCTTTGGTGCTTTAGGCTGAAATGTAGAGAAGTATATGACATCCGTAGTCAGATACATAAATGATTTCTGTCAAAAAATTTTTCTTTAGAAATAAAAATTTTAAACAGTAATATAACAGAAATACTATGAGCTGGAAATACGTCACTAGAAATCAGGAGATATGCCAGACTGTGTCTTTGTTTCCATGGTCCTAACAGAAATGATATACAGTTGACCTCTGAACAACACAGGTATGGAATGTGTGGGTCTACCTGAACGTAGATTGATTGTTTCCCACAGTAAGTACTACAGTGCTCCATTAACTACGGTTATGGAGGAAGTGTATATATGGAGGACTGACTATAAACTATATGCAGATTTTTGACTGAGCGGAGAGTCGGTGCCCCTAACCCCTGCACTGCTCAGGAGTTAACTGTATTCAGAACTATGCTCCAGTGATGAAAGAAAATAAAAGCACAGAGCCAATAAACCAGGTTTTCAACTGTTCCATCTTTATAAAGCAGATATAGAGAATGCAGATAGTGAGGAGACTCACAGGTGGACATCTGGGTCAAAGTTAAAGTTAAGAGCGGGTAGAAGGAACCCAGGATGCTAACAGGAGCCTGAATGTAGAAGCTGCACAAGAAGCTGTAGAAGAGAGTGGGCAGTGAACAAAGCAAAATCAAAGCTGGATGCACGGGAAGTAAGAACAGAGGGAATAATACAAGCCATCTCAAACCAGCCCATTCCAATTATTTTCCCATTCGAGACTTAGGCCAGTTAACCAGGTCCTCTAAACTAGCTGTCTAGCATTTCAGTACTGTTTTATTCTTACATACTTCTGTATCTTATATCTGACTTAAATTACTCAGGAACTTTGTTTGGCTCCCTGTAACAGAAAGCCAAAATAACAGCAGCTTAACCCCAATGAAGTTAGGTCTCTCCCACAAAAAGCATGAGCTGGAGGCTCTCCTCCATGGAGCCCTGAGGCCCACTCTTTCTTGCTGCATGCTGTCCTCAGATGGAACAACACCAGGCCTTCAGTCTAGCCAGTGAGAGGCAGAAGAGAAAATCAACAGGCATGTTCCTTCTCTATTATATATAAGGAAGATTATATACATGATTAGTAAATACAGTCTGTAGAACAAGAGGCTCTTTAGGGGACAGCTGGGATTTTTAACATATCTAATTTTCAAAAAGGTCACATTTTTAGAATATTCTCTCCGAAACTACTGGCACTGCGTTAATGCAGCCTCACGCTCTTCCATGATTAAGGTGGCCTTGAGGTTTCCATTGGAAGGCACGGAGTGGCTCTGTCTGGAACACTGATGAGTAGAGCCCTTCTCCCCACCGAAGGGTGTCACTAACTTGGTTAGGCCCTAAAACCTTAACACTGAGAAACAAACTATTCCGACTTACTCTCCAGCATTATACTCCACTCAAAAGACTCTTCATCACATTCTTACTAACTTCTCACCATTCCCAGAAGATACTATGTTGTCTTGCCTTTTTTTTAAACTTCTAGAGACTGTACTTTTACCTTTGCCTGTAAAATCTTCACTTGTCCTCTGATAAAATGCAGCTCAGTCACTTCCTTTATAAAACTGTCCAAGGAAAATTAATCAAAATGACTACCTCACATACATATTCATTTCTTCAACAATTATTAACTTAAATGTTCAATAAATATTTACTATTGCCTTCTTGATAAACATGACCAGAGAAGATTAACTTCAAATGTGAAACCCAGGCTGCCCCTAGAAGCTGGTTACGGGTACAGGAGTATAGTGTGAAACCATCATCAGAGTGTGTGCGTTCTTCCACGTGTCTCTCTGCACGTGTGGAGGGAGGAGGCAGGAAGGTGTAACAGGAACTTATGTGCATGAGGGTTAGTTAGCAAACACAGATCAAGTAAAACTTTCAGAACTCAAGGTAGGCTGCCTCTAAGACGGCCCCCAGTGACTACCCCCTCCTGAGGCTGATGTGCATCCATCCCCTTGAGTGTGGGCAGGACCCAGCGGCTCACTTCTGTGGACTAACTTTTGGGAAAGTGACACAGTATCATTCCAGAGATAGGTTATGAAAGGACCCTGGCTGTGTCCTGCCCACTCTACTCTGCCCGCTCTGGCTCCCTCCGATGGAGACTAGCTGTCTTGTATTGAGCTGCTCTACACAGAGGTCAGTAGGACAAGTGACTGATGGAAGCCTCAGGGAGTGAAGAACTGAGGCCCTTGGTCCAAGAGTCCACAAGGAGCTGAACTCCACCAAGAANGTACACAAATATACATAAATATTTTTTTAAAAAGTAGAGGAGTAATGCCATGCCTACAACTGAGAAAGCTTACAGTATATAATACCTTGAACCACAAGTAACCATAACCACAAAGATAAATTCTAGAATATGATAAACTAAGTCACTTAATATCAAAGACATGACAGGAATATAATGAACTAATTAAGAGAATCTGACCTTTCTTTTTTTTTGGCAGTGACTCTATCCTGAAGAATTCTAGGGCACTTCCCTTGCTTAGCAGATAACATATGATGACAAGTGTCAATAACAAATACCTTGTTAGAGAATCCAGAAAGGACACATAAGCCATGTTAAAAGTGAAGAAGTGAAGTCACTCAGTCGTGTCTGACTCTTTGCGACCCCATGGACTGTAGCCTACTGGGCTCCTCCATCCATGGGATTTTCCAGGCAAGAATACTGGAGTGGGTTGCTATTTCCTTCTCCAGGGGACCTTCCCGACCCATGGATCGAACCCGGGTCTCTTGCATTGTAGGCAGACGCTTTACTCTCTGAGCCACAGCCCTTAAGCCATGTTAAACCTCATTCAATTTTCAAGGACCATTTCCAGTTTAAGTTCACCTCCTCCTCAAGCTATCCACTAACATGTAACCATTTCATTCTCAATAATCTTGATCTCTGGGTAGCACTTTCCACACAGCACTTAACATACTGTACTGACCAGTCATTTAATTTCACACTTGTTGTTTATTTCCTCCATTGCAACTCCCTGAAGACTACAAACATGTCCTATTAGGTTGAACAAACAAGTTAGAAAGAAATAAAAAAAGGTTTCCAAGGTGGTGGAGGAGTTCTACCTGGAGCTTGTTTTGCTCCACAAACACATCAGGAACACATCAACAGGTGGATCAGTTATCTACATCTATAGGCAGGGCATCAGCTGATCACTAGCATTAGAACTTGGATCCTGGGAAGGACAAGAGGGATCACTGTGCAACCAGGTAGGATGAAAAAAGAAGGGAAAAAGAGGAGAGGACATGGGACAAGACCTGAGCCCTGGTGGGGAGGTGAAGGCGGGTAGAAGTCTCATCTGGGGGTGCCCCCTAACTGATAGGGCCACAACAGACACAGGTGGAGCATCTGAGTTGTGGAGAAGGGGAAACAGCTGGTCTGTGGCAGACGGACAGAGACCTACACAGGTGGCTGGCGCTAGAGGCCTGTGCACCCTAGACTGGAGTATGTCCCCACCAGTGCCACAGGGGCTGAGCGCTGGAACATGCAGCTAAGACAGCAAAGCTGGGGAGAGGACGGCTGCTGGCTGTAAGGAGACAGCCTGAGGGGTCGGGGGGAGGAAATCTGTCCCTGGGAAAGCCTAAGGAGGAAAACTCAGACTGCCACAGACGCAAGGCACCACTGCTGAGTGGTGAGCACGGGTGGGACCTGCCATCACACCCTCTTTCCCCGTGTGCTGGCCCCTGCCTGCTGATGGGTTGGGAAGGGCCCCAGCCAGGGCAGGCCCTAGCACACCTCTCACTGGACACTAGGAAAGGGCCCCATCAGTGGGCCCACGCATGCCCACAGCTGAATGCCAGGAAAGGCTCCCACTAGGGCTGATCTTACGCTAGCCATCTGTCACACCCACGACTGCATGCCTCACTGAAGGACTGGATCTCTCATGGCCACCAACTCCTCCACTCACTCGTTGATGCTGCAACTGTGATCCCAGCAGCCGTGCGGCCTCCACATCCTGTCCTCACCAGGCCAGACCCGAGAGCTCTCAGGCAACCTCGGGAGCAACTCCTGCGTGTGGCCAACACTCAAGAGGTGGGGTGAAAACCACAGCTGGGCCCCAGGGGTCTGCTGACTAAGGAATAAAAATCTCTCCGTGCAGCTGCACAAAATATAGATTAAATCCACGCGATCAGCTTGCTAAACCCAGAGTCTATGGAATATCCAAATGGACAGTGACTGTTCCCACAGTTGAGACTGGTCTAGCTGTAGCAGCTGTGGACTCTGTAGCAAGTACATGTGGGAGACAGGCCAGGTCAGAGTCTGACTGTCTCCCCAGTGCCCACAGCAGGTCTAGAGACCTAGTTAGAGGTAACGGAGGGTCTGCTGGGGAGGCAGAGGTTGGCTGTGATTCATAGGAGGGGCAAGGACATTAATAGATGAGATGCCAGGAAAATATTATTTCTACTATTATCCTATATTCTGTTGCTTCTCTCATAATTACCACTTTTTACTTGAAACTGTGAAAGTGTTAGTTGCTCAGTCGTGTCCAACTCTTTGTGACCTCATGGACTGTAGCCCACCAGGCAGGCTCCTCTGTCCATGGGATTCTCCAGACAAGAATACTGGAGTGGGTACCATTCCCTTTTCCAGTTCATCTTCCTGACCCAGGGATCGAACCTGGGTCTCCTGCACGGCAGGCAGATTCTTTACTGTCTGAGCCAACAGGGAAGCCCAATTTTTACAATTTTTCTTTAATTTTTAAAATATGTTTTACAATTTTTTCTATTTTTATATACTTTTCATTGTTTCCTATTTCTTCCTGTTCTCCCTTTGTTCCATTTTGTTTTTATCTTTTTAAAATTTTTCTGTGTTTCAGGTTTCTGTGCTTTCTTTTCCTGCACTCTGCTTTATTTTTTACTTCTGTTAATTTTGTTTTAATCATTTGGTTTGCTTCTGGGTTACTTTGCTCTGGTAGTTCTCGTGCTTGCCGATTTCTCTGTGTTTGTTTCTTCTGTGTGCATGTGTGCACCTGTTATTTGTTCAGCTCTGGTGTTACTATCTGTCTCGGGCTCTGTTTCTTCATTTCTCTTTTGTTGTTGTTGTTGCTACTACTTGTTTATCTCTTCACCATCTGTCTTTGACTTCACCACCCGCATTACTTTTTCCTTTTTCTTTTGCCACACTGTATGACTTGCAAGGTCTTGGCTCCCCAGCCTGAACCTTTGGGGTGGGAGTGCTAAGCCCAGGATGCTGCACCAACAGAGAATGCCCAGTCCTAGGGAATATTAATCTGTGACAGTTCTCCCAGAGGTATCCTTCTCAACTCCAAGACCTGACTCCACCCAATGGCCTTCAGTCCCCAGTACTAGACGCATCATGCCAAACAATAAGCAAGACAGGGACACAGACAACCCATCAACAGACAGCCTGAAGTTGTACTAAGCCCAGAGACACCCCAAAACATACCACCTGATGTGGCACTGCCCATCAGAAGGACAAGATCTAGCACAATCTACCAGAGCACAGGCACCAGGACCTCCCATCAGGAAGCCAACACAAAAGACAGGACCAAACTCACCCACAAGGGGCAGCCATGAGAAGCAAGAGGAGCTAAGACTGCAGAAAGGAGACCTCAAACACACTAAGTTAGACAAAATGAGAACATAGAGAAATATATTGCAGATGGACCAACGTAAAAATCCACAAAACCAAATAAATGAGGAAATAGGCAATCTATCTGAAAAAGGATGCAAAATAATAACAGTAAAGATGACCCAGATCTCAGAAATAGAATAGAAGCACAATAGAATGGAGAAAATATAATAAATATTTCAGGTCAGGAAGCAACAGTTAGAACTGGAACAACAGACTGGTTTCAAATAGGAAAAGGAGTACGTCAAGGCTGTATATTGTCACCCTGCTTATTTTAACTTATATGCAGAGTACATCATGAGAAATGGTGGACAGGAAGAAACACAAGCTGGAATCAAGACTGCCAGGAGAAATATCAAAAACCTCAGATATGCAGATGACACCACCCTTATGGCAGGAAGAGAAGAGGAATTAAAAAGCCTCTTGATGAAAGTGAAAGTAGAGAGTGAAAAAGTTGGCTTAAAGCTCAACATTCAGAAAACAAAGATCATGGCATCCGGTCCCATCACTTCATGGGAAATAGATGGGCAAACAGTGGAAACAGTGTCAGACTTTATTTTGGGGGGCTCCAAAATCACTGCAGATGGTGACTGCAGCCATGAAATTCAAAGACGCTCAGTCCTTGGAAGGAAAGTTATGACCAACCTAGATAGCACATTCAAAAGCAGAGACATTACTTTGCCGACTAAGGTTCGTCTAGTCAAGGGTATGGTTTTTCCTGTGGTCATGTATGGATGTGAGAGTTGGACTGTGAAGAACGCTGAGTGGCAAAGAATTGATGCTTTTGAACTGTGGTGTTGGAGAAGACTCTTGAGAGTCCCTTGAACTGCAAGACGATCCAACCAGTCCATTCTGAAGGAGATCAGCCCTGGGATTTGTTTGGAAGGACTGATGGATGCTAAAGCTGAAACTCTAGTACTTTGGCCACCTCATGCGAAGAGTTGACTCATTGTAAAAGACTCTGATGCTGGGAGGGGTTGGGGGCAGGAGGAGAAGGGGACGACAGAGAATGACATGGCTGGATGGCATCATTGACTCGTTGGACGAGAGTCTGAGTGAACTCCAGGAGTTGGTGATGGACAGGGAGGCCTGGCGTGCTG
>SJYW01033178.1:621422-637938 GCA_006410735.1 Raphicerus campestris
TGTGAAGAACGCTGAGTGGCAAAGAATTGATGCTTTTGAACTGTGGTGTTGGAGAAGACTCTTGAGAGTCCCTTGAACTGCAAGACGATCCAACCAGTCCATTCTGAAGGAGATCAGCCCTGGGATTTGTTTGGAAGGACTGATGGATGCTAAAGCTGAAACTCTAGTACTTTGGCCACCTCATGCGAAGAGTTGACTCATTGTAAAAGACTCTGATGCTGGGAGGGGTTGGGGGCAGGAGGAGAAGGGGACGACAGAGAATGACATGGCTGGATGGCATCATTGACTCGTTGGACGAGAGTCTGAGTGAACTCCAGGAGTTGGTGATGGACAGGGAGGCCTGGCGTGCTGTGATTCATCAGGTCGCAAAGAAGAGTCGGACACGACTGAGCAACTGAATTGAACTGAACTGAAGAGAAATAAAGAACAAATAATGATGAAAAACATAACTGAAATGAAAAATACACTAGAAGGCATCAATAACAGAATAACTGAGACAGAAGAATAAGTAAGTGAGCTGTAAGATAGAATTGTGGAAATAACTACCATGGAGCAGAATAAAGAAAAAAGAAGGAAAAGAAATGAGGATAATATCAAAGACCCCTTGGACCACATTAAACTCACCAACACTCGAATTATAGGGATCCCAGAAGAAGAGAGAAAAACAAAGAAACAGCTTGAAAAAATTTTGAAGAAATTATAGTCAAAAATCTCCCTAACATGGGAAAGGAAATAGCAACCCAAGTCCAGGAAGCACAGAGAGTCTGAGAGTCCCATACAGGATAAAACCAAGGAGAAACAGGCTGAGACATACAGTAGTTAAACTAACAAAATTTAAGAACAATAACAACAAAAGCAACAATTAAGATACAGGGAACCCTCACATAAGGTTATCAATTGATTTTTCAGCAGAAACTGCAAGCCAGAAGGGAGTGGTAGGATATATTTAAAGGGATAAAAGGGAAAATCCTACAACCAAGATTACTCTATCCACCAAAGATCTCACCCAGATTCAACAGAGAAATCAAAAGCTTTACAGGCAAGGAAAATAGCTGAGAGAAATCAGCACTACCAAACCAGCTTTACAACAAATACTAAAGCAACTTGGGGGCATGGGGGGAGGAGAAACATATGAAAAAAGACCTATAAAAAAACCCCAAACAGTAAAGGAAATAGTAATGAAAAAACTCAAACAGCTAAGCTTACACCTGAAGTATATATATCAATAATTAACTTAAATGGAAATGTATTAAATGCTCCAACCAAAAAACAGAGACTAGCTAAATGCATACAAAAACAAAACTCGTATATATGCTGTCTACCAGAGACCCACTTTAGACCTAGGGATACATAGAGACAAAGTGAGGGGCTGGAAAAAGATATTTCATGCAAATGGAAATCAAAAGAAAGCTGGAGTAGCAATACTCATAACGTTAGGTAGTTAGAATAGGGAAAGAGTCCAGAATGGCGGTGGCTAAAAGATAAGGAAGAGAAAAGCCCATGAAAACAGAACAAATGAAGGTCCAAGGACCGGAGTGAGGACGGAAGTTAAAACAAACACTCCTGGCACGCCCAATTTATATAGGATAGGCCCAGGGAGGAAAAAAACATATAAAAAGAGGAGCCAAAGCACTTTCTCTCCCGCATGCTGGGGCGCTCTTCTCTTTGTGTCTTTGGATCAACGTGTCCTCACGCCTCAAAGATGGATTTTCCTGCTATCTTCTAAATAAAATAGAGCTGTAACACTGATTTGTCTAAGAGCTATAACACAGTCCATTTGAGACCTGAGAGCTATAACATGGTCTATCCAAGACCTGAGAGCTGTGACTCGCTGAGGGGCTTTAATGTCCGTCACTCCAAATCTTTGTTGTGACAAGACAAAAACCGAGGAGCATACACTCGCCTAACACATATAACATTATTCCACAAAAGGTTAGTATCCTAGGTAGATTTTCATTAACATTTCTCTTTAATTTTAGTAACTTTCAGGAGCAAATTTTTACTAGCAGGTAATCTCTTTAATATTTATTATACTTACAGGCATAAGACAAATGAAACAGAATTCAGAGTCCAGAAACAAACTCAGGCATATAGAGCCAACTAATACTTCACAAGGGAGCCAAGAAGACTCAGTTGGTGAAAGACAGTCTTTTCCATAAATGGTGCTGGGAAACTGGACATTCACATGCAAAAGAATGAAACTGGTCCTCCCTTACACCACTTGCAAAAATTTACTCAAAATAGATGAAAGATTTAAGGTCTCAACTGTAAAACTCTTAGTAGAAAACATAGGGAGAAAAGTTCCTTGACATTGACCTCGGCAATAACTGTTTGGGTATGAGACCAAAGGCATAAACAACAAACCCCAAAATAAGCAAGTAGGACTACATCAAATGAAAAAGCTTCTGCAGAGCAAAATAAATGATCAACAAAATAAAAAGGAACCTACAGGAGTTGGAAGAAAATATTGGCAAAATCACCTACCTGATAAGGAGTTAGTATCCAAAATATAAAAGGAATTCATACAGTAACAACAAAAATCTAATTAAAAACTGGGCAAAGAACATGAAAAGACACTTTTCCAAAGAATATATACAAGTGACCATCAGGTATCTCTAACTATTACTAAAGGTAATTGCAATAACTAACATTCACTAAGCACCAGACACTGGGCTAAGCTGTTTACATTTAATTTTCATATTTCAGTGAGGTAGACACTATGATTATTCCAACTTAACAGAATAACTGAGTTTTAGATGGGTTAAATAACTTCATCAAGACCATAATTTAGCAAAGACAGGTGCCAAACATCCTCCAGGACGCTACTGCCCACATTCTGAACTGTAGCAAAGAATTTTATAAAGTAACTTATACAAATGTGCAGATGGAAAAACCTCCAGCTCCAAGCTTAGTTTAAATTCAAGGCAGGATGCAACAGAGACACTGCTGATGCAACAGAAAAATGACAGGCCAGGAAACGTGCCAGTGAGAACAGATTTATATTCCTTGACTCATAAGGCAACATACTCCTACTGTACAGCATGACAAAAGTGAAGTTCTGACAGTCAAGGACAACTACAGTCAAATGTCAATGAACACCCCCAATCACGAACACACTATCCAACTACTAACAGTAGTTAGGCTAGAAAATTATGACGAGCTGGCAATCGCACATACTGATATGTAAAAAAGACTGAATTTACACAAACATATAGCCTGAAGCAAAAACTGACGTGAAAAATAAAAATACAATGAAAAGGAGAAAAAGAAAAAGGGAGTAATGACACTGAGACCAGATAACTTTCTGCCACACTATAAACTTCCTATGTCGTTGTTTTCGTTAGAAACTAACTGAAAAATGAATATTCAAAAACCATGTTCAGAGAAGGCAATGGCACCCCACTCCAGTACTCTTGCCTGGAAAATCCCATGGACGGAGGAGTCTGGTGGGCTGCAGTCCATGAAACAGCGAAGAGTCGGAAAGGACTGAGCGACTTCACTTTCACTTTTCACTTTCACGCATTGGAGAAGGAAATGGCAACCCACTCCAGTGTTCTTGCCTGGAGAATCCCAGGGACGGCGGAGCCTGGTGGGTCACAGAGAGTCGGACACGATTGAAGCGACTTAGCAGCAGCAGCATGTTCGTATTCAAGAATTGTTTTCAAGAACAGAAGCGAGAAAAGCAAGAAAGAGCAGCTCTGGAATACAAACAAGCGGTAAGTATAAAGACAAGCAAGCAGAATTTAGATACTGGTTACCTCTAAGTGGCTCCTGGAGATACAGATTCAAGGAGGAGAACGGGGATTTCTTACAGTAAGTAATAAAAGAGAATTCTTATACAGTTGCCCTTTATACTTAAATGTGCTCTACAGGCGCTCTTTCGCGAGAGGCGCGGAGGCGGGGTCTGGAGTGGGAGTGGTCACAGGCGGGGAGGCGGGGAGGGGACCCGAGGCCAGGCGACCGCGCAGGGCCAGCCGCTCTCAGTTCAGCCGCGTCCCCTGCGCCCCCGCCCCCACCAGCTGAGGAGCGAACAGGCGGAGCCTCACGCACTCACGCGAGCGGGGGGCGGAGCCATGCAGGGCCCCGACCGGAGCCCCGAATGCGCGGAGCACTCGCCCGCCCCGCCCCCCGTCCTCACTCCCTACCCGCTCCCAGCCGCCCGACGCCGGCCCGCCTCCCCGACCCGGCAGTGACCGGGCCTTCTAGGAACCTGGGGGAAACCCACCATGGCGACCTTCTCACAGTTCGGGCCTCCGGAACTCCGACTCCACAAGCCAGCACCTGACCGCCTGCAACCACGGCCCGTCGCGCGGTGAGTCCCGCCAAACACACGAGGGGCGGAAGGAGCCGGGCGACCGGACCGGAAGGGGGAGAGCGAGTGCTCTTTCTTGAAACGTCCCCGGAAACCAGACCCTCGGTCTTTGTGAGCCGCAGGAGACTTTGACGCGTGTGTCGGGCGCTCTCCGGTGCCGAGGGAAACGTAGGCTCTCAGGCGTCTGCCCTGCGCTCGGATCCAGGACCACACAGCCTCTAAAGACGAGGCGGCTCTAGGCTTCCGCCCAGTGCAGGCCTGCCCTCTGTGCCTCCTGGCTGCCGGAGCGAGGCTCCCCCGAGGCTCTGTCCTCAACCTGTGAGAGCCCCGTCTGCACACTCGAGGCTTCCTCTCACCTGCTTTTTCTGTGTTCTCAGGTTGTGTCTTCGTTCCATCTGTACTTGGTACGATTCCATGGACATTATATTCATTCAGCAAATTGTATGCAAGGCTTTGGGAACGGGCAAACTATTTCCATGCCCTTGCTCTGCTCATATTCCAAGGCAGAATGTGGAGGAAAAAAACCCTAAAAAACAAAACCCTATCAATTAACATTGTTTCCGGTAGTGTAAGTATTCTAAGAAACAAAGTTGAAAGGAAGGCAGAGAAGTTGTTTTAGGCGTAGTGGTCTCAGAAATCCACTTTTGAAAGAGTTGAACAGAGACCTGTGTTAAAGGCAAAATTTTCAAGACACTAACAGAGAAGGCATTGGCACCCCACTCCAGTACTCTTGCCTGGAAAATCCCATGGATGGAGGAGCCTTGTAGGCTGCAGTCCATGGGGTCGCTGAGTCAGACATGACTGGACGACTTCTTTCACTTTTCACGTTCATGCATTGGAGAAGGAAATGGCAGCCCACTCCAGTGTTCTTGCTACGGTGTTCAGCCCACGGTTCAGTCACTTCAGTCGTGTCCGACTCTGTGCGACCCCATAGACGGCAGCCCACCAGGCTGCCCCATCCCTGGAATTCTCCAGGCAAGAACACTAAAAGACTAGAAACAAGACATATGATTTTGAATAGGATGCAAACAAGTGGAGAAAATGGGATAATTTTAAACATTGAGATCATTCAGGGCAGTGAAATGAAAAAAAAACCTGTAGAGAACATTTTAAAATGTGATAGATTTAAATCCATATAATAATAATTATGGATGAACTGCCCCAATTTAAAAATGAGTATTTAACATTGGGCTTAAAATATATAACTGTTCTATTTATTGAGACACATCTAAATATAAAGAAACAGAAAAATTAGTTAAAAATGAAAAGAAGGATGCTAATCAAATACCAAGCAAAAGAATGATAATATAGATATATTAATGCTATAGAAAATAGACTGCAGGTCAAAAAGTATTATGGTAGTTAAAAAAGCTCACTTCATGATGGTAAAAATTTTCCACTGTATGTATTTATGTGAAAGTGAAAGTGAGTCATGTCTGACTCTTGTGACCCTATGGACTGTAGCCCTCCAGGCTCCTCTGTCCATGGAATTTTCCAGGCAAGAATACTGGAGTGGGTTGCCGTTTCCTACTCCAGTATTTATTTATATTCACCTGGTAATATAGGCCCAAATATATAGTGGAAAACTGATAAAATTTCAAATAGTAGAAAATGAACAGACTTGGAAGAAAAAATCTTTATTTGTAATTAATACAACAACCAATGTGTGTGTGTGTGTGTATGCCAAGCCATGTGGCTTGTGGGATCTTAGTTCTCCAACCTGGGCCCTTGGCAGTAAAACCATGGAATTCTAACCACCAGAGAATTCTCCAAGCTGATAAAATAGTTAAAATGATTTAGAATATTAGATCACCAACAGGGTTTTACCTAACAGATCAATACTGCTTCCAGTGCTTGAGAGAATATATGTGTTTTCCAACATATATGGAATAGTTGCCAAAAATGATCAATGGACCAGAGAGGGAATGCAAACAAATTTGAAAGGTTGGAAATCCTACAGAATGTGTCCTCTAACCACTGTGCAAATAGATTAGAAATTAACAACAACAAGATAGCGGAACAATTCCTGTATATTAGAAATTAAGAACTGTACTTTCAAATAAGTCATGAGTTAAAGAAGAAATCATATTGTCATTCAGTTGCTCAGTCATGTCCAACTCTCTGCGACCCCATGGACTGCAAGCATGCCAGTCTTCCCTGTCCTTCACCATCTCCCAGAGTTTGCTCAAAATCATGTCCGTTGAGGCAGTGATGCCATCCAGCGATCTCATCTTGTCATCCCCTTCTACTCCTGCCTTTAATCTTTCCCAGCATCTGTTCTTTTCCAAAGATTCAGCTCTTTGCATCAGGTGGCCAGAGTATTGGAGCTTCAGCTTTAGCATCAGTCCTTCCAATCAATATTCAGGGGTGATTTCCTTTAGGATTGATTGGTTTGATCTCCTTGCTGTCCAAGGACTCTCAAGAGTCTTCTCCAGCACCACATGAGAGAGAATCAATTTATCGGTGCTCAGCCTTCATTTTACAGCTCTCATATCAGTACATGACTGCTGGGGAAACCATAGCTTTGACTAGCAGACATTTGTAAGCAAAGTAATGTCTCTGCTTCTTAATATGCTGTCTAGGTTTGTCATTTCTTTTCTTATAGGAGCAAGCGTCTTCTAATATCATGGCTGCAGTCATGATCCTCAGTGATTTTGGAGCAAAAGTAAATAAAGTTTCTCACTGTTTCCATTGTTTCTTCATCTATTTGCTATGAAGTAATACTTTGGCCACCTCGTGTGAAGAGTTGAGTCATTGGAAAAGACCCTGATGCTGGGAGGGATTGGGTGCAGGAGGAGAAGAGGACGACAGAGGATGAGATGGCTGGATGGTATCACTTACTCAATGGACGTGAGTCTGAGTGAACTCCGGGAGTTGGTGATGGACAGGGAGGCCTGTCATGCTGCAATTCACAGGGTTGCAAAGAGTCGGACACGACTGAGTGACTGAACTGAACTGAACTGAATAGGACCAGATGCCATGATCTTCATTTTTTGAATGTTGAGCTTTAAGCCAGCTTTTTCTTTCTTTTCTTTCACCTTCATCAAGAGGCTCTTTAATTCACTTTCTGCTATAAGAGTGGTGTCATCTGCATGTTTGAGGTTATTGATATTTCTCCTGGAAATCTTGATTCTAGCTTGTGCCTCATCCAGTCCAGCATTTCACATGAGTTACTCTGCATAGAAATTAAATAAACAGGGTGACAATATATAGCCTTGTTGTACTCCTTTCCCAGTTTTGAACCAGTTCAAACTGTTGCTTCCTGTCCTGCATACAGATTTCTCAGGAGGCAGGTAAGGTGGTCTGGTATTCTCATCTCTTTAAGAATTTTCCATAGTTTGTTGTGATCCACACAGTCAAAGGCTTTAGTGTAGTCAATGAAGAAGACATTTTTCTGGAATTCTCTAGTTTTTTCTATTCAAGAGATGTGGGCAATTTGATTTCTGGTTTCTCTGCCTTTTATAAATCCAGAACTGGTACATCTGGAATTTCTCAGTTCACATACTGTTGAAGCTTGCCTTGAAGGATTTAGAGCATTACTTTTCTAGCATGTGAAATCAGTGCAATTGTGTAGTAGTTTGAACATTCTTTGACATTGCCTTTCTTTGGGATTGGAAAGAAAGCTGACCTTTTCCAGTCCTGTGGCCACTGCTGAGTTTTCCAAATTTCCTGGCATATTGAGTGCAGCACTTTCACAGCATCATCTTCCAGGATTTGAAATAGCTCAGCTAGAATTCCATCACCTTCACTAGCTTTGTTTGTAGTGATGCTTCCGAAGGCCCACTTGACTTCGCATTCCAAGCTGTGTGACTCTGGGTGAGTGATCACACCATTATGGTTATCTGGGTTATGAAGCTATTTTTTGTATAATTCTTTTTGTGTATTCTTGCCTTCTCTTCTTAATATCTTCTGCTTCTGTTAGCTCCATACCATTTTTGTCCCTAATTGAGCCCATCTTTGCCTGAAATGTTCCCTTGGTATCTGTGATTTTCTTGAAGAGATCTCCAGTCTTTCCCTCTCTAGTGTTTTCCTCTATTTCTTTGCATTGATCACTTTGAAGGCTTTCTTATCTCTCCTCGCTATTCTCTGGAACTCTACATTCAGATGGGGATATCTTTCCTTTGCTCCTTTGCATTTCACTTGTTTTCTTCTCTCAGCTATTTGTAAGGCCTCCTCAGACAGCCATCTTGCCTTTTTGTATTTCTTTCTCTTGGGAATGATTTTGATCACTGACCACCTCCTATATAATGTTACAAACCTTCATCCATAGTTCTTCAGGCACCTTTGAATCTATTTGTAATCCCTTGAATCTCCTTGAATCTATTTGTCATTTCCACTGTATAATCATAAGGGATTTGATTTAGGTCATACCTGAATGGCCTAGTTGTTTTTGTTCTTCAATTTAAGTCTGAATTTGGCAATAAGGACGTCACGATCTGAGGCAGTCATCTCCCAGTCTTGTTTTAGTTGACTGTACAGAGCTTCTCCATCTTTGGCTACACAAAATTTAATCAGTCTGATTTCAGGATTGACTATCTGGTGATGTCCATGCGTAGAGTCATCTCTTGTGTTGTTGGAAGAGGGTGTTTACTATGACCAGCATGTTCTCTTGGCAAAAATCTCTGTTAGCCTTTGCCCTTCATTTTGTACTCCAAGGCCAAACTTCCTTGTACTTCAGGTATCTCTTGACTTCCTCCTTTTGCATTTCAGCCCCCTATGATGAAAGGGACATCTCTTTTTTCGGTGTTAGTTAGTTCTAGAAGGTATTGTAGGTCTTCCTAGAACTGCTCAACTTCAAGTTCTTTGGCATTAGTGGTTGGGGCATAGTCTTGAGTTACTGTGATATTGAATGGTTTGTCTTGTAAATAAACCGAGATCATTCTGTTGTTTTTGAGATTGCACCCAAGTACTGCATTTCAGACTCTTTTGTGGACTATGATGCCTACTCCATCTAAGGGATTCTTGCCCACAATAGTAGATATAATGATCATCTGAATTAAATTTGCTCTTTCTTGTCCATTTTAGTTCACTGATTCCTAAAATGTTGATGTTCATTCTTGCCATCTCGTGTTAGGTCCATGAATCTAGGTAAATTTGAAGTGCTCAGACAGGAGATGTCAAGAAATCATATGGAAATGAAAAAATATTTGAGGCTGAAAGATAACAAAAGTACTACTTACCCAGATTTGTGAGATATATCTGAAGTAGAAATTAACTCTTTTAATGTAAGAATTAGAGCTTCAATCTAAGGTGGTGCTAGTGATAAAGAACCTGCCTGTCAATGCAGGATTTGTAAGAGACACAAGTTCAATCCCTGATTGGGAAGACCTCTTGGAGAAGGAGACATCAACTCACTCCAGTATTCTTGCCTGGAGAATGCTATGGACAAAGGAGCCTGGCAGGCTACAATCCATAGGGTTCCAAAAATGCAGACATGAGTGAAACAACTTATTACACACACATAAATATTAGAGAAGAGGAAATGCTGATTAGAAACAAGCAAAAGGCAACAAGAAATTCAAAAAGAAGGTGGAAGAGAATGAAGAGCAAAAATTATTGAAATTGAAAAAAATATACATAATGTGAACATGAATGTAAAAATGTATTTCCTTCCAAAAAATGGTAATATTGATACATTCCTGCAGGGCTACTCAGAAAACTTAAAGAAGACCCAATTATACAATATCAAAACTGAAACAGGTGATATCATTTCAGATGATGCAAGGATAAAAGGATATTATGACCAAATAAATTTAAATAAAATGGACACATTTAAAATATATATATATATATCTTTTAAAACTGATACAGAGGAATAGAAAACAACTATTCCCATCATTATCCTTTAAAATGCTTACTCAAATATCTGCTAATGTTAAAATTATAAACCCACATTTTTTATATTTTATAAATACGTGTAAATAGGAATAGAACAGTACTCCTTAATATGTTAAAAGCATGAACTGGTAGACATCATTGTTTTATTCCTGATCTCAGAGAGCAAGCATCTGTTTGTTTATTCACTTTGGGAAAACACTCTGGCATTAACTGAAATGTCAAGATGTGTAATTCTTCTAGTCCAGCCGTGTCATTCCTGGAAATAATCCCTAGGAACTCTGCCCATGTCTCTCAAGATGTGTATACAAAAACGTTCCTAACAATATTATTTGTAATTCTTCAAACTAGAAAAAATCTAATTGTTCATCAACAAAAGATAGAAAAATAAGTATGATAAATTCTATATAGCAAAAGAAACTACAATATGATAAGCATTGTTAATTTGTAATCGTAATAGAAATAATAGACAAAAGGATGCATACAGTATAGGTTCATTTTTAAAGTTCAAAACAGGGAAAATCAGCTGTGATTTCTACAAATACTTTCATAAGTGAACAGCAATATTCTTAACCTGAATAATGGTTACCTTGCTCTTTGCTCTATAATTTTCTTCATGTGTCATATTTGTGTTTTATGCACATTTATTGTATTTATAGGGTATACTTCACAGTAAAGTTGTTTAAAAAGTGTTAAGCACAAACATATTACTTCGTTGTCTCTTGAATCCAGTATTACTGTTGAGAAGTCTCATGTTGGCCTAATTTTGGTTCCTTTGTGGGTGGTTTACTTTTTGTGTGGAATCATTTCATAATTTCTCTTGCATTTTCTCTTCTGTAATTTTACTATAGTGTGTCTAGATATTCCCTTTATGTGTCCTGCACTATATGGCCTCTCAGTTCCTTTTGGGGATTTGTATTATCTAGATATTGATAATTCTGTTCTCCTGATTTCTTAGCCTTTCTTTTATATTTTCTATATCTTTATTCATTTCTGTTGCGCCTTGGAAGGCTCCTAACTTGATCTTCCAGTTTATTCTTTTGTTCATTGATATAATCATCCTGCTAGATATTCCATCTTATAACTTCATTTTAAGTATCTTATTTCTAACACACACACACACACATNTCTTGTAAATAAACCAAGATCATTCTGTTGTTTTTGAGATTGCACCCAAGTACTGCATTTCAGACTCTTTTGTGGACTATGATGCCTACTCCATCTAAGGGATTCTTGCCCACAATAGTAGATATAATGATCATCTGAATTAAATTTGCTCTTTCTTGTCCATTTTAGTTCACTGATTCCTAAAATGTTGATGTTCATTCTTGCCATCTCGTGTTAGGTCCATGAATCTAGGTAAATTTGAAGTGCTCAGACAGGAGATGTCAAGAAATCATATGGAAATGAAAAAATATTTGAGGCTGAAAGATAACAAAAGTACTACTTACCCAGATTTGTGAGATATATCTGAAGTAGAAATTAACTCTTTTAATGTAAGAATTAGAGCTTCAATCTAAGGTGGTGCTAGTGATAAAGAACCTGCCTGTCAATGCAGGATTTGTAAGAGACACAAGTTCAATCCCTGATTGGGAAGACCTCTTGGAGAAGGAGACATCAACTCACTCCAGTATTCTTGCCTGGAGAATGCTATGGACAAAGGAGCCTGGCAGGCTACAATCC
The DNA here is from genome assembly GCA_006410735.1 of Raphicerus campestris. Taxonomy (NCBI): domain Eukaryota; kingdom Metazoa; phylum Chordata; class Mammalia; order Artiodactyla; family Bovidae; genus Raphicerus; species Raphicerus campestris. The sequence continues at coordinate 633,253 of SJYW01033178.1, forward strand.
ATAGGGTTCCAAAAATGCAGACATGAGTGAAACAACTTATTACACACACATAAATATTAGAGAAGAGGAAATGCTGATTAGAAACAAGCAAAAGGCAACAAGAAATTCAAAAAGAAGGTGGAAGAGAATGAAGAGCAAAAATTATTGAAATTGAAAAAAATATACATAATGTGAACATGAATGTAAAAATGTATTTCCTTCCAAAAAATGGTAATATTGATACATTCCTGCAGGGCTACTCAGAAAACTTAAAGAAGACCCAGTTATACAATATCAAAACTGAAACAGGTGATATCATTTCAGATGATGCAAGGATAAAAGGATATTATGACCAAATAAATTTAAATAAAATGGACACATTTAAAATATATATATATATATCTTTTAAAACTGATACAGAGGAATAGAAAACAACTATTCCCATCATTATCCTTTAAAATGCTTACTCAAATATCTGCTAATGTTAAAATTATAAACCCACATTTTTTATATTTTATAAATACGTGTAAATAGGAATAGAACAGTACTCCTTAATATGTTAAAAGCATGAACTGGTAGACATCATTGTTTTATTCCTGATCTCAGAGAGCAAGCATCTGTTTGTTTATTCACTTTGGGAAAACACTCTGGCATTAACTGAAATGTCAAGATGTGTAATTCTTCTAGTCCAGCCGTGTCATTCCTGGAAATAATCCCTAGGAACTCTGCCCATGTCTCTCAAGATGTGTATACAAAAACGTTCCTAACAATATTATTTGTAATTCTTCAAACTAGAAAAAATCTAATTGTTCATCAACAAAAGATAGAAAAATAAGTATGATAAATTCTATATAGCAAAAGAAACTACAATATGATAAGCATTGTTAATTTGTAATCGTAATAGAAATAATAGACAAAAGGATGCATACAGTATAGGTTCATTTTTAAAGTTCAAAACAGGGAAAATCAGCTGTGATTTCTACAAATACTTTCATAAGTGAACAGCAATATTCTTAACCTGAATAATGGTTACCTTGCTCTTTGCTCTATAATTTTCTTCATGTGTCATATTTGTGTTTTATGCACATTTATTGTATTTATAGGGTATACTTCACAGTAAAGTTGTTTAAAAAGTGTTAAGCACAAACATATTACTTCGTTGTCTCTTGAATCCAGTATTACTGTTGAGAAGTCTCATGTTGGCCTAATTTTGGTTCCTTTGTGGGTGGTTTACTTTTTGTGTGGAATCATTTCATAATTTCTCTTGCATTTTCTCTTCTGTAATTTTACTATAGTGTGTCTAGATATTCCCTTTATGTGTCCTGCACTATATGGCCTCTCAGTTCCTTTTGGGGATTTGTATTATCTAGATATTGATAATTCTGTTCTCCTGATTTCTTAGCCTTTCTTTTATATTTTCTATATCTTTATTCATTTCTGTTGCGCCTTGGAAGGCTCCTAACTTGATCTTCCAGTTTATTCTTTTGTTCATTGATATAATCATCCTGCTAGATATTCCATCTTATAACTTCATTTTAAGTATCTTATTTCTAACACACACACACACACATTATATTATGTATATCTCATATATTTTTTCTAAAGTAATTTTTTCTAAAGTAATTTCTTATCCCTTTGCTGTATTACTACATTCTTCTTCAACTCTTTTGAATATGTCATAACTTATTGGTTCATCTGTCCCAATAATGTGCTTAAGGTGGCATATGCTGTTCAATTTTATTACCTGTTTAACTTTCTTTTTGAGAAGTTGCACCCCTCTGGTAGGTATTTTCTTTGAACCTGTAGCATCATACTTCACTGATGGAGTCAGTTTTTGTTATGTAATGTGTCCTGGGAGCATGCTAAAAGTCACCCTCTTTACTGAGTCTGTTTTTGAAAGTTTGAGAGTGTGGAGGGTCAGCTGTCAGAGGAGAGACTGCAGAGACCAGTTGCTGACAGGCGAGCAGGAGGTGTGAGAGCTCCGGCACCTGTTGCCTTCTAAGGCTGTCTGCATCTCTCCTGGCTTAGCTGGGCTCTGTCTCTGCTGCCGGTGCCTCCCACCACCAGGATGCCAGGGATGCTCTCCCTTCCTGGGTGAAGGAAGAGAGGAGCTCAGGGTACAGCCTCTCCAGATCCCTCCCTGGCTGCCAGACACCTCCCTCCCAGGCCACTGCCTGCACCCATCCTCCCAGGGAGTTCACAGTTGCAATCTCACTTCTAACCACCAGTTCCTTCTGGCTTCTGTCATTTTCACAGTTGATTTGGAAGATCCTGTGCTTCTCTACCATTTACCCTACTTATTAGTAGTCTCAATTATATTAATAAAATTAGCCTGTTGTCACATATGACGTAAATTGGTTTTTAATTTATCTTTTGACAAATCTGTGATAATTTTTTGCTACAGAGAATTTGTAAAGTGTCTTCACACTTTACAAGGCAGCTGTTATACAAGGCAGTTAAAGGTGATCTGGCATAAACTAATCTCTTGTTTTGTTCCTCACAGCAGTCTGGGACCCAGTAACTCAAAAGCCCGATTGGTATTAAAATTTACACATCTAGTTGTTTTTAATACAGTTCCAAAGAGCAGGTGTTTAACCTTTTAGTCTCCCTGCTTTGTATACCTTGTGAAACACCACCCAGCAAAACATCACCCAGTGTCACCCAGCATCTTCTAGCCTTAGGTGAGATCAGCCCTGGGGCTCTAGAAGACCCAAAGCCGCTGCTGCTCTTCAGAGGTATCTGGCCTGGGTTCTACCCTGCTTTGGGGAGGGGATTAGCGCTGAAGGGCTTTCCCTAAACCCCAGCAAATCTGTCAGAATTGTTAGTCTCTCATCATGGCCAACTCTTTGCAACTCTATGTACTGTAGCCTGCCAGGATCCTTTGTCCATGGAATTCCTGGAGTGGGTTGCCATTTGCTCTTCCAGGGAATCTTTCCGACCCAGGGATTGAACCCAGGTCTCCTGCATTGCAGGCAGATTGGTTGCCTTCTGAGCCACCAGAGAAGCGCTAAAATTTGTTGCAGTGACTTCCATATACACTTGGTTGTGTGCTAGCGCCATCTCGTGGTCAAATGCTCTATCGCTACTCTAATATGTCACGGTTATTTGCTGCTGCTTTTAAAAAATGGTTTAAATCTGTATGTGTCAATGTGGGCAATGTAGTAGGCTTGTTAAGTAGAAAAAGTGAGATATAAGACAGTATACATAAGAGATCTCACAACAAAATGTGGAAGGAAGACAGCTCAGAAGATATCAGGAAGGATAACAATCGACTGTTAATAGTTTACAAGAAGAGGATTGAGGTGGAGGAAGATTGGAAAATAATTGCACGGTATTATTCTAGAGTTTGAATTTTTAAAGCAATTTTAAAAAAATAACTTTGCCAGTTGAAAAAAGGATGACTGAGAACAGTTGAATTTGATTAAAGTGCTCAAAACTGTGGTATCATCGGAAATGTGTTAACATAAACAAAAATATAAGGGCTGGTGATCAAGCTTAGGGTACAAGCAAGCAAATTCCTTACCTTATTTGCAACTAAGGCCATTGCAGATGTAACTAGTTAAGATGAGGTCATTACTGGAGAAGGGTGGGCCCCTAATCCAATATGTCTAATATCCTGACAAAAAGAAGAAATTTGAGGACTTCTCCAGTGGGCCAGTGGTTAAGACTCTTCCTTTCAGTGCAAAGGATGCAAGTTTGATCCCTGGGCAGGGAACTGATATCCCACATGCCTCAGGATGCGGCCAAAAATGAAAATAAATAGGCTTTTTTTTTTTTTTTAAGAGATTTGGACTTGGACATGCATAAGGAGGAGGGGAGGCCTTACAAATAGCTGTGAAAAGAAGAGAGGCGGAAAACAAAGGAGAAAAGAAAAGATATAAACATCTGAATGGAGAGTTCCAAAGAATAGCAAGAAGAGATAAGAAAGCCTTCTTCAGCGATCAATGCAAAGAAATAGAGGGAAAGAACAGAATGGGAAAGACTAGAGATCTCTTCAAAAAATTAGAGATACCAAGGGAACATTTCATGCAAAGATGGGCCCGATAAAGGACAGAAATGGTATGGACCTAACAGAAGCAGAAGATATTAAGAAGAGGTGGCAAGAATACATGGAAGAACTATACAAAAAAGATCTTCACGACCCAGATAATCACGATGGTGTGATCACTCACCTAGAGCCAGACATCCTGGAATGTGAAGTCAAGTGGGCCTGAGAAAGCGTCACTATGGACAAAACTAGTGGAGGTGATGGAATTCCAGTTGAGCTATTTCAAATCCTGAAAGATGATGCTGTGAAAGTGCAGCACTCAATATGCCAGCAAATTTGGAAAGCAGCAGTGGCCACAGGACTGGAAAAGGTCAGTTTTCATTCCAATCCCAAAGAAAGGCAATGCCAAAGAATGCTCAAACTACCACACAGTTGCACTCATCTCACATGCTAGTAAGGTAATTCTCAAAATTCTCCAAGCCAGGCTTCAGCAATACGTGGACCGTGAAGTTCCAGATGTTCAAGCTGGTTTTAGAAAAGGCAGAGGAACCAGAGATGAAATTGCCAACATCCTCTGGATCATTGCGAAAGCAAGAGAGTTCCAGAAAAACATCTATTTCTGCTTGATTGACTATGCCAAAGCCTTTGACTGTGTGGATCACAAGAAACTGTGGAAAATTCTGAAAGAGATGGGAATACCAGATCACCTGACCTGCCTC
>SJYW01033178.1:640534-663412 GCA_006410735.1 Raphicerus campestris
AGAGGACCTAAAAAGCCTCTTGAGGAAAGTAAAAGAGGAGAGTGAAAAAGTTGGCTTAAAGCTCAACATTCAGAAAATGAAGATCATGGCATCCGGTCCCATCACTTCATGGGAAATAGTGGAAACAGTGTCAGACTTTATTTTTTGGGCTCCAAAATCACTGCAGATGGTGACTGCAGCCATGAAATTAAAAGATACTCCTTGGAAGAAAAGTTATGACCAACCTAGATAGCGTATTCAAAAGCAGAGACATTACTTTGCTGACTAAGGTCCGTCTAGTCAAGGCTATGGTTTTTCCTGGGTCATGTATGGATGTGAGAGTTGGATTGTGAAGAAGGCTGAGTGCCGAAGAATTGATGCTTTTGAACTATGGTGTTGGAAAAGACTCTTGAGAGTCCCTTGGACTGCAAGGAGATCCATTCTGAAGGAGATCATCCCTAGGATTTCTTTGGAAGGACTGATGGATGCTAAAGCTGAAACTCCAGTACTTTGGCCACCTCATGTGAAGAGTTGACTCATTGGAAAAGACTCTGATGCTGGGACGGATTGGGGGCAGGAGGAGAAGGGGACGACTGAGGATGAGATGGCTGGATGGCATCACTGACTCAATGGTCGTGAGTCTGAGTGAACTCCGGGAGACGGTGATGGACAGGGAGGCCTGGCATGCTGCGACTCATGGGGTAGCAAAGAGTCAGACACGACTGAGCAACTGAACTGAACTGAACTGAATGCATAAGGAAAAATCTCCAGTATGTGAATATGGACTTCTGTGACCATAAAACAAGTATTACAGTTTGAACTACAACCCCTCCCTGCCCCCTCAAAAGATGTCTGGGAGTCCCAAGCCCCTACCTCAGAAGTGTGGCCTTGTTTGGAGTTGCAGTAATCTTTCTGGAAGTAGTCAAATTAAAAGGAAATCACTAAGGTCAGTTCTAATCCAAAAGAACTTAAGTCCTTATGAAAAGGGGAGGTTTGAGAATAGAGTCCTGCATAGAGGGAAGAAAGGCATTGGCAAGCCAAAGAGAGAGCCTGGCATGGGTCCTGTCCTTATGTCCCCAGAAGGACAGCCTGCTTAAACCTCGATTTTGGACCTCCAGCCTGCAGAACTGTGAGGCCATCTGTTGTTTTAGCTTCCCACCTTCAACCCCCAGTGTGGGATCCTTTGTTACAGCAGACCTGCTGTTTTCTCCACTTCTTGTTCTCAATCTTGTCAGAGAATGCTACTTACTTGCATTAAATTTGATGTTCAGAACTCTATGTATGTATATAAAAAATGTTTCGGAGTCACAAGTGAGGTTTATTTAGTTTATAACCTCCATTGCACCCTAAGTTAAATTTATAGGAAATTAAAGCTGAACATTTGAAAATTGATCTGAAAGAAAGAACATAATATTAAAAATGGAAACAGAAATAGATCCTAAAGGAAACTGTAACACTAAATAATACTGGAAATGTAATTTTCCTTATTATAGTGTGTGTTTTTTATTCATGAATTATCTTACAATTTTCTGCAACAATTTTGTATCATATATGTAGCAAACAGAAAAGTTCCTATGTGTGCAGAGAAATTTTCTTCCAGTATTTCTATAGTCAGAGTTTAATTTGCCTTGCTCAGGATTCATCAGAGGACTGGGAACTGGGAGTGTCTAGATTCACCCAAGGACAAACTGTCAGAACTATATTTTTTGTGGCAGTAAGAAAATGAAGAGCTCTCTTAGTTAAGCCTGTAATATCTGACTGGGGTACGAACATAAAGCCTCGCCTTCCCCACATTTATTTTATCTCTCCTAAAAAATAGCACGAAATATAAGAAAGCCCTCCTAAGTGATCAATGCAGAGATATAGAGGAAAACACTAGAGTGTGAAAGACTAGAGATCTCTTCAAGAAAATCAGAGATACCAAGGGAACATTTCATGCAAAGATGGGCAAAATTAAGAACAGAAATGATATGAGCCTAACAGAAGCTAAAGATATTAAGAAGAGGTGGCAAGAATACACAGAACTATACAAAAAAGATCTTCATGACCCAGATAACCATGATGGTGTGATCACTCACCTGGAGTCACACATCCTGCAATGCAAAGTCAAGTGGGCCTTAGAAAGCATCACTACAAACAAAGATAGTGGAAGTGATGAAATTCCAGTGGAGCCATTTCAAATCCTAGAAGATGATGCTGTCAAAGTGCTGCACTCAATATGCCAGCAAATTTGGAAGACTCAGCAGTGGCCACAGGACTGGAAAAGGTCAGATTTCATTCCAGTACCAAAGAAAGGCAATGTCAAAGAATGCTCAAACTACTGCACAATTGCACTCATCTCACACGCTAGTAAAGTAATGCTCAGAATTCTCCAAGCTATACTTCAACAGTACATGAACCAAGAACTATCAGATGTTCAAGCTGGATTTAGAAAAGGCAGAGTAACCAAAGATCAAATTGCTTACATGGTTGTTATCATAGAAACATCAAGAGAATTAAAAAAAAAATCTACTTCAGCTTCATTGACTACACTAAAGCCTTTGACTGTGTGGATCACAGCAAACTGCGGAAAATTCTGAAAGAGATGGGAATACCATACCACCTTACCTGCCTCCTGAGAAATCTGTATACAGGACAAGAAGCAACAGTTAGAACCAGACATGGAACAACAACTGGTTCTAAAGTGGGAAAGGAATATGTCAAGGCTGTATATCGTCACCCTGCTTATTTAACTTCTATGCAGAGTACATCATGTGAAATGTTGGACTGGATGAGCACAATCTGGGAGCAAGACTTCAGGGAGAAATATCAATAACCTCAGATATGCAGATAACACCACTCATAGCAGAAAGTGAATTAAAGAGATTCTTGATGAAGGTGAAAGAGAAGAGTGAAAAAATGGGCTTAAAACTCAATATTCAAACTAAGATCATGGCATCTGGTCCCATCACGTCATGGCAAATAGATGAGGAAACAATGGAAACAGTGGTAAAGTTTATTTTCTTGGACTCCGAAATCGCTGCAGATGGTGACTGTAGCCATGTAATTAAAAGATGCTTGCTCCTTGGAAGGAAAGCTGTGACCAACCTAGATAGCATATTAAAAAGCAGAGACATTACTTTGCCAACAAAAGTCTGTCTAGTCAAAGCTATGGTTTTTCCAGTAGTCATCTGTGGATGTCAGAGTTGGACCATTAAGAAAGTTGAGTAGCAAAGAATTGATGCTTTTGAATTGTGTTGGAGAAGACTCTTGAGAGTCTTTTGGACTGCAAGGNATTGCCGGGAGAAATATCAATAACCTCAGATATGCAGATGACACCACCCTTATGGCAGAAACTGAAGAGGAACTAAAAAGCCTCTTGATGAAAGCGAAAGTGGAGAGTCATAAAGTTGGCTTAAAGCTCAACATTCAGAAAATGAGGATCATGGCATCTGGTCCCATCACTTCATGGGAAATAGATGGGGAAACTGCAGAAACAGTGTCAAACTTTATTTTTTCGGGCTCCAAAATCACTGCAGATGGTGATTGCAGCCTTGAAATTAAAACACACTTACTCCTTGGAACGAAATTTATGACCAATCTAGATAGCATATGCAAAAACAGAGACATTACTTTGCCAACAAAGGTCTGTCTAGTCAAGGCTATGGTTTTTCCAGTAGTCATGTATGGATGTGAGAATTCGACTGTGAAGAAAGCTGAGCACTGAAAATTTGATGCTTTTGACATGTAGTGTTGGAGAAGACTCTTGAGAGTCCCTTGGAGTACAAGGAGATCCAACCAGTACATTCTAAGGGAGATCAGTCCTGGGTGTTCATTGGAAGGACTGTTGCTGAAGCTGAAACTCCAATACTTTGGCCACCTCACGCAAAGAGTTGACTTATTGGAAAAGACTCTGATGCTGGGAGGGGTTGGGCGCAGGAGGAGAAGGGGATGACAGAGGATGAGATGTCTGGATGGCATCACTGACTCGATGGACATGAGTTTGTGTGAATTCCAGATGTTGGTGATGGACAGGGAGGTCTGGTGTGCTGTGTTTCATGGGGTCGCAAATAGTGGGACACTACTGAGCTACTGAACTGAATTGAAGTGAACTGAACTGACAGACATGTAAGAATGGCCAAAAACACTGATTTTAACAACTAGTGCATTCTAAGATACTTGAAATTATGGCTTGTATGAAACAATGAAAAATGGCATAAGAAAAAAGACATATTTTTAAAATTTTAAAGATATCAATAACAAAAGTCAGATGATTCTTTTGAGATTACTTTGAAGAATTTAGAGCCAAAATTTATATGAGGAAAAATAAGACATAAAGATTATTCCATGCAATTATAGGCAATTGCTATGGTTTAAATGTCTGTGTCCTCCAGATTCATATGTTGAATCTAGCCTTTAAAGTGGTAACATTATGAAGTGTGGCTGTTGTGAGGTACTTAGCTCTTGCAGGTGGAGCCCTTATGAATAAGGTTAGTGACCTTAGAGAAAAGTGAAGAGAGTGAGCTTCCCCATCTGCCATGTGAAGACACAGCAAGAAGATGCTGGCTGTGAAGCAGGACGGTCTCTCACCAGAAACCACCCATGTCAGCACCTTTATCTTGGAATTCCTATGCTCCAGAACTATGACAAATAAATTTTTATTGCTTATAAGCTACGCATTCTATGGCATTTTGTTATAAAAGCTCCAATGAACTAAAACAATGATCTAGAAAAAAAAGAATGGGGAAAATCAATAGAAAAAAAGTTATTAAATAATATGAGAATTTCTCAGAAAGAACACAAATTTTTAGATTGAAAGAGTTTTACTGAAGCATAAGCAGAACAAATGTAGGAGGAAATTGATACTTAGATGGATCTTTAAACTTCAAAACATTACAAGATATTTTGCAGAGGCAGTTTGAGAACAAGGAGAGTAGGAAAGCTGGGGTGAATACTCAGGAAAATGGAAGTCAGGTATGAAGAGAATTAAGCCCAAGCCAACAAAGGCTCAGTATCAAGTTAAAATGGCCTGTCCTCCTTGTCTTAGTGTGGACCTAAAGTCTTGATCTTGGCTTATCAAAATATCTAGTCTGCAGGTTTTTATACCTGCAGGTGACCAGTATCACTCTCATTCCCTCACATCCTCACAGGTTGTTGGAATTTATGAGATCTTTGAAACTCAAATTTTGCAAAGACTCCTTTAAAAACTTTGGGTGATTTTACACTAATTGGGAATAGTAGAGTAATGTTCAGGAGAAGGCAATGGCATCCCATTCCGGTGTTCTTGCCTGGAAACTCCCATGGATGGAGGAGCATGGTAGGCTGCAGTCCATGGGGTCGCTGAGTCAGACACAACTGAGCGACTTGACTTTCACTTTTCACTTTCATGCATTGGAGAAGGAAATGGCAACCCACTCCAGTGTTCTTGCCTGGAGAATCCCAGGGATGGAGGAGGCCAATGGGCTGTCGTCTGTGGGGTCGCACAGAATCGGACAAGACTGAAGCAACTTAGCAGCAGCAGCAGTAGCAGCAGAGTAATGTTCTTATTTTCTCAGTCACGTCCGACTCTGGGCACCTCATGGACTGTAGCCCACCAAGCTGCTCTGTCCACGGGGATCCTCCAGGCAAGAATACTGGAGTGGGTTNAAGAATCGGACACGACTGAAGCAACTTAGCAGCAGCAGCAGTAGCAGCAGAGTAATGTTCTTATTTTCTCAGTCACGTCCGACTCTGGGCACCTCATGGACTGTAGCCCACCAAGCTGCTCTGTCCACGGGGATCCTCCAGGCAAGAATACTGGAGTGGGTTGCCATGTCCTCCTCCAGGAGATCTTCCCAACCCAAGGATAGAACCCAGATCTCCAAATTGCAGTCAGATTCCTTACTGTCAAAGACTCCTTTAAAAACATTGAGTGATTTGAAACTAATTAGGCAAGTATGTTGTTAATCAGCAATTTGGTGATCAGGTGATGCTAGTAGTAAATAACCCACCTGCCAATGCAGGAGATGTAAGAAATGTGGGTTCAATCCCTGGGTCAGGAAGATTCCCCTGGAGGAGTACATGGCAACCCATTTCAGTGTTCTTGCTTGGAGAATCCCCAAGGACAGAGGAGTCTGGTAGGCTACCGTCTATAGGGACACAAAGAGTCAGACAGGAATGAAGCGACTTAACATTCACACACAGACAAGTATATTGATAATCAGTAATTTGGTGATCAGTGAAATTTTATTTACTATGTATAATTGTTACTAAACAGTATATAATAATGGCCCAGCTAACCCAAGATAGCAAGATATAATTGTGAGTATGTGTGTGTGTGTTAGTTGCTCAGTTGTATCCAATTATTCGAGACCCTATCGACTTTAGCCAGCCAGGCTCTTCTGTCCATGGTATTCTACAGGCAAGTATACTGGAGTAGGTTGCCTTTCCCTTCTCCAGGGGATCTTTCCCAAATTAGCAGTTACTAATAAATTGTTAGAAATAGGACAAGGAGTTCAAGTTTTAAAAATTGCTTGAAATTGTTGCAGCTAGAGAGCTTTCCTGGTGGTCCAGTGGTTACGAATCCCTGCTTCCATGGCAGTGGGCACAATCTTAACTTGCTGACCAGATGTTCAATCCCTGGTTGGCAAACTAAGATCTTGCATACCTTGTGACTAAAATATAAAAAAATAAAAATAAATTTATGTCAACATCTTCAAAAAAATGTTGGAATTAAGCCACATGGTAGTGTTTTAGAAACATAAATAAAACAACAGATAAATCAACAAATACTCAGGAGACATGATAAAGTGAAGTTGAAAATTCTTCCCATTTTGACATAAATCTTGAAAATAATAATTTACTGTTTGTTACTAGGTCAGCTAAAACCCTGTTGGCTCAAACTCTATCTATATGTCTTGAGGTATTTTTATTGTCTTTTATTTGTACTGCCTTTACTCAGATTTAATATACAGGTGAAGATATTTCACCTGTGTTTGCCAATTTATTCCAAGATGCCAACTATAACATAAAAAAACACAACATTGAGTCTCTATGCATGAAGTAGATAAGGTTGATACTGTGCCAGGCATTTCATCACTTATGGATTATAGATGGAGATTTTCATTAAGCATTATTGAAATTATCATATCATACAAGAGTATATATTCCAAAAAAGAATTTATATTCGCAATGCAGAGAAGTGGTACCTGGTGATAAAACAAACATAGTATTTGTTCACTTGGTGCTTTCAATTACTTAAACAAATTCAAAAAGAGGAGAAAAAAAAATGAAAAGTATTTGAATTGGAAACATCAAACAATTTGAGAAAAAGTAGAAGGGCTCCAGCTAAAGTAAATATTGCCACTTGAAAAAAGTATCAAAAGCATTTAAAAATTACTATTTTGACATGTGGAAGTCAGAGATCTTAAAATGTTTAGAACAATTACTTGTGTTGATTTCTGTAAATAGCGAGTTACTAACATAACACCACTTGATGGAAGAAACTTTCAAATATTGAAATATGGGGTTGTCATTCTGGTTTACACATGATTTTAATCTATGCTGACTAGAACAGTCCATTTTGTGCACAGTCAAATATGTAGTATGCATCCATATTAAGCTTTAAAGAAAAGAATGGATTTAAAAGTTAAAATGGAGTAACTGATTCAGGTTTCCAGGATGGAGCTAGGTGGCCAGTGTGGATATGGTTTCAGACATGTTTCTGAATTTCAGAGAACTGAATTTAGTGAACTATATTTAATATGCAAGGACACCACCAGCCTTTCTCAAAACTATATGTTAATAGCTGTCAGCAACAAACTTATGGTCTCAATGTCTCCCCTTGTAACTATGCAACCATTTCAGAATCCAACCAATCCTTGCTTAACAAGCACCCTTCTTGCCAACTCCAATTATAATTCTTGACAGACAAATTACAGAATTTGCCTTCATAAGCCTCACCCATTTCATAGTTCAGTGGGATACAATTCAACTGATTCTTAAATATGTGTCTCCCAGGCTAAAACTCTCAGCTTGGATCATAGAAAAACTCTGCTTTATTTCTATTTTGCATTAGTTTATTGATTATTTCCATTGACAGTATCATATAGTACTATACTGTACTATATTATGTATCATGTATGTATTGTGTAGTATATGTAATACTAATGTCGTTAGTATTATGACATTATTTTACTCAATAGCAGGCCTTATTCAGCATGTCACAGAGTGACTTGAACTGAATTCAAAGTACACAATAGAACTAACCCTTGAATCATCCTCATTTGCCCACTTATGCATAGATTTTTTTCAATAATATATATTACAGCACAACTCAATTCTCCTTTGGTTTTATTTGCAGATACTAAACTGTGGAGAAACTGTGTGTAGGGAGAGCTAACTATAAGCTGTATGCAGATTTCTCTCTACAGGGAAAGTCTACATTCATATTGTTTAAGGTCCAACTGTACTTTGAAGACTATGTGAATTACTCTGCACAATACTGAAAAACCCATCAGACACCTTTGGTCTACAATAAAACTATTGATCTATATTAGAACTATTGGTCTACAATAGAACTACTACTATTATCAATGTAGAAATTTCTGAATTAAGAAAATATAAGGCTTTGCTGATAGCTCAGTTAGTAAAGAATCCACCTGCAATTCAGGACACCCTGGTTCAATTCCTGGGTTGGGAAGATCCCCTGGAGAAGAGAAAAGCTATCCACTCCACTATTCTGGTCTAGAGAATTCCATCGACTGTATAGTCCATGTGGTTGCTAAGAGTCAGACACCACTGAGCGACTTTTACTCACTGAACTTCAACAAATTTGGGCTTCCCTTGTAGCTCAGCTGATGAAAAATCCACCTGAAATGTGGGAGACCTAGGTTTGATCCCTGGGTTGAGAATATACCCTGGAGAAGGATAGGCTGCCCACCCCAGTATTTTCACCTGGAGAATTTCACGGACTGTATATAGTCCATGAGATTGCAAAGAGTTGGATATGACTGGGCAACTTTAATTTAGGGTTTCCCTATAATTCAGATGGTAAAGCATTTGCATGCAGTGTAGGAGACTTGGGTTCAATCCCTGGGTTGGGAAGATCCCCTGGAGACAGAAATGGCAACCCACTCCAGTAGTCTTGTCTGAAGAATTCCATGGACAGAGGAGCCTCTCAGGCAACAGTCCATAGGGTTGCAAAGAGTAGGACACAACTGAGTAACTCTCACACACACACACACTCACACACACACACACATGTGTCACCACTTGCAAATAAAAAAGTAAATAGAAGGGAAAATTTGCACTCAACTAAAAGAGTGCTCTGAAGTGGAGAATAACTTTGGAGATAAAAAATTATGCCCTTGCATAACAGATTCAGTAAATGCTGTCAAAATTCAGCTTTCATATAAAGCTCATTCCTCTTTTCTTCCAAGTGGTAATTGTCTTTGTATTCTGCAATTAAAGGCTTTGGACCTATCCTGGGTGCAACAAGTGGCCAGAAGCTTTGAGGATTAGTATCAGATTATCATCTTATTATAACATCACACTGATCTATGCAAAAGGTTGGAGTTAGCCTCAAGGGTACTACCATCCATTTGATTAAAACAATTAAGGCCAAATCTATTATTTCTTGAATAAATGGTTTGGACTATTATCAAAACTAAAACTTGAAAGCTTTAGTTTCCTGGTTTAGCCCATGCTAAGAAGTAGAACTGAGATAAATGTGAAGAATTGTTAAGCCAGTCATATTTTAATAAAGCTAAGAATAATTCCATATTTATCTTTAGTTTTACTGTCATTTAATCAACTGAGGGCTCTAAATTTAACTTATAGTAGAAATAATTTTATTTATCCATTTGGACATGTAGAGGAAAACAGAATTAATCAAGAAAAAAATAATTTGAACTTAGAATCCTTGTAATATGGATAGAAAACTATGTGTGTGACATATAATTTTCTTAAACTTTCTGAAAAATAGGTAATATATAAAATGTGGATAACAGTATCTACTTATGAAATAATTTGTGAAATATTTAGCATAATCTCTAACATACTAAATATTTAATAATGTTAAGTATTACATTACTATAAAAGGGATAAAGACATGCAAATTATGAAAAAATAAACAACACTAGCCTTGAATTCTGGAAAAACTGATTTAATATGCAAAAATATCACTGCTATTTCTTTAGAAATGGATAATAAGCTAGTTGTTTATCTGTTTTTCTTGAATTTAATAGATAAATTATTTCAAAATAATAAGTTCACACCTCCATTCAAATATCTATGACTTTATATTGTTAAACTGTCATAATAAATTAACTAGATTCCTTGAAAAGTTAAAATAATATCAGTGAAAGCAGTTACTTCAGTTTTGCTCCAATTTAATGGGAAGGACTTTGGTTTTGCACATAAAGCAACATATTAGCTACTGATTTTGATAGGATTTTAAAAATTAAATTAATACGATGTGAACCCCTATCTGTCTTATCTACTAAATATATTTAAATTTAATGAAATTTGTTTCAGTTCAGTTAAAATCATGCTTTCTCTTTATCTTTTAGTATTTAAAATTTTTAACTTGGAGTATTTAAAATGTTATGCTATTTTAGAAATTACAGTATTACATGTACTTAACTAGTCAATCTCAACACACTAGGACCACAGCCTTGTCTAACTCAATGAAACTAAGCCATGCCCGCAGAGCAATCCAAGACGGGTGGGTCATGGTAGAGATGTATGACAGAATGTGGCCCACTGAAGAAGGGGATGGTAAACCACTTCAGTATTCTTGCTTTGAGAACCCCCATGAACAGTATGAAAAGGCAAAATGATAGGATACTGAAAGAGGAACTCTCTGGGTCAATAGGTGTCCAATATGCTACTGGAGATCAGTGGAGAAATTACTCCAGAAAGAATGAAGGGATGGAGCCAAAGCAAAAACAATACCCAGCTGTGGATGTGACTGGTGATAGAAGCAAGGTCTGATACTGTAAAGAGCAATATTTCATAGAACCTGGAATGTCAGGTCCATGAATCAAGGCAAATTGAAAGTGGTCAAACAAAAGATGGCAAGAGTGAACGTTGACATTCTGGGAATCAGTGAAATAAAATCGACAGGAATGGGTGATTTTAACTCATATGACCATTATATCTACTACAGTGGGCAGGAATCCCTCTGAAGAAATGGAGTAGCCATCATGGTCAGCAAAAGAGTCTGAAATGCAGTATTAGGATGCAGTCTCAAAAATGACAGAATGATCTCTGTTCGTCTCCAAGGCAAACCATTCCAATATCACAGTTACCTAAGCCTATGCCCCAACNCAGGACACCCTGGTTCAATTCCTGGGTTGGGAAGATCCCCTGGAGAAGAGAAAAGCTATCCACTCCACTATTCTGGTCTAGAGAATTCCATCGACTGTATAGTCCATGTGGTTGCTAAGAGTCAGACACCACTGAGCGACTTTTACTCACTGAACTTCAACAAATTTGGGCTTCCCTTGTAGCTCAGCTGATGAAAAATCCACCTGAAATGTGGGAGACCTAGGTTTGATCCCTGGGTTGAGAATATACCCTGGAGAAGGATAGGCTGCCCACCCCAGTATTTTCACCTGGAGAATTTCACGGACTGTATATAGTCCATGAGATTGCAAAGAGTTGGATATGACTGGGCAACTTTAATTTAGGGTTTCCCTATAATTCAGATGGTAAAGCATTTGCATGCAGTGTAGGAGACTTGGGTTCAATCCCTGGGTTGGGAAAATCCCCTGGAGACAGAAATGGCAACCCACTCCAGTAGTCTTGTCTGAAGAATTCCATGGACAGAGGAGCCTCTCAGGCAACAGTTCATAGGGTTGCAAAGAGTAGGACACAACTGAGTAACTCTCTCACACACACACACTCACACACACACACACACATGTGTCACCACTTGCAAAGAAAAAAGTAAATAGAAGGGAAAATTTGCACTCAACTAAAAGAGTGCTCTGAAGTGGAGAATAACTTTGGAGATAAAAAATTATGCCCTTGCATAACAGATTCAGTAAATGCTGTCAAAATTCAGCTTTCATATAAAGCTCATTCCTCTTTTCTTCCAAGTGGTAATTGTCTTTGTATTCTGCAATTAAAGGCTTTGGACCTATCCTGGGTGCAACAAGTGGCCAGAAGCTTTGAGGATTAGTATCAGATTATCATCTTATTATAACATCACACTGATCTATGCAAAAGGTTGGAGTTAGCCTCAAGGGTACTACCATCCATTTGATTAAAACAATTAAGGCCAAATCTATTATTTCTTGAATAAATGGTTTGGACTATTATCAAAACTAAAACTTGAAAGCTTTAGTTTCCTGGTTTAGCCCATGCTAAGAAGTAGAACTGAGATAAATGTGAAGAATTGTTAAGCCAGTCATATTTTAATAAAGCTAAGAATAATTCCATATTTATCTTTAGTTTTACTGTCATTTAATCAACTGAGGGCTCTAAATTTAACTTATAGTAGAAATAATTTTATTTATCCATTTGGACATGTAGAGGAAAACAGAATTAATCAAGAAAAAAATAATTTGAACTTAGAATCCTTGTAATATGGATAGAAAACTATGTGTGTGACATATAATTTTCTTAAACTTTCTGAAAAATAGGTAATATATAAAATGTGGATAACAGTATCTACTTATGAAATAATTTGTGAAATATTTAGCATAATCTCTAACATACTAAATATTTAATAATGTTAAGTATTACATTACTATAAAAGGGATAAAGACATGCAAATTATGAAAAAATAAACAACACTAGCCTTGAATTCTGGAAAAACTGATTTAATATGCAAAAATATCACTGCTATTTCTTTAGAAATGGATAATAAGCTAGTTGTTTATCTGTTTTTCTTGAATTTAATAGATAAATTATTTCAAAATAATAAGTTCACACCTCCATTCAAATATCTATGACTTTATATTGTTAAACTGTCATAATAAATTAACTAGATTCCTTGAAAAGTTAAAATAATATCAGTGAAAGCAGTTACTTCAGTTTTGCTCCAATTTAATGGGAAGGACTTTGGTTTTGCACATAAAGCAACATATTAGCTACTGATTTTGATAGGATTTTAAAAATTAAATTAATACGATGTGAACCCCTATCTGTCTTATCTACTAAATATATTTAAATTTAATGAAATTTGTTTCAGTTCAGTTAAAATCATGCTTTCTCTTTATCTTTTAGTATTTAAAATTTTTAACTTGGAGTATTTAAAATGTTATGCTATTTTAGAAATTACAGTATTACATGTACTTAACTAGTCAATCTCAACACACTAGGACCACAGCCTTGTCTAACTCAATGAAACTAAGCCATGCCCGCAGAGCAATCCAAGACGGGTGGGTCATGGTAGAGATGTATGACAGAATGTGGCCCACTGAAGAAGGGGATGGTAAACCACTTCAGTATTCTTGCTTTGAGAACCCCCATGAACAGTATGAAAAGGCAAAATGATAGGATACTGAAAGAGGAACTCTCTGGGTCAATAGGTGTCCAATATGCTACTGGAGATCAGTGGAGAAATTACTCCAGAAAGAATGAAGGGATGGAGCCAAAGCAAAAACAATACCCAGCTGTGGATGTGACTGGTGATAGAAGCAAGGTCTGATACTGTAAAGAGCAATATTTCATAGAACCTGGAATGTCAGGTCCATGAATCAAGGCAAATTGAAAGTGGTCAAACAAAAGATGGCAAGAGTGAACGTTGACATTCTGGGAATCAGTGAAATAAAATCGACAGGAATGGGTGATTTTAACTCATATGACCATTATATCTACTACAGTGGGCAGGAATCCCTCTGAAGAAATGGAGTAGCCATCATGGTCAGCAAAAGAGTCTGAAATGCAGTATTAGGATGCAGTCTCAAAAATGACAGAATGATCTCTGTTCGTCTCCAAGGCAAACCATTCCAATATCACAGTTACCTAAGCCTATGCCCCAACCAGTAATGCTGAAGAAGCTGAAGTTGACTGGTTCTATGAGAACCTGCAGGACCTTTTAAAAGTAACACCCAAAAAAGATGTCCTTTTCATTATATGGGACTGGAGTGCTAAAGTGGGAAGTCAAGAAACACCTGGAGTAACAGGCAAATTTGGCCTTGGAATAAGAAATGAAGCAGGGCAAAGGCTAATAGAGTTTTTCCAAGAAAATGCACTGGTCATAGCAAACACCCTCTTCCAACAACACAAGAGAAGACTCTACACGTGGACATCACCAGATGGTCAACACCAAAATCAGATTGATTATATTCTTTGCAGCCAAAGAAGGAAAAGCTCTAAACAGTCAGCAAAAACAAGACCAGGAGCTGACTGTGGCTCAGGTCATGAACTCCCTATTGCCGAATTTATATTTAAATTGAAGAAAGTAGGGAAAACTGCTAGACCATTCAGGTATGACCTAAATAAATTCCTTATGATTATACACTGGAAGTGAGAAATAGATTNGTCATGAACTCCCTATTGCCGAATTTATATTTAAATTGAAGAAAGTAGGGAAAACTGCTAGACCATTCAGGTATGACCTAAATAAATTCCTTATGATTATACACTGGAAGTGAGAAATAGATTTAAGGGCCTAGATCTGACAGATAGAGTGCCTGATTAACTATGGAATGAGGTTTGTGATGGAATCAAGACAATTACCATGGAAAAGAAATGCAAAAAAGCAAAATGGCTGTCTGGGGAAGCCTTACAAATAGCTGTGAAAAGAAGAGAAGCGAAAAGCCAAGGAGAAAAGGAAANTGTTCGGATGATTAAAATCCTTGTGTTGCACTTCACCCTCAACCCAAAAGCAAGGGAACAAAGCAAAACTAAAAAATAGCCCCCTTGGCTTTATTTCAAGGCCTTTTCAAAATCTGACTCCCTCCTTTCCCTCACTGTTCTCAGCATGAATCTTTTTTTTCTTGTCAGATTAGAAATTCTCTTTTTCTACTTTTGTAACTTTGCTCTCGACTTCCTATCATATTCACACTGATGAAAACCATACCCATTCTACAAAACCTAGGTCAAAAATGACCTCTTGCATTCCACAGTTACTGTTAAATAGCTAAGAGTATTTGTTTCTCTGCCCTGGTACCACACTTGGCACTAAGGGACATTTGCTATAATCATGTGTGTTTTCCCTACCAAATTGAAGTCTAGTATCTGGAAGGCAAGAACTAACTTTGATTCATCAGTAGACCATTAGCTTAGTATTAGCATCTATATTAGCTTTGAATCTATGAAGCATGCAATAAAGAAATGAATCAATTATTATTGTTTAATGAAAAGATCTGCTTTGATTCTTAAGTATAGAAAACATTGCTCTGAAGCTTAACTGTTTGAACTTGAAAACAAGATATGTAAAAGGTATTGTAAGACTATATACATAATCAAAAGTTAAATANTGAATCAATTATTATTGTTTAATGAAAAGATCTGCTTTGATTCTTAAGTATAGAAAACATTGCTCTGAAGCTTAACTGTTTGAACTTGAAAACAAGATATGTAAAAGGTATTGCAAGACTATATACATAATCAAAAGTTAAATATTAATGTGTGGTAGAGATTATGAATTATATACCAGTATTGATTTTAAATTGAAGAAAGTACGGAAAACCACTAGACCATTCAGGTATGACCTAAATCAAATCCCTTATGATTATACAGTGGAAGTGAGAAATAGATTTAAGGGACTAGATCTAATAGAGTGCCTGATGAACTATAGACTGAGGTTCGTGACATTGTACAGGAGACACGGATCAAGACCATCCCCATAGAAAAGAAATGCAAAAAGGCAAAGTGGCTGTCTGGGGAGGCCTTACAAATAGCTGTGAAAAGAAGAGAAGAGAAAAGCAAAGGAGAAAGGAAAGATATAAGCATCTAAATGCAGAGTGTCAAAGAATAGCAAGAAGAGATAAGAAAGCCTTCTTCAGCAATCAATGCAAAGAAATAGAGGAAAAGAACAGAATGGGAAAGACTAGAGATCTCTTCAAGAAAATTAGAGATACCAGAGGAACATTTCATGCAAAGATGGGCTTGATAAAGGACAGAAATGGTATGGACCTAACATAAGCAGAGATATTAAGAAGAGGTGGCAAGAATACACAGAAGAACTATACAAAGAAAGATCTTCATGACCAAGATAATCACGATGGTGTGATCACTAATCTAGAGCCAGACATCCTGGAATGTGAAGTCAAGTGGGCCTGAGAAAGCATCACTATGGACAAAGCTAGTGGAGGTGATGGAATTCCAGTTGAGTTATTTCAAATCCTGAAAGATGATGCTGTGAAAGTGCAGCACTCAATATGCCAGCAAATTTGGAAAACAGCAGTGGCCATGGGACTGGGAAAGGTCAGTTTTCACTCCAATCCCAAGGAAAGGTAATGCCAAAGAATGCTCAAACTTCACTGCACAATTACACTCATGTTACACGCTAGTAAATGAAGAAGTGAAGTGAGGTGAAGTCGCTCAGTTGTGTCCGACACTTTCGACCCCATGGACTGTAGCCTACCAGGCTTCTCCATCCATGGGATTCTCCAGGCAAGAATACTGGAGTGGGTTACCATTTCCTTCTCCAGGGGATCTTCCTTACCCAAGGATTGAACCCAGGTCTCCCGCTTTGGAGGCAGACGCTTTAACCTCTGAGCCACCAGGGAAGCATGCTAGTAAAGTAATGCTCAAAATTCTCCAAGCCAGGCTTCAGCAATATGTGAACCGTGAACTTCCAGATTTTCAAGCTGGTTTTAGAAAAGGCAGAGGAACCAGAGATCAAATTGCCAACATCCTCTGGATCATCAAAAAAGCAAGAAAGTTCCAGAAAAACATCTATTTCTGCTTTATTGACTATGTCAAAGCCTCTGACAGTGTGGGTCACAATAAACTGGAAAATTCTGAAAAAGATTGGAATACCAGACCACCTGACCTGCCTCTTCAGGTCAGTTCAGTTCAGTCGCTTAGTCGTGTCTGACTCTGCGACCCCATGAATCACAGCACGCCAGGCCTCCCTGTCCATCACCAACTCCCGGAGTTCACTCAGACTCACGTCCATCGAGTCAGTGATGCCATCCAGCCATCTCATCCTCAGCTGTCCCCTTCTCCTCCTGCCCCCAATCCCTCCCAGCATCAGAGTCTTTTCCAATGAGTCAGCTCTTCACATGAGGTGGCCACAGTACTGGAGTTTCACCTTTAGCATTATTCCTTCCAAAGAAATCCCAGGGTTGATCTCCTTCAGAATGGACTGGTTGTATCTCCTTGCAGTCCAAGGGACTCTCAAGAGTCTTCTCCAACACCACAGTTCAAAAGCATCAATTCTTTGGCGCTCAGCCTTCTTCACAGTCCAACTCTTACGTCCATACACGACCACTGGAAAAACCATAGCCTTGACTAGATGGGCTTTAGTCGACAAAGTAATGTCTCTGCTTTTGAATATACTATCTAGGTTGGTCATAACTTTTCTTCCAAGGAGTAAGCGTCTTTTAATTTCATGGCTGCAGTCACCATCTGCAGTGATTTTGAAGCCCCCCAAAATAAAGTCTGACACTGTTTCAACTGTTTCCCCATCTATTTTAGTATTAGGTTGGTGCAAACATAATTCTGATTTTCATATTACTTAAATTTGCCATTTGATATTGTGATACATTCTTAAGAAATTATAATGCACATCTGTCACTTTATATTTGTTTCTTTTTTTGCTAATGACATTACTTGCTGATTATTTTATATTTAATTTTTGAACTATAGAAATAAAGTTAGAAAGCAAATTCAAGCAGTTTTCTTATTTGAGTTCAAAATGGGTGATAAAACAGCAGAGACAACTCACATCAAAAATTATTTTGGTCCAGAAACTAATAAACATACAGTGCAGTGATGGTTCAAGAAGTTTTTCAAAGATGAATGCCTTGAGATGAGGAATGTAGTGACTGTCCATATGAAGTAGACAACCAACTGAGAACAGTCATCAAAACTGGTCTTACAACTACGCAGGAAGTTGCTGCAGAGCTCCGTATCAACCATCCTATGGTCGTTTGGCATTTGAAGTAAATTTGAAAGGTGAAAAAGCTCAATAACTGGGTGCTTCATGAGCTGACTGGAAATCAAAAACATCATCTTTCTGAAATGTCATCTTCTCTTACCTTATGCAACAACAGCAAATCATTCTTGATCTGATTTTGACCTGTGACAAAGAGTGGATTTTATACAACAGCTGGTGATGACTGGCTCAGTGGTTGGATCAAGAAGCTACAAAGCACTTTCCAAAGCCAAACTTCCACCAAAAAAAAAGTCATGATCAGTGTTTGCTGGTGTCTGATCCACTACAGCTTTCTGAGCCCTGGTGAAGCCATTATATCCGAGAATGTTCAGCACATCAGTGAGATTCACCAAAAACTGCAATGTGTGCAGCTGGCATTGGTCAATGGAAAGGACCCAGTTCTTTTCTATGATAATGCTTGACCATGCATTGCATAACCAACACTTCAAAAGTTGAAAGAATTGGCCTGTGACGTTTTGCCTCATCTGCCATATTCACCTGACCTCTCTCCAACTGAGTACCACTTCTTCAAGTATCTCGACAATTTTTTGCAGGGAAAACACTTCCACAACCAGCAGGATGCACAGAATGCATTCCACAGTTCATCAAATCCTGAAGCATGATTTTTATGTTACAGGAATAAACAAACATTTCTCATTGGCAAAACTATGTTGATCATAATGGTTCCTATTTTGATGAATGAAGATATGTTTGAGCCTAGTTACAATGATTTAAAACTCATGGTCTGAAACTGCAATTAGTTTTGCACCAACCAGATAATTGTAAGCATAAGCCCCTACATGATAATTTAACATACTCTTACATTTCCCCATCTCCCATAATATTGGGTGTGATTAGGCAAATAAGTTCTTACCAATGGAATATGAGACATAAGTTTTAGAATTTATGGGATACTTCCTGAAAAATGAATTTCCTACCTCCCTTCCATCCTTTTTGTTCCTTTATGTCAGAGTAAAAAGAGGACAAGATAATTTCTGGCTTCAGCTTTGCAGATGAGGTAACACTTGAACGAGTAGGCAAAAAGACAGAAAGAACTTTTACCCTGGAGAGACCCTGTTGAACAGAACTGTCTAAGTCTGGACCTTCCACCATCTTTTGAATTTTTACATGAAGGAGAAATGAACTTAAACCTTGCTTGAGCCACTTCCAGTTTTCTTCTTGTAGGGGGTCATTTTGTTACCACAGACATAAAACCTGAAAGTTATACTACAGTACAGTAATAAAAAATTTTGAATATTTATCCTGAATATTATTCTGAAAATATTGGAATAACCTCCCTTAGGCATCATTTTAGATAATTATTTGGATTTTCTTATTGAGTTTCAATAGGATGTAATAGCCAGTGTTTATAATGATGACCACTATTCATCAAAAATAAAGGATTATGACTTCACATCTCCTTTCTAAAAAGAAAGATACTTGGTATGTTTCAGAGGGGTTAATATAAAATCATTCACAAGCAAAAGGACAGAGCAGTGTTAAATCTCTCTAGAAAATTCAACTAACCATAACAGTTGGATTTTTTAAAATACTTAAAGCACATTTATTTTTAAGTTCTCTACAAAGATGTGTTAAAATCTCCAAATAAATTGTTTTGTATTATTTTTCCCTGAAATATAATTGATTACAATGTCATGTTAATTTCTGCTGTACAGCAAAATGACTCAGTGGCACTAGTGATAAAGAATCTGCCTGCCAGTGCAGTAGATGTAAGAGATCTGGATTCAATCCTTGGATTGGGAAGATCCCTTGGAGAAGGAAATGGCAACCCACTCCAGCATTCTTGTCTGGATAATGCCATGGACAGAGTAGCCTGGTGGGCTACAGTTCATAGGGTCCCAAAGAGTCAGACTTGACTGAAGTAACTTAGCATACAGACTGTACTTTAGGGGATATAATATTTTAAATGACACTAAAACGGTTAGCAATAATTGATGTAGTTAGAAATTCTGAACTCCAGAGTCTTGTGGGGTCTGGTTCTAAGGCTATGATAGAGTAACTAGAATGAGATTTACCCCCTAGCCATAAACAGTAACAAAATTAGAGACACTATACAAAGCAACAGTGTTCAAACGTTGGAAAACAAGCAGCATGGAACTGTAATCCTTAAAGAAGAAAAATAAACAAGGTAAGCCACATTATCTTCATGGTTTCCTTCCTGGAGGGACTTTGCAAACAGGAGGAGGCTGTCTTACACAGAGCACTGCAAAATTGTGAGGCCCTCTACTAGGCCAGGCAAAGGACAACTTGGGGGCAGTATATGAAACAGTCCCCAGAGTTCACATAGAGCTCGCTGGCACAACTGAATCTTGAGGATTCAACCAGAGGGGAGGTCCTTGTTGAACACTTGGGAGCTTCAGTGGAGACCCCAGGGAAAATATGCCTTTTTTTTTTTTTTTTAATATGCTTTTGCAGTAATACCAGAGTGAAGCATACTTTATACCTATCTTCACAAACTTAAACAATTTTGAAGCACCAAGCTGTCTGCTTAAATGAAGTCCAGTACTCTTTACAGGAAGTTAACAGAATAAATATAGCACCCCTAAACAATGTCCATCATTTAATATTTTTAATTACTATTTCCAAAAGCAGAACTGTGTAACTCCTTGTCCAGTGAGAAACAGACAATAGAGGCAAACTTAGAAATAATGGACTGAAATAGAAGCAGTTTATTTTTTTCCCAGCTTATTGAGATATAATTAATATATTGTGTAATTTGAAGGCATAAAATGTGATGATTTGATACCTATTCATATTGAAAAAAAAAATTACCACAGTAAGGTTAGTTAACATATCCGTACTTCACATAATTATAATTTGTATGTATCTGTGGTGAGACCTTTTTAAAATCTACTCTCCTAACAACTTTCAAATTTTTAATACAGTGTTTTGAACTATAGTCACTAGGCTGTAAATTACATTTCCAGGACTTATTCATCTGAGAAGCACTTTAAGAAGTAGGCCTAACTTTCTTAGTATGTTACTCTCCAATCCTCTAACCCTCCCCTCACCAAAATTAAAACTTTATGGAAAAGTAGGACTGTCAGTAATAGCATCTGCCATAAATTTCAAAGCAGTAATTCAAGAAAGTAGAATACCTTTATCCCCCTGCAAGAAACTTAATGCCCTACACAAGAATCTTACTCTCACTAGCTCCATACTCAACCCACTAAACTAGCCAAATTTAAACAAAGAAAAAGGATGAATTCATCATCTGTGTCTTTCTTTGACAACATTCCATTTTAAGAAAATTCAACAGTTGAGATAAAATATCAGTGAAACTTCAGTTTTCTCAGTCTAAAGGTAACTCACTGTCACATAGTGAAAATGTATATTTTCACAAATTGATGTAGACCTCCTGAGTAATCAGTAAGTGTCTTTTGTTTCCTCAGAAATTGCACTTACTAATTCCTGCTATTTACATTTTTCCTTCCATAACTATATGTATTAGTGTTCCTGCTGGGTTTTATTTTCATCTCAAGTACATATTACAATATCTTCTCTTACTATGAGGAAAAAAAATAAAGTGAAAAATTTAAACAGGTAAAAATAAATCAGGGGAAAAAACGGGTAAAATCAGGGGTAAAAACAAATAAATCAGGGGCAAAAACTGGCAGCCTGAAGAAATGCTTTTCTCCCCGCAACAAAATGTTCACATGCCTTTAGGTGGGCTTATATTCTCCAATCTGTCAGAGGCTCCTCCAACCCTCTTACATCATATCCTACATACGTTTACTCATTTAACTCTCTAATCCAGTAGGTACTTGAATCTTCCAATCCCTACTTTATAAATCAAGATTAATAAATGAATAATTTCTTCCCATTTGCAGAAAGCTTTTGACTATCTTCCAAAATGACTTCTAACTGGAGGCTGGCCTTTTGTCAGTAATAGTCTCTTCTAAGTGGAGAAAATAGAATGTGGTGACATGTCTTTGATTTTATTTAAGTTGTGTTCACAGCCACATTGGATGACTTCTCTTATCAAGTTAAATATGTTATAGTTACATGGTTATTTTCTTTCTATTCTTTTTAAAAGTAAGTTTTCTTCTCATTTTATAATTTTATTTATGTATGTATTTTTGGCTGCACTAGATCTCTGTTGCTGTACACAGGGCTTTCATTAGTTGTGGCTCTCAGGCTCTATGGCATGGGCTCAGTAGTTGTGACAGCCCGGCTTAGTTTTCAGGTGGCCTGTGGGATCGTCCTTCCCAGACCAAGGATCGAACTCATATTTCCTGCATTGCTAGGCAGACTTTTAATAACTGGACCACCAGGGAAGCCCACTTACATGACTACTTTCAATTGCATATTTAAAAATATATTTTTAAAGACTAAAATGCCTATAAGGAGTATTCATAATTTTTATAATATTTAAATTTCCATTTATTCCCTTAAAAAAATCTCAGAACACTTAAAAATATTTTACAGACAATTTACAAAGCATTCTTTTCTATGTAGTCAAAGAAAAAAATTCCACACTGTCTCACAAAGCAACAGAGGGAAATTCACACTCATTATCTAAGGCATTAAATCACCAAGACTACATTCTTTTCTTAACAAAATTGACCTTTACTAACATTAAGGGTAAGAACTGTCTGTTTAATAATTTGGGAGATAATTGTGCAATACTTTAAACAAATGGAAGAATTTGGGAAATTTAAAAGAAATGTTAAGTAGTTCTTATTTCTCCCATTTTTTTCAAGTAAGCACTGCCTCATAGACCGTTTTTACACTGTCACATTTAGCTTCCAATTTTTAGGGTTAATTAGAGCTCTCTTTAGCCAAAATAATAGTGAATTGCCTACATTTATGTTAACTGCTTTCCTCTCAGCCCCTAGTAGTTTGCCGTTTTGATA
>SJYW01033178.1:664916-683732 GCA_006410735.1 Raphicerus campestris
AGTTTCAATAGGATGTAATAGCCAGTGTTTATAATGATGACCACTATTCATCAAAAATAAAGGATTATGACTTCACATCTCCTTTCTAAAAAGAAAGATACTTGGTATGTTTCAGAGGGGTTAATATAAAATCATTCACAAGCAAAAGGACAGAGCAGTGTTAAATCTCTCTAGAAAATTCAACTAACCATAACAGTTGGATTTTTTAAAATACTTAAAGCACATTTATTTTTAAGTTCTCTACAAAGATGTGTTAAAATCTCCAAATAAATTGTTTTGTATTATTTTTCCCTGAAATATAATTGATTACAATGTCATGTTAATTTCTGCTGTACAGCAAAATGACTCAGTGGCACTAGTGATAAAGAATCTGCCTGCCAGTGCAGTAGATGTAAGAGATCTGGATTCAATCCTTGGATTGGGAAGATCCCTTGGAGAAGGAAATGGCAACCCACTCCAGCATTCTTGTCTGGATAATGCCATGGACAGAGTAGCCTGGTGGGCTACAGTTCATAGGGTCCCAAAGAGTCAGACTTGACTGAAGTAACTTAGCATACAGACTGTACTTTAGGGGATATAATATTTTAAATGACACTAAAACGGTTAGCAATAATTGATGTAGTTAGAAATTCTGAACTCCAGAGTCTTGTGGGGTCTGGTTCTAAGGCTATGATAGAGTAACTAGAATGAGATTTACCCCCTAGCCATAAACAGTAACAAAATTAGAGACACTATACAAAGCAACAGTGTTCAAACGTTGGAAAACAAGCAGCATGGAACTGTAATCCTTAAAGAAGAAAAATAAACAAGGTAAGCCACATCATCTTCATGGTTTCCTTCCTGGAGGGACTTTGCAAACAGGAGGAGGCTGTCTTACACAGAGCACTGCAAAATTGTGAGGCCCTCTACTAGGCCAGGCAAAGGACAACTTGGGGGCAGTATATGAAACAGTCCCCAGAGTTCACATAGAGCTCGCTGGCACAACTGAATCTTGAGGATTCAACCAGAGGGGAGGTCCTTGTTGAACACTTGGGAGCTTCAGTGGAGACCCCAGGGAAAATATGCCTTTTTTTTTTTTTTTTAATATGCTTTTGCAGTAATACCAGAGTGAAGCATACTTTATACCTATCTTCACAAACTTAAACAATTTTGAAGCACCAAGCTGTCTGCTTAAATGAAGTCCAGTACTCTTTACAGGAAGTTAACAGAATAAATATAGCACCCCTAAACAATGTCCATCATTTAATATTTTTAATTACTATTTCCAAAAGCAGAACTGTGTAACTCCTTGTCCAGTGAGAAACAGACAATAGAGGCAAACTTAGAAATAATGGACTGAAATAGAAGCAGTTTATTTTTTTCCCAGCTTATTGAGATATAATTAATATATTTTGTAATTTGAAGGCATAAAATGTGATGATTTGATACCTATTCATATTGAAAAAAAAATTACCACAGTAAGGTTAGTTAACATATCCGTATTTCACATAATTATAATTTGTATGTATCTGTGGTGAGACCTTTTTAAAATCTACTCTCCTAACAACTTTCAAATTTTTAATACAGTGTTTTGAACTATAGTCACTAGGCTGTAAATTACATTTCCAGGACTTATTCATCTGAGAAGCACTTTAAGAAGTAGGCCTAACTTTCTTAGTATGTTACTCTCCAATCCTCTAACCCTCCCCTCACCAAAATTAAAACTTTATGGAAAAGTAGGACTGTCAGTAATAGCATCTGCCATAAATTTCAAAGCAGTAATTCAAGAAAGTAGAATACCTTTATCCCCCTGCAAGAAACTTAATGCCCTACACAAGAATCTTACTCTCACTAGCTCCATACTCAACCCACTAAACTAGCCAAATTTAAACAAAGAAAAAGGATGAATTCATCATCTGTGTCTTTCTTTGACAACATTCCATTTTAAGAAAATTCAACAGTTGAGATAAAATATCAGTGAAACTTCAGTTTTCTCAGTCTAAAGGTAACTCACTGTCACATAGTGAAAATGTATATTTTCACAAATTGATGTAGACCTCCTGAGTAATCAGTAAGTGTCTTTTGTTTCCTCAGAAATTGCACTTACTAATTCCTGCTATTTACATTTTTCCTTCCATAACTATATGTATTAGTGTTCCTGCTGGGTTTTATTTTCATCTCAAGTACATATTACAATATCTTCTCTTACTATGAGGAAAAAAAATAAAGTGAAAAATTTAAACAGGTAAAAGTAAATCAGGGGAAAAAACGGGTAAAATCAGGGGTAAAAACAAATAAATCAGGGGCAAAAACTGGCAGCCTGAAGAAATGCTTTTCTCCCCGCAACAAAATGTTCACATGCCTTTAGGTGGGCTTATATTCTCCAATCTGTCAGAGGCTCCTCCAACCCTCTTACATCATATCCTACATACCTTTACTCATTTAACTCTCTAATCCAGTAGGTACTTGAATCTTCCAATCCCTACTTTATAAATCAAGATTAATAAATGAATAATTTCTTCCCATTTGCAGAAAGCTTTTGACTATCTTCCAAAATGACTTCTAACTGGAGGCTGGCCTTTTGTCAGTAATAGTCTCTTCTAAGTGGAGAAAATAGAATGTGGTGACATGTCTTTGATTTTATTTAAGTTGTGTTCACAGCCACATTGGATGACTTCTCTTATCAAGTTAAATATGTTATAGTTACATGGTTATTTTCTTTCTATTCTTTTTAAAAGTAAGCTTTCTTCTCATTTTATAATTTTATTTATGTATGTATTTTTGGCTGCACTAGATCTCTGTTGCTGTACACAGGGCTTTCATTAGTTGTGGCTCTCAGGCTCTATGGCATGGGCTCAGTAGTTGTGACAGCCCGGCTTAGTTTTCAGGTGGCCTGTGGGATCGTCCTTCCCAGACCAAGGATCGAACTCATATTTCCTGCATTGCTAGGCAGACTTTTAATAACTGGACCACCAGGGAAGCCCACTTACATGATTACTTTCAATTGCATATTTAAAAATATATTTTTAAAGACTAAAATGCCTATAAGGAGTATTCATAATTTTTATAATATTTAAATTTCCATTTATTCCCTTAAAAAAATCTCAGAACACTTAAAAATATTTTACAGACAATTTACAAAGCATTCTTTTCTATGTAGTCAAAGAAAAAAATTCCACACTGTCTCACAAAGCAACAGAGGGAAATTCACACTCATTATCTAAGGCATTAAATCACCAAGACTACATTCTTTTCTTAACAAAATTGACCTTTACTAACATTAAGGGTAAGAACTGTCTGTTTAATAATTTGGGAGATAATTGTGCAATACTTTAAACAAATGGAAGAATTTGGGAAATTTAAAAGAAATGTTAAGTAGTTCTTATTTCTCCCATTTTTTTCAAGTAAGCACTGCCTCATAGACCGTTTTTACACTGTCACATTTAGCTTCCAATTTTTAGGGTTAATTAGAGCTCTCTTTAGCCAAAATAATAGTGAATTGCCTACATTTATGTTAACTGCTTTCCTCTCAGCCCCTAGTAGTTTGCCGTTTTGATATAGCGTGTTTTTGTTTTTTTTTTCTTTTTCTAACTTCCATCTAACATCTAGTTTGGTATGTTTTTGTTTTGCCTTCCTTTAGTAGTGTAAAAAGATAAGTCAGTATTAATTTGTAAAAGGAATGCAGAGTAATACAAGATGATACTTCTAAGGATTTTTCTGATCCCAGCATTTCTCCAACAACTCTTAAAATGTTGTCCATATCATACCATTATGGTTTATTCTAATATATATTCTTAAAAATAAAAATGGTAACTTGCAAGTAATATGTAAAATTTATCTCAGATGTAATGTAAGAGACATATAAAGAACAGTAAGACCCCCTTCAGTTCAGTTTAGTCGCTCAGTCATGTCCGAATCTTCCTGACCCCATGAATTAATTGCACACAGCACGCCAGGCCTCCCTGTCCATCACCAACTCCCAGAGTTCACTCAGACTCACGTCCATTGAGTCTGTGATGCCATCCAGCCATCTCATCCTCAATCGTCCCCTTCTCCTCCTGCCCCCAATCCCTCCCAGCATCCGAGTCTTTTCCAATGAGTCTGTTGTTTACAACCCAACTGAACATTGAAATTATCATGGGAGTTTTAAAAATT
Organism: Raphicerus campestris; assembly: GCA_006410735.1. Lineage (NCBI taxonomy): Eukaryota > Metazoa > Chordata > Mammalia > Artiodactyla > Bovidae > Raphicerus > Raphicerus campestris. The sequence continues at coordinate 669,051 of SJYW01033178.1, forward strand.
ACTGGTGCTTAGATCCTTTACCCAGAAATTCTGATTTGGCTGCTTTGGAGTGCAGCCTGGACACAAGATTTGTTTAACTCCTCAGATAACTCTAAAGTACAGCCAATGTTGAAAACCACTGAACTAAGCCTATCTACAGATTATTGATTCTTAACTTTGACTAAACAGTAGGCAATTAGTCAAACAATAATCCATATCAGTGCTGCCAAGAACAAAGAGCTTTTTTTTAGGGTCTTAGGAATTGCCATTCTGGAAGCACAAATCAGGGTGCAGCTGAAAGGGTTTTCAAGGAAGAGAAAGAGCCAGGGACTTATAAAGACAAAAGTCACAAGTTTGTTCAAGCTCTCTGGAAAGAATTATCACGGATCCTTGTGCAGGAAGGAGATATTTGTTCTTAACGGCTANTTTTTTTTTTCTTTTTCTAACTTCCATCTAACATCTAGTTTGGTATGTTTTTGTTTTGCCTTCCTTTAGTAGTGTAAAAAGATAAGTCAGTATTAATTTGTAAAAGGAATGCAGAGTAATACAAGATGGTACTTCTAAGGATTTTTCTGATCCCAGCATTTCTCCAACAAGTCTTAAAATGTTGTCCATATCATACCATTATGGTTTATTCTAATATATATTCTTAAAAATAAAAATGGTAACTTGCAAGTAATATGTAAAATTTATCTCAGATGTAATGTAAGAGACATATAAAGAACAGTAAGACCCCCTTCAGTTCAGTTTAGTCGCTCAGTCATGTCCGAATCTTCCTGACCCCATGAATTAATTGCACACAGCACGCCAGGCCTCCCTGTCCATCACCAACTCCCAGAGTTCACTCAGACTCACGTCCATTGAGTCTGTGATGCCATCCAGCCATCTCATCCTCAATCGTCCCCTTCTCCTCCTGCCCCCAATCCCTCCCAGCATCCGAGTCTTTTCCAATGAGTCTGTTGTTTACAACCCAACTGAACATTGAAATTATCATGGGAGTTTTAAAAATTACTGGTGCTTAGATCCTTTACCCAGAAATTCTGATTTGGCTGCTTTGGAGTGCAGCCTGGACACAAGATTTGTTTAACTCCTCAGATAACTCTAAAGTACAGCCAATGTTGAAAACCACTGAACTAAGCCTATCTACAGATTATTGATTCTTAACTTTGACTAAACAGTAGGCAATTAGTCAAACAATAATCCATATCAGTGCTGCCAAGAACAAAGAGCTTTTTTTTAGGGTCTTAGGAATTGCCATTCTGGAAGCACAAATCAGGGTGCAGCTGAAAGGGTTTTCAAGGAAGAGAAAGAGCCAGGGACTTATAAAGACAAAAGTCACAAGTTTGTTCAAGCTCTCTGGAAAGAATTATCACTGATCCTTGTGCAGGAAGGAGATATTTGTTCTTAACGGCTATGCTGTCAGAGTTATTTCGGGTAAGGGTCCAACAAGCACCTTAAATTTCTGAAGCATAGGGTAGAGTTCTGGATGCCTGAGTTAAGACAGTAAGAGATCAGAAGTTCAGAGTCCATCAAGAATCACTTCCTCAGTAGCCTCCCAGCTCCATTTCGGAGCTCTCTCTTGGCAACACTAAATTTGTTTTATTTTCCTCCCAGAGAATTAACAGGTGCATTAAAACTATAGTGTCTGAAACTCTAGTCCCATAGATTAGAATTTAGCTTCTCTTGAGGTGGAGTCCAGGAGATAACTGTTTTGTTTTCAGTGTGATGATTTTGATGTGAAGTTAAAACTAAGTATTATGACTCAAGAATTAAGCTGTTTAATACCACAGCATGGAAGAGATATAGTACTGTTATTGTGTTTTTGTGTTTTTAGATAACATGCTATATACCTTGGCCTGGTAGAAACACTCAGTGGCACAAGTTTAGTTATATAAGTAAAGCAAGTTAATTATATTTAAAAAGTATTATTAGTTAACTATTTTAGGATACGTGGGAGAAATTGCAGTTCTAGACACCCTACCATTCAGTGGTTCTAAATTTGATTCTTGTGACAATTTTGGTTGAATTATCGTATTTCTGTCTGCGAGTCAGAGTCAATTTTCACCAACACAAAGCTGAAGAGCAATTATCAGCCAATTAAAAATAAATAAAGAATTTCCAGCTGCTCTGGAAAGTCTCACTGACATGGTGTTGCCATATCCAGTAGACTGACAGTAACTCTGGATCATTTCCATTAATGCTGGGCTACAGAACAGTGCATGGGCTTTCCAGGTGCCTCAGTGGTAAAGAATTCATTTCCCCGTGCAGGAGATGTAGGACGCTTGGGTTCTATACCTGAGTCAGGGAAGAAGCTCTTGAAGGAGGAAATGGCAACACACTCCAGTATTCTTGCCTGGAAAAATGCTATCAACAGAGGAGCCTGGAGAACTACAGTCCTCAGGAATGTGGAGTCTGACTGGACTTTGCAACTGAGCACCCAGGCACAGAACAGTGAGGATGTCTCAGGCAGCCCCAAAGCAGGAAAAAGCAGCAGGACCGCAGCAAACAGCATCCCATAATGCAGGGATAAAAGAAAGCCCTTTTGAATTTATAATGAGGAAAAGTATAAAGAAGTTTAATTATTTTTAATAATGCTAAGCATGTAAATGACTAAGTATTAAAACCCATTCAATGGAAGGAGACTGCGGAGCGGGGCGAGGACCTAGGCCCGGGTGGTAAGCAGGCTCCTTCCGGAGGTGGGGGCCAGGACTTGTTATCACAAGATGAAGTTGCACTGCTGTTTCCAAGGGCAGTGGCTGCAGCCGCTGGGGTCATGTTAACTGACGGAATGTCCAGAGCTCATTTCCCCGTCAAGGCCGGGCACGCCGTCACGTGACGAAACTGCCGTGGCACCGCCCCGTCTGCCCCGCACAGGAACCTGGGAAGGCACCGACATGGCGGACAGCGCGACACTGGACGCGACCACAGTGCAAGTGCTGCAGGACCTGGCCAACCGCCTGCGCGTCCATTCCATCAGGGCTACGTGCGCCTCTGGCTCTGGCCACCCCACGTCGTGCTGTAGCGCGGCAGAGATCGTGTCGGTGCTTTTCTTCCACACGATGAGGTACAGACAGACTGAGCCTGCGCACCCTGACAACGACAGATTCGTCCTTTCCAAAGGTCATGCTGCTCCGCTGCTCTATGCTGCCTGGGTGGAGGCGGGCGGCATCAGTGAACCCGACCTGCTGAACTTGAGGACAATTCATTGCGATCTCGAGGGACACCCAACCCCCAGGCTGTCGTTTGTGGATGTGGCGACAGGATCGCTCGGGCAAGGGTTGGGGGCTGCGTGTGGAATGGCTTACACTGGCAAGTATTTGGACAAAGCCAGATACCGAATATTCTGCCTCCTGGGCGATGGTGAGTCCTCAGAAGGCTCCGTCTGGGAAGCTTTAGCCTTTGCTTCCCATTACTGTTTGGACAATCTCGTGGCAGTGTTCGACGTGAACCGCTTGGGGCAAAGTGGGGTTGCACCCCTGAAGCACTGCACAGACATCTATAGGAATCGCTGCGAGGCCTTTGGGTGGAGTACTTACTTAGTAGATGGCCATGATGTGGAAGCATTGTGCCGGGCCTTTTCTCAAGCTGCTCAAGGGAAGAACAAGCCTACTGCCATAATTGCAAAGACCTTCAAGGGCCGGGGCATTCCAAATGTTGAGGATGCAGAAAATTGGCATGGAAAGCCACTGCCAAAAGAAAGAGCAGATGAAATCATTAGACTAATTGAAAGTCAGATACAGACCAACAGGAATCTCCTACCAAAACCTCCTGTTGAAGGCTCACCTCCAGTCAGCATCACAAATATAAAAATGACCTGTTTGCCTGATTATAAAGTTGGTGACAAGGTCGCTACTGAGAAAGCATATGGTTTGGCTCTGGCTAAACTAGGCCTTGCAAATGAAAGAGTTGTTGTCCTGGATGGTGACCCAAAGAACTCCACCTTTTTTGAAATATTCAAGAAAGAGCATCCTGAGCGTTTTATTGAGTGTTTTGCTGCGGAACAAAATATGGTGAGTGTGGCACTGGGCTGTGCCACACGTGGTCGAACCATTACATTTGTTACTACTTTAGCTGCCTTTTTGACTAGAGCATTTGATCAAATCCGGATGGGAGCCATATCTCAAACTAATATAAATCTTATTGGTTCTCACTGTGGGGTGTTTGTTGGTGAAGATGACCCTTCCCAGATGGCCTTGGAAGATTTAGCCATGTTCCGGAGCATTCCCAATTGCACTGTTTTTCTCCCAAGTGATGCTGTCTCGACAGAGCATGCTGTTTATCTGGCTGCCAATACCAAAGGAATGTGCTTCATTCGGACCAGCCCATCAGAAACTGCAGTTATTTATACCCCACAAGAAAATTTTGAGATTGGAAAGGCCAAGGTCATCCGCCACAGTAATAATGACAAAGTCACAGTAATTGGAGCTGGAGTTACTCTGCATGAAGCCTTAGCAGCTGCTGACACTCTTTCTCAGCAAGATATTTCTATCTGTGTTATTGATCCGTTTACCATTAAACCCCTGGATGCTGCCACCATCATCTCCTGTGCAAAAGCTACTGATGGCCGGGTTGTCACAGTGGAAGATCATTACCAAGAAGGTGGCATTGGTGAAGCCGTGTGTGCAGCAGTGTCTGGGGAGCCTGACATCCATGTTCATCAGCTGTCGGTGTCAGGAGTGTCTGAAAGAAATAGGAAACCTAGTGAATTACTAAATATTTTTGGTATCAGTGCTAGACACATCATAGCAGCTGTGAAATATACTTTAATGCACTAAAATAGCTGATTTTAAAAAATGTCAGTCTCTGTGTTGGTTTTAAAACCCTGTTGGACCTTTTTTGTGTATTATTTAAACAAACCCATTTAAGAGCTTGTTTCATTCCTAATTCAGAAATTCTAGTCAACNCATCTGGAAACCTAGTGAATTACTAAATATTTTTGGTATCAGTGCTAGACACATCATAGCAGCTGTGAAATATACTTTAATGCACTAAAATAGCTGATTTTAAAAAATGTCAGTCTCTGTGTTGGTTTTAAAACCCTGTTGGACCTTTTTTGTGTATTATTTAAACAAACCCATTTAAGAGCTTGTTTCATTCCTAATTCAGAAATTCTAGTCAACTACTTGTAAACTGTGACTGTATATACAGATGTCACTCAGTGTTGAATCATAAGTAGTTTAAGCAACAGAATACAACAACCTAATGCAAAGTTTGATGATAAGACTACAAATAATTGACTAATTTGGGAATTAATATAGAGGTAAGTTTCCTAAATGTAATTTACTTGTGAAGAAAATGTGAATTTCATTGTAGACTTCAGTAGCCTAGGTTTTGAGGAAAGTATGAGGTTGCATGTAATGCCATCCCACCTGCAGCTTCCTGGGTAATTTTTGACTACAGTTCCCTGGAAATTCCCTTCAAAGTTTGTCTTCTCTTCTTTGCAGTTTAGACTGGAGGGCAGTAGTGGAAGCTCTTATGATGTACCTCATTGCTTCAGTGACTGTTCTGTGAAGAGATGAAAGCCTGACCACTTCTGGTTTACACACTACAGTGTTTTGTGAGGTTTCAGAAACGTTTCATTTTCTCAGTGACCAATTTGCCAACTTGATTATATTCATCTACTCAGGAAACTAGAATTAATGTAATAAAATATTTAAAAACCAATAACTTTATTCAGTTTGTGTCATGTATGTGTGAATTGGTTTCTCCCTGATAAAAAAACAAGCAAAAAAAAAAAAAGCTTCTATCTAAACCAGAAACAGAAAGAGGCATGTTCCCTCAATAGAGGAAAATGTCCCAGCTGGAGACAAATCACTGGAAAACAATGTGTGGACTGAAGCACACCCCTCACTTTTTGCTGTGAGTAAATAGAGTATATGGCTGGAATGTAAGAATGAATTACTAGTCAGGTAACTCAAAGCCAGACCGAAAATTCAAAAGTAAATTTTAAATGACTTTTTGTCAGGTAATTCCTTAGTTTTATTACCTTCATTAAGTGTCATCATTAAGTTCATTATACACATAACCCAGTTTGTTCTGGAAGGTATCATAGAAACCAAAAATCACTAACTTGGAAATCAGAGAAATGGGGCCCTGCTCAGGACAGTAGTAATACTGTCTGCACTTTTTCTCTGAGCTGGTACTGGTTTCTTCTTTTGAAAATTGATTATATTTGCTCTATTTATTTCCAAAGATTAAAAAAAATCATTTTGTAAAATTTAAAACAGTTGCTATAGGATCATTGTAGGAATTTAGAAAATACAGATACACAAAAAATTTAGCTCATTTGTCTCACCATAGAAAAATCCATTTGTAGTATGTATATATAACTGTAGCTCTCAAAATATGGTCATTCCCATGTAGTGACATCAATCAGATGTATCCATGGATGGGGTGCTGTTGAATAAAAGTCTTTATCCTTAAAGTTTTTAAACTCTACTGAAAGGTTGTTGCTGAACCACAAAAGATGCCGGGATTCTTGGCCTCTGGAGGAGAAGAATTCAATCCAGGGCCAGAGACGAGGCTTGATGGCTCAGAGCTTTTGTGTAATAAAGTTTTATTAAAGTATAAAAAAGAGAGAAAACTTCTGACATAGACATCAGAAGGTGGCAGAAAGAGTACCCACCCCCTGCTAGTCTTTAGCTGGATGTTATATAGCTTTTAGCAGTCTGCTAATTAAAGCAATGTCTCAAAACTCAGAGAATGGCACCAGACCTCACTCACAAGATGCATTTTGAGATAATTTTGGCACCAGGTGAGTCATCCTGGGCCATAAATATATAGAGAAGGGGGAAAAAAGTAACACTAGTTTGTTTCTCTCTGCCACTTAAGAGAGAAAAAAATGTCTGACACTTGCAGCCTATTTACTCCGTTTGGAACCTTGGCCTTCCTGCCTGTTACAATCTCACTACTGTTGATTTAGACACAGATTAAAACAGATGAAATACCAGCACAAAATTACTTGTCCTAATTTGAGTGTGTATACTAGGAAAGAGCTTCAGTTTTTATGGCTTGTAACTTGAATGTGGGATGCAAAATGCTTTGCTTCCAATCAAATATGCATAAACACAGCTGTCCTAATGACAGAAGTCAGGGTGGAATCTCAGAAATGATCAAAAATATTTTTGTAGGAAGGTGGAGAAGGCATTAATCTCTCCTGTAGAGATTCTGTCCCACAGGCCATCAATCAGTGGCTGGCAGGTCCAGAAGAAAGAAATGGGAGATGAGACTTCTATCTCATGTCTATAGTTTGTCATGTAAGATGGAATCAAATCCAATTGTGTTATATTAAATATTCTCCAGCTTGGAATATATCTGGAAATCAGAGAATCATCCTGACTGATACTAATCTTGACCCCTAAAGCTTGTGTATATGGAGTTTTGACTTGGATTAACACCTGGTCACTGGTTTAACTCAGGTCTTCTATTCATTGTTTTGCCTAGAAGAATGTCATCTCAATTAAGAAAGCTTGATGACATTCAAGGGACAGCTGTGACTACATCTGCTCCCTGGCTTATGGATCAGCTAACAAAGACCAAAGATGTGAAAGGGCAGGAGGTGGCAAACAACAGCAGAAAAATTGATTTGCCTTCCATTTTTGTGCAACTCCAAACTCAAAAATCATGTGGACAGAGAAACCTGTCAAGCTACAATCCACAGGGTCACAAGAGAGTAGGACGTGACTTAGCAACTAAAAAACAAGCAAAAAGCTATATATGGCTTTATACTTTTAGATGGTTAAAAAAATGTTGAGTAGCATTTTGTGAAAACTATGAAATTCAAATGTCCATGAATGAAATTTGATGGTAACACAGCCACACTCCTTCATGTATATATTATCTGTGGCTGCCTTGGAGCTACCACAGCAGAACTGACATCAGTTGTTGACATTTGTCATAATTGTGACACACACTTTATGGTCTACAAAACCTAAAATATTTCTCTGGATTTTTACAATAGAAGTTTGCAAATCCTGAGGTAGAGTGTTGGAGCAAGGTGAGGCTGACAATACCCAGGTGGCGGCGATAAGGATGGCCTGTGGAGGTTCAGGCTTCGTTGCCACCACTATCTTTGGCTACAAAGTGTTGGTAAGATTGGAGGTTTTGTGCTCACCACAGGCCACCACATTGAGGAGTAAAGACACACATGCATCAGAGAGGTTTTGTGTGATGTGTGACAGTCTAGGAATATAGGAAGGGAATTTGGGAACATAGGAAGGTGTAATCTCAGAAAGGGACCACCAGTGATTAGAGTCCCTACCTGCTATTAAATCCCCCATCTGTTGGTCCCTATGTTGCTGAATTTATGTGGAAAGATATGGTTGGTAGTGATTTTCTGCAGAGGAGATGATGTGTTTGGAGAAAACTTTGGAAATTTGGATGAAAGAAAAGTATAAGAAAACATACTTCCCTTTCAACTCTCACTGAAGGAACTCAGGAGAAAATATTACCATTTCCTTCTCCAAGGATCTTCCCAAGCAGGGATTAAACTCAAGTCTCCTGCCTTGGCAAGTGAATTCTTTACTGCTGAATCACTAGGGAAGCCCAAAATACAGCTAATACATGTTAATTTGGGCTTCTTCAGTCATCAACAGTAAAGAATCCACCTGCAATGCAGGAGTTGCAGGAGCTGCAGCTTCCATCCTTGGGTGAGGAAGATCCCCTGGAGGAGGGCATGGCAACCCATCCCTGNACTACAGTTCCCTGGAAATTCCCTTCAAAGTTTGTCTTCTCTTCTTTGCAGTTTAGACTGGAGGGCAGCAGTGGAAGCTCTTATGATGTACCTCATTGCTTCAGTGACTGTTCTGTGAAGAGATGAAAGCCTGACCACTTCTGGTTTACACACTACAGTGTTTTGTGAGGTTTCAGAAACGTTTCATTTTCTCAGTGACCAATTTGCCAACTTGATTATATTCATCTACTCAGGAAACTAGAATTAATGTAATAAAATATTTAAAAACCAATAACTTTATTCAGTTTGTGTCATGTATGTGTGAATTGGTTTCTCCCTGATAAAAAAACAAGCAAAAAAAAAAAAAGCTTCTATCTAAACCAGAAACAGAAAGAGGCATGTTCCCTCAATAGAGGAAAATGTCCCAGCTGGAGACAAATCACTGGAAAACAATGTGTGGACTGAGGCACACCCCTCACTTTTTGCTGTGAGTAAATAGAGTATATGGCTGGAATGTAAGAATGAATTACTAGTCAGGTAACTCAAAGCCAGACCGAAAATTCAAAAGTAAATTTTAAATGACTTTTTGTCAGGTAATTCCTTAGTTTTATTACCTTCATTAAGTGTCATCATTAAGTTCATTATACACATAACCCAGTTTGTTCTGGAAGGTATCATAGAAACCAAAAATCACTAACTTGGAAATCAGAGAAATGGGGCCCTGCTCAGGACAGTAGTAATACTGTCTGCACTTTTTCTCTGAGCTGGTACTGGTTTCTTCTTTTGAAAATTGATTATATTTGCTCTATTTATTTCCAAAGATTAAAAAAAATCATTTTGTAAAATTTAAAACAGTTGCTATAGGATCATTGTAGGAATTTAGAAAATACAGATACACAAAAAATTTAGCTCATTTGTCTCACCATAGAAAAATCCATTTGTAGTATGTATATATAACTGTAGCTCTCAAAATATGGTCATTCCCATGTAGTGACATCAATCAGATGTATCCATGGATGGGGTGCTGTTGAATAAAAGTCTTTATCCTTAAAGTTTTTAAACTCTACTGAAAGGTTGTTGCTGAACCACAAAAGATGCCGGGATTCTTGGCCTCTGGAGGAGAAGAATTCAATCCAGGGCCAGAGACGAGGCTTGATGGCTCAGAGCTTTTGTGTAATAAAGTTTTATTAAAGTATAAAAAAGAGAGAAAACTTCTGACATAGACATCAGAAGGTGGCAGAAAGAGTACCCACCCCCTGCTAGTCTTTAGCTGGATGTTATATAGCTTTTAGCAGTCTGCTAATTAAAGCAATGTCTCAAAACTCAGAGAATGGCACCAGACCTCACTCACAAGATGCATTTTGAGATAATTTTGGCACCAGGTGAGTCATCCTGGGCCATAAATATATAGAGAAGGGGGAAAAAAGTAACACTAGTTTGTTTCTCTCTGCCACTTAAGAGAGAAAAAAATGTCTGACACTTGCAGCCTATTTACTCCGTTTGGAACCTTGGCCTTCCTGCCTGTTACAATCTCACTACTGTTGATTTAGACACAGATTAAAACAGATGAAATACCAGCACAAAATTACTTGTCCTAATTTGAGTGTGTATACTAGGAAAGAGCTTCAGTTTTTATGGCTTGTAACTTGAATGTGGGATGCAAAATGCTTTGCTTCCAATCAAATATGCATAAACACAGCTGTCCTAATGACAGAAGTCAGGGTGGAATCTCAGAAATGATCAAAAATATTTTTGTAGGAAGGTGGAGAAGGCATTAATCTCTCCTGTAGAGATTCTGTCCCACAGGCCATCAATCAGTGGCTGGCAGGTCCAGAAGAAAGAAATGGGAGATGAGACTTCTATCTCATGTCTATAGTTTGTCATGTAAGATGGAATCAAATCCAATTGTGTTATATTAAATATTCTCCAGCTTGGAATATATCTGGAAATCAGAGAATCATCCTGACTGATACTAATCTTGACCCCTAAAGCTTGTGTATATGGAGTTTTGACTTGGATTAACACCTGGTCACTGGTTTAACTCAGGTCTTCTATTCATTGTTTTGCCTAGAAGAATGTCATCTCAATTAAGAAAGCTTGATGACATTCAAGGGACAGCTGTGACTACATCTGCTCCCTGGCTTATGGATCAGCTAACAAAGACCAAAGATGTGAAAGGGCAGGAGGTGGCAAACAACAGCAGAAAAATTGATTTGCCTTCCATTTTTGTGCAACTCCAAACTCAAAAATCATGTGGACAGAGAAACCTGTCAAGCTACAATCCACAGGGTCACAAGAGAGTAGGACGTGACTTAGCAACTAAAAAACAAGCAAAAAGCTATATATGGCTTTATACTTTTAGATGGTTAAAAAAATGTTGAGTAGCATTTTGTGAAAACTATGAAATTCAAATGTCCATGAATGAAATTTGATGGTAACACAGCCACACTCCTTCATGTATATATTATCTGTGGCTGCCTTGGAGCTACCACAGCAGAACTGACATCAGTTGTTGACATTTGTCATAATTGTGACACACACTTTATGGTCTACAAAGCCTAAAATATTTCTCTGGATTTTTACAGTAGAAGTTTGCAAATCCTGAGGTAGAGTGTTGGAGCAAGGTGAGGGTGACAATACCCAGGTGGCGGCGATAAGGATGGCCTGTGGAGGTTCAGGCTTCGTTGCCACCACTATCTTTGGCTACAAAGTGTTGGTAAGATTGGAGGTTTTGTGGTTACCACAGGCCACCACATTGAGGAGTAAAGACACACATGCATCAGAGAGGTTTTGTGTGATGTGTGACAGTCTAGGAATATAGGAAGGGAATTTGGGAACATAGGAAGGTGTAATCTCAGAAAGGGACCACCAGTGATTAGAGTCCCTACCTGCTATTAAATCCCCCATCTGTTGGTCCCTATGTTGCTGAATTTATGTGGAAAGATATGGTTGGTAGTGATTTTCTGCAGAGGAGATGATGTGTTTGGAGAAAACTTTGGAAATTTGGATGAAAGAAAAGTATAAGAAAACATACTTCCCTTTCAACTCTCACTGAAGGAACTCAGGAGAAAATATTACCATTTCCTTCTCCAAGGATCTTCCCAAGCAGGGATTAAACTCAAGTCTCCTGCCTTGGCAAGTGAATTCTTTACTGCTGAATCACTAGGGAAGCCCCAAATACAGCTAATACATGTTAATTTGGGCTTCTTCAGTCATCAACAGTAAAGAATCCACCTGCAATGCAGGAGTTGCAGGAGCTGCAGCTTCCATCCTTGGGTGAGGAAGATCCCCTGGAGGAGGGCATGGCAACCCATCCCTGTATTCTTGCGTGGAGAATCCCATGGACAGAGGAGCCTGGTGGGCTACAGTCCTTAGGGTCACAGAGTCTTACACAACTGAAGAGACTTAGCAACCATGCACACATTTTAATTTGACAAAGGCAGAAAGGCAGTTTTGCAGGGTGCTGTAAGGCTAGCTGAGTCTCCACTGTATTCTCAGGCACTTTGACAAGCACTGTGAATGGATGTCTGCTCTAAGTTGGGCATTGTGGAGGTAAAGCTCAAAATCAATATTCAGCATGGCAGGGGCACCTCCTACCAAGAATGAATGCTTACCTATCAGAAGGTATGCTGCCAGGAGAACTGAACAGTAAAGAACCCACTGACATCCCCAAGGGAGAGGTGGCCAACCATTTAGTTGGGTCCAGGGGCTCTGTGAAGTGGAAGACACAGGACCACATAGAGCTCTGGAGCTGGAGTGTTTTCCTCCAAAAGGCAGGCTGCCAAGTTTTCCAGATTCTTACATCTCATACCTTCAAAAGGAGAATGACATGCTTAAAATTTATTGAACACAGTATAGTTCCCCAGTGAAAAATTATTTTACCAGTAATATGCTGATTAATAGGTTGCAGGCTATCACTCCATAGTGATCATACTAATTTACACACTTATATCAGAATATGAAAGTTCAAGTTGCATCCCATTCTTGTCAACATCTGCTTTAATCTATATTTTTAAATTGAAGTATAGTATATTTACAATTTTATGTTAATTACTTCTGTACAGCAAAGTGATTCAGTAATACATATATAGACATTTTTATATTCTTTTCCTGAAGAAGGCAATGGCACCCTACTCCAGTACTCTTGCCTGGAAAATCCCATGGACGGAGGAGCCTGGTAGGCTGCAGTCCATAGGGTTGCACAGAGTCGGACACGACTGAAGTGTTTTGGCATGGCATATTCTTTTCCATTATGGTTTATCACAGGATATTGAGTGTCATTCCTTGTGCTATACAGTAGGACCTTGTTGCTTTTCCATTATATATATAATAGTTTGCATCTCTTAATCTCAGCCTTCCACTCCATCCCTCCCCAAACAGCCCCACTCTGTGGTAATCAACAGTCTGTTATGTCCATGATTCTTTTTTTTTTTTTTTTAATCGTGGAGTTTGTTGTTTAAATGGCATTGAATCGTGGTTTTAATTTGTATCTCCTTATGGCTAATGCAATTGGGCATCTTAATATGTTCATTGGCCATGCAAAAGTGTCTATTCAATTCTTTTGCATGGATGTTCTTTGCATTTATATTTTGATTTTATGGGTGCTTTATGTATTGTGCATACACACATTTGTTGGATAGATGTATTTCAAATATCTGCTCTCACTCTGTGAACTGCCATTTCACTCCCTTAAGAATTCTAACAAACAGAAACGTTCGTTTCAATGTAGTCCTACTTACCATCATGTTTCCTCTCTAGGTATTGTTTTTAAAAAGTCTTTAGTTTCCCCAAGATTATTAAAGACATTTTCTTATGTTTTCTTCTGCAAATTTTATATTTTTATCTTTCATTTGTTCAGTCACTCAATCATGTCTGTGTCTGACTGTTTGCAACCACAAAAACATGCCAGGCTTCCCTGTCCTTCACCATCTCCCAGAGTTTGCTCAACCTCATGTGCTTTGAGTCAGTGATGCCATCCAACCAGAGATCTACAAATCATGTGGAACTGACTATTATATACGGTTTGAGGTTAGGGGTCAAGATACAATGTTTGTCCTTATTGACACAATTGCACAGCATCATTTCAAAACACCCATCCTTTTCCTCTCTGTACCAGGTTGTACATCAGGCAGCTGTACATGTATGGATGTGTCTCTGTCCCATCAGTCTGTCTATTCTTGTGCCCATGCTACACAGTCTTAATCATCATTGTTTTTTTTAATAAGTCTTATATTCAATAGTTTAAGTCCTCTTATTTCCTCCACTTTTAGTTTTCAAGATTATTTTGGCTTTTCTCAGTCCTTTGAATTCCTGGATACATTTAAGAAATAAGCTGTCAATTTACACAAAATTTCAATTGCATCTTCATACAATTATATCTATGTTATGTTCCCTTTTACTATTCCATTTGAAGAGATTACATTATTAAACATCCTTTAGACAGTTAAACAGATATCATTGAAGTAATTTTAGCAAATTAGGTTTACAATCTTCAAACTTTGATGTATCTTGGGAGAGGTTGGAGGTAGGTCCTAAAGACTTTGAAAGTGACTTGTAAACATGGAAGATCTGAACAAATCTATTTCCAGATCCTTAAGTCCATCTTTTGTTCCTAAAATTGATCTGCTTGAGAATATATCTGTGATTTTTTTCCAGTATTCTCTTTCATAATTGACTCTGTTCTACTTTTCAGAAGGAATCTGTTTTTTTCACCTATCCTTACTGTTATCATGCATTCAGTTCAGTTCAGTTGCTCAGTTGTGTCCGACTCTTCCCCTCAAACTTAGGGGAAGAAATATTTAATAGTTTAACATCAGGCACAGTGTTAGCTGCAAGGTTTTTGTATTCGGTTGAGGCAAAAGTAATTTTGTATTCAGTTCAGTTCAGTCGCTTAGTCGTGTCCGACTCTTTGCAACTCCATGAATCACAGCATGCCAGGCCTCCTTGTCCATCACCAACTCCCAGAGTTCACTCAGACTCACGTCTATCGAGTCTGTGATGCCATCCAGCCATCTCATCCTCTGTCGTCCCCT
>SJYW01033178.1:685743-704818 GCA_006410735.1 Raphicerus campestris
AATCGTGGAGTTTGTTGTTTAAATGGCATTGAATCGTGGTTTTAATTTGTATCTCTTATGGCTAATGCAATTGGGCATCTTAGTATGTTCATTGGCCATGCAAAAGTGTCTATTCAATTCTTTTGCATGGATGTTCTTTGCCTTTATATTTTGATTTTATGGGTGCTTTATGTATTGTGCATACACACATTTGTTGGATAGATGTATTTCAAATATCTGCTCTCACTCTGTGAACTGCCATTTCACTCCCTTAAGAATTCTAACAAACAGAAACGTTCGTTTCAATGTAGTCCTACTTACCATCATGTTTCCTCTCTAGGTATTGTTTTTAAAAAGTCTTTAGTTTCCCCAAGATTATTAAAGACATTTTCTTATGTTTTCTTCTGCAAATTTTATATTTTTATCTTTCATTTGTTCAGTCACTCAATCATGTCTGTGTCTGACTGTTTGCAACCACAAAAACATGCCAGGCTTCCCTGTCCTTCACCATCTCCCAGAGTTTGCTCAACCTCATGTGCTTTGAGTCAGTGATGCCATCCAACCAGAGATCTACAAATCATGTGGAACTGACTATTATATACGGTTTGAGGTTAGGGGTCAAGATACAATGTTTGTCCTTATTGACACAATTGCACAGCATCATTTCAAAACACCCATCCTTTTCCTCTCTGTACCAGGTTGTACATCAGGCAGCTGTACATGTATGGATGTGTCTCTGTCCCATCAGTCTGTCTATTCTTGTTCCCATGCTACACAGTCTTAATCATCATTGTTTTTTTTAATAAGTCTTATATTCAATAGTTTAAGTCCTCTTATTTCCTCCACTTTTAGTTTTCAAGATTATTTTGGCTTTTCTCAGTCCTTTGAATTCCTGGATACATTTAAGAAATAAGCTGTCAATTTACACAAAATTTCAATTGCATCTTCATACAATTATATCTATGTTATGTTCCCTTTTACTATTCCATTTGAAGAGATTACATTATTAAACATCCTTTAGACAGTTAAACAGATATCATTGAAGTAATTTTAGCAAATTAGGTTTACAATCTTCAAACTTTGATGTATCTTGGGAGAGGTTGGAGGTAGGTCCTAAAGACTTTGAAAGTGACTTGTAAACATGGAAGATCTGAACAAATCTATTTCCAGATCCTTAAGTCCATCTTTTGTTCCTAAAATTGATCTGCTTGAGAATATATCTGTGATTTTTTTCCAGTATTCTCTTTCATAATTGACTCTGTTCTACTTTTCAGAAGGAATCTGTTTTTTTCACCTATCCTTACTGTTATCATGCATTCAGTTCAGTTCAGTTGCTCAGTTGTGTCCGACTCTTTGCAACCCCATGAATCACAGCATGCCAGGCCTCCTTGTCCATCACCAACTCCCAGAGTTCACTCAGACTCACGTCTATCGAGTCTGTGATGCCATCCAGCCATCTCATCCTCTGTCGTCCCCTTCTCCTCCTGTTCCCAATCCCTCCCAGCATCAGAGTCTTTTCCAATGAGTCAGCTCTTTGCATGAGGTGGCCAAAGTACTGGAGTTTCAGCTTCAGCATCAGTCCTTCCAAAGAACACCCAGGACTGATCTCCTTCAGAATGGACTGGTTGGATCTCCTTGCAGTCCAAGGGACTCTCAAGAGTCTTCTCCAACACCACAGTTCAAAAGCATCAATTCTTCAGCACTCAGCTTTCTTCACAGTCCAACTCTCACATCCATAGATGACCACTGGAGAAACCATAGCCTTGACTAGATGGACCTTTGTTGGCAGAATAATGTCTCTGCTTTTGAATATGCTATCTAGGTTGGTCATAATTTTCCTTCTGGTTGTGAAATTTTCAAAGTGTGAAAGAAACATTTCAAAATATTGATTCTGGCAAAGCCACCTTTACTGAAGTTCCCATGAGCCAGCCATAAGTCATTGTGCCTTTTCTTGGCTTACTGTTAACTTTGTTAAAGTTAAAGCCTGGAATTAGAAAGCTATTTTAACCTATGTGTGTATACTCTCAATTCAAGATACATTATAGGTTGGAGTGGTGGCAGTGATGACATTTTATGGACAAGTCCTTTCCTCCTATCTCTCAGTAACTGCCAAAGCATTGATGCTTAGAGCCTCAGGAAAGCAAAACAAAACAACAGTAAAAAAAATACTGAAGATGGTAGCACTTCATTATATCCAGACCAAACATCCTGACAAGTTGTTATGCCTTATCTATGAATTTTAGAAATGGACTATTCAAGATTTAAAAAAAGCATTTTCAGTCTCCTCATTAAGAAGAAGGTAAAGTCTCTCATTCACTTATGTCTATAGTATGAAATGATACTCTGTATGATTGGCTGTAGCCATGAAATTAGAAGATGATTGCTTCTTGGCAGGAAAGCTATGACAAACCTAGACCACGTGGTAAAAAGCAAAGATGTCACTTTGCTGACAAAGGTCCATATAGTCAAGGCTATGGTCTTTCCAGTAGTCATGTCCAATTGTGACAGCTGGACCATAAAGAAGGCAAAGTGCCAAAGAATTGATGCTTTCCAACTGTGGTGCTGGAGAAGAGTCTTGAGAGTCCCTTGAACAGCAAGGAGATCAAACCAGTCAATCCTAAAGGAAATCAATCCTGAATACTCATTGGAAGGACCGATGATGCAGCTGAAGCTCCAAATCTTTGGCCACCTGATGCAAAGAACTGACTCACAGATAAAGACCCTCATGCTGGGAAAGACTGAAGGCAGAAGGAGAAGAGGGTAACAGAGGATGAGATGGTTGGATGGCATCACCGATGCAATGAACATGAACTTGAGCAAATTCCAGGAGACGGTGAGGGCCCGGGAAGCTGGGCATGCTGCAGTCCATGGGGTCATGAAAAGTCAGACAAGACTTGGCAACTAAACAACAACAATGATTTCAAGGCAGAGAAAGTGAGATGTTCCATGTTTACTTCTGATGGACCAAATTACTGTTTAATTTTTTATGTGTTATTTGTTTAGAATCACAGATGAGTTTTGTGTGTGTGTGTGTGGGGGGAACAGTCTTGGCTAATGCATGTGCATTGTTTTCTTTAGATGTAAAATTTGTGCTTGTTGTCACCAGTAGACCATTTCTCTGTGTTTTCATCTTTGATATTCTTGTTTATCTCTGAGTGCCTATTGCTACCATGTATTTACTAGATTTAAATTAACCTAAAATTCAGGATATTGAGGATTCTACTTCACAAAGAGTTCATTTAAAAGGCAGCCATTAATTACCTGCTGCAAAGATTATGTTTACTTTTGTTCCAGTACTTTCTCTTATTTTTGATGCTAATTTCCACAAATTAAAAACTTTGTTCTTTATAGAACATATTAAAAGCAGCTGCAGAACTAAATGTACCCCTGTTGTAATCTAGGACAACATAGGGCATGGTGCCCTGAACTTTAGAGAACTTGATTTATTTAGTCAGGATTAATTTATCCCTTTCAGGTTTGATATATCATTTTAATTCCATTGTATATATTACAATAATAATTTTATTTAAAAGGTAATATTAATATGACAGAAGTTACATCCTTAATATAATAACAGAAAATTAGGTGTAACTTTAAATTTTCTGGTGGTAGATGAGGAAGAAATTTCAAGACCACTGGTTTTAATTAATGAGGACTCATTTATACCAAACAGACATGACAAACTGTTGGATGAATCCAGCCCACAAAGTTCATCCTATTCTAGCCCAAGGTTGAAATAAATCTAAAATGTGTTTTCTTACAAAAACTAAAAATGTTTTAAGATTCCAGGGTGACATAATTAAGATAACTCTGTAGCAAACAAAATCAATTTAATTATTTTTAGTTCAGTTTAGTTCAGTCGCTAAATCGTGTCCGACTCTTTGCGACCCCATAAATCGCAGCACGCCAGGCCTCCTTGTCCATCACCAACTCCCGGAGTTCACTCAGACTCACGTCCATCAAGTCCGTGATGCCATCCAGTCATCTCATCCTCTGTCGTCCCCTTCTCCTCCTGCCCCCTATCCCTCCCAGCATCAGAGTCTTTTCCAATGAGTCAACTCTTCACATGAGATGGCCAAAGTACTGGAGTTTCAGCTTCAGCATCATTCCTTCCAAAGACTACCCAGGACTGATCTCCTTCAGAAAGGACTGGTTGGATCTCCTTGCAATCCAAGGGACTCTCAAGAGTCTTCTCCAACACTTTAGTTAAAACAAACAAACAAAGTTATGTCTTCTGATTCATCACTGTTAAGAATAAAACAATCTAATATTTTATTTTATTTGAGTTTGCTTTTTCTAAACTTAAATAGATTTACTGATCAACTAGGCTAACTTTACTCTCAAATGTTTATGATTATAAAAAATTAGATTTTAATTCACTTTAATTGAATCATTATTCTGACTAGCTTTTCTCAAGTCAGGATCATCTTGAGGATAACTTGAGGATAATCTAAGTCAGCTTGAGGATAATTTCCAAGATTTTTAGGTAACCTAAAACCTTGAACTGATGTTAATAATTCAGATAATAGACTGTGAGTTCAGACTTCTGGTAGACATCATTTAGACAACTCTCAGACCATAGCACTGGACTGAGTCAGCATATCCAGAACTCAGTTTCAGTTGTGAGTAGCAACCCAAGATCCAGAAGGACAGCAATTAATCACTGAATTAACTGATGAGGGGAAATTTATGGTGGTTACCTGTTTGAAATATTTATGATTTTGTCTCTTTATGTTCCATTTTGCTAGATATATAAGACAGCTACTTCTTAACCAAAAATGATTTCATAAATTCTGCTTTTGTAACATATGTGAAAAAAATTTAATGTCTGACTCTCAGGATCCCCTTCTCCCCAGAACTGATAACCTTACAAGATCTGCCTATGTTTTGTGGCAGTTATCTTGGGGTAACTCTAAGAAGACCCACTGTCCTAAGAAGCTGGGTTTCTCTAAGAAGCTGTTCTCCTTCTTACCAAGTTATAGCTGCTTATATTGTGCAACCAAGCCTTTGCCTGGAGAGTCTTGAGGGTAGTGGTCAATAACAGAGTGTGACAAGACATTTCAAGGACTTAACTCTGATGCTCTGTGGGACCAATGCCCATAAAGACCTCTTGGGACCCTGGCCTGGAATGAGTGGAAAGGCAGTTAAATCCAGCATCCTAGAGAAAAGCCATACAAGGTTTTAGATACTATGGTGCAAACTAGCAGAGAGAGTTTTTTTGAATTTGAATTCTTAGCCTCAGAATAGCAAACTATAGAGGCTTTCTTCTTTTTTAAAAAAATCTTTCCCTTTGCGTGTGTGTGTGTTACTCACAAATATGTTAGCATTTTACCTGCATTATTAGCTTTTCTCCATCAGTTAAACAATGATCTATTTACCTTGGCCTCACTGGGTCCTTCACGTGGCATATGGGCTTTCTCCATCAGTTAAGCAATGATTTGTCTATCTTTGGCTGCACTGGGTCCTTCTTGCTGCATATGGGCTCTCTCTCATTGTGGCGTGTGGGGGCTGCTTTCTGCCTTCTCACTGTGGTGGCTTCTCTTGTGGAGCATAGGCTCTAGAGTGTGGGCTCAGTAGTTATGGGCATGGGCTTAGTTGTTCCATGGTGTGTGTGGGATCTTCTCACACCAGGGATTGAACCTGTGTCCTCAGCATTGGCAAGCAGACTCTTAAATACTGCTCCATCAGGGAAATCCCATGGAGGCTTCTTAAACACACAGTCTCTCACCGACATTGCTCGTGGACCTCATGCTTCTCGTTGCTACTCTCCTTTTACTCACCACAACCACAGTATCTGTAATTGTACAGTAAAGACGGCTCCCTGCCACACCAAAGACATTATTGTAGGAGATACCATGCTTTCAGTTACTATAGCAATGATGTCTCTTTGTTGGTCATGAAAGTGGCTTGTGAATTTTCAGTCAAGTCATTGACTCTTCAGTGTTTCCTCTGATGAGCCTATGAAGATCAGAATCTTCCAGGCACTGTTTCCCCATGTGGTGTCACCACAGATTGACTGTAACCCTCCTTGGTGGACAGGGCTTGACTAAACCCTTCTCTCCATGCTGTTCTCCAGGCAATTTCCCATAATTTTGACAGTGTTTCCCATTTCTAAGGCTTGCTTCTACCTTTTTTTGTTTGTTTGTTTTGCTCTCCTTTCTTATGGTCTCTGGGACCTCTGCATCAACTATCTGTTCTTTTTTTCTGAAACTTGGCAGAAAAAAGGTGCAGTACAAGGAGGATGTTAGAAGCCAGATGAAAACAAGAAATGATCAAATAAGTAGTGAGAAAGTTAAGCCAATAACATAAGACAAGTCTTTTGAGAATTTCTGCCACTAACAGGTTCATGGACTTTAAGATTAGTGAAACAGACATATGCATCAGCTTAGAAATCAATGGAGAAAGAATGCTTTAACATTTTAAAGATGAAGGCAGAAACTTAGTAAATCCAGGGCACTGAAGGAAGGAGTGGCTTTGAATTAAGAAGAAATGAAGGATGAACTTCACAGAAACTTTGAGGTAGCAAGGAGAAAAGTGATCATGGTATTTGAATTTAAAAAAGGAAAGCAGCAGAAGATAGTATTGATCTCAGGTGTATAACAAGCCAGGTTTTCCTAGAGTCTATGATAGATCACATCGATTTGTTCATGAACTATATAATCTGCAAATCACAGCCCCAAGAACTCAATTTNACATTGCTCGTGGACCTCATGCTTCTCGTTGCTACTCTCCTTTTACTCACCACAACCACAGTATCTGTAATTGTACAGTAAAGACGGCTCCCTGCCACACCAAAGACATTATTGTAGGAGATACCATGCTTTCAGTTACTATAGCAATGATGTCTCTTTGTTGGTCATGAAAGTGGCTTGTGAATTTTCAGTCAAGTCATTGACTCTTCAGTGTTTCCTCTGATGAGCCTATGAAGATCAGAATCTTCCAGGCACTGTTTCCCCATGTGGTGTCACCACAGATTGACTGTAACCCTCCTTGGTGGACAGGGCTTGACTAAACCCTTCTCTCCATGCTGTTCTCCAGGCAATTTCCCATAATTTTGACAGTGTTTCCCATTTCTAAGGCTTGCTTCTACCTTTTTTTGTTTGTTTGTTTTGCTCTCCTTTCTTATGGTCTCTGGGACCTCTGCATCAACTATCTGTTCTTTTTTTCTGAAACTTGGCAGAAAAAAGGTGCAGTACAAGGAGGATGTTAGAAGCCAGATGAAAACAAGAAATGATCAAATAAGTAGTGAGAAAGTTAAGCCAATAACATAAGACAAGTCTTTTGAGAATTTCTGCCACTAACAGGTTCATGGACTTTAAGATTAGTGAAACAGACATATGCATCAGCTTAGAAATCAATGGAGAAAGAATGCTTTAACATTTTAAAGATGAAGGCAGAAACTTAGTAAATCCAGGGCACTGAAGGAAGGAGTGGCTTTGAATTAAGAAGAAATGAAGGATGAACTTCACAGAAACTTTGAGGTAGCAAGGAGAAAAGTGATCATGGTATTTGAATTTAAAAAAGGAAAGCAGCAGAAGATAGTATTGATCTCAGGTGTATAACAAGCCAGGTTTTCCTAGAGTCTATGATAGATCACATCGATTTGTTCATGAACTATATAATCTGCAAATCACAGCCCCAAGAACTCAATTTGCCACCTATGCCCATGATATCAATCATCTTTATTTTATGTCCTTTACAGCTTTGTACTTAGTATATATCTTAAAGATTCATTTCTTCCTTTAGAATATTTCTATTCAATACCTTTGCACTTAATATTCAGTATATCTTAAAAATGCATTTCTTTCCTCATAAAATAGATTATAGTTATTGGTTCTGGCTTATATTTATATTTGTCTAAAATTTTTACTTAGTTTAGCCACATCCCACATTTTTAAAGTCTGTTTTTCTAACCCACGTGTATTCAGTGGAGAAAGAACAGCGCTCTGGAGTACAGGCTTCATCCTGAAAGCCTTCTGATGAAAGCATCCATTAGTTATCGTCTCTTTGATCTTAAGTGCACTTTCCAATCAGTCATAATAGTGAATCATATTATCTTCCATTTTTAAAGAATTACTTGAATCATATGGTAACATTTTTCCAAACCACTTAGAATTTCTGCTTCTGCTGGACTTGTATCCTTCAATATGATTATATATTATGGAACTGAAATAGGAAATCTATCAATTAATCAACAGATGTGAATGTGCCTTAACTAATAGTGCAATAGAAAGATACATTTCATGAACAGCATGGATAACTATATTTAAAAAGTCGCTAAATTATGATTTCTGCACCATCTATTTAATGTCCTCAAAGTTTTTTGCTTTATCATCTATTATTCATCACCTCATCTGCCTTTTTTACTTCAGAATTTCTCTGCATCATCACTTACTTTTATATTCTGTAATCATTAAATAAATATATAGTGTTGGCATATATTCTGATAGTTGTTGAAGAAACAGTGATTAAAATGTTTGGACTCTGAGATGAGTTCCTCCTTAGTGGGAAAGAAACATCCATAAATAATATTCATAAAACACAGGTAGATACTACATCAAAACATATGAAGTTGTCATTTTTTGTAGGTCCAAATTGGTCAACTTTGAGACAATACTATAACGTGCTGATATAGATTTTGAAAGTATCACTTAAGATACTGTGAAAAATGACAGGTGTCAGTTGTCAGGCAGTAAAGAGATCAGGAAAGGAGATGCTATTATTGGATGAGGAAAAAAGCATTTTCCACACAAAGGAGAAATCTTTAGACTTGAAAGTATCAAGGAACTTGGCATATTCCAGGAGGTATGTGAAGACAGTTGTTGAGAGATAAGTATCCAAACTGTTTCGGTTCAAATTTCACTCCACCACTGACTTGCCATAAGGCCATAAGCTATTCATTTTTCTGTCTTCCAGTTACTTCATTTGCAGTATAAAGGTGATAATAGGACCAGCTTCATCCAGCTGTTGGAGAGTTAAATGGTTACATGTTAAGGCTCTCAGGATGGTGTCTGGCAAAAGACAGTCCTCTGTCGATTTTAGTTGTTACTGTTGAAGGACGAAGATTGAAGAGCCCTTCTCTCCTTCATTTGCCGTCCTGAAGCTCTGTCCTGCCTCCTTTCCAAGGCTGCCCCTGTAGGAAGTATAACCAAAAGTGGAGGTCTGGCTACTCACCCCTCAAAAGCCAATAGCAAGACAAGTTTTGTGGAAAGATAAGTTTATTTCAGATGCTGGCAACTGAGGTGTGGGAAAGGGCAGACTCTGGTCCAAAGGCTGACAACCAGTAGGTAAGACTTTTATAGACAGAGGGGGCTTCATGCAGACACAGTCAGCTCCGATAGTCTTCTTGAAGTTGATCATGTGGTGATTATTTTAAGTAAAATTAGTCTTCAGTTCCAAGGCCAGTTTGTTTCCATTTCCTTGAGGCCAAATCTCAGAATAGTGGCAGCTCATGTCATGCCTACGGTCTGGTCATCATGTGGTTAACTTCCTTCATCTGCTGGGGTTTCAGTATCTACAAGACAGATCACAGGTCATGGTTCAGAATACTATCTCAAGGCCCAGAGAAGGAACTGGATGTCCTTAACTATGCTTAATGACTAAACTATTGTTTTGTCCTGTCTGACTGCTTTTCTTTGCTTCTCAGGTCTCTGATTAAACTTCTTTGGTTAAAGTTTTTCCACAGACAAAAGGCAGGGCAGAACATAGGAGGGAAGGCCCATAGGGTCCTACTTGATTTCAGAAGTATATTATCTCATCGTCTCTTGATGTAACTCTCCAAAATTGGCTCCACCAATTTTGTCTCTTTCAAGTGCTCTGCATCTTGCTAAGGAAACCAACACTCTGTTCTTCACCGAGGAGGCCTCGTACTGACCCCAGCTGNCAATTCTCAGAATAGTGGCAGCTCATGTCATGCCTACGGTCTGGTCATCATGTGGTTAACTTCCTTCATCTGCTGGGGTTTCAGTATCTATAAGACAGATCACAGGTCATGGTTCAGAATACTATCTCAAGGCCCAGAGAAGGAACTGGATGTCCTTAACTATGCTTAATGACTAAACTATTGTTTTGTCCTGTCTGACTGCTTTTCTTTGCTTCTCAGGTCTCTGATTAAACTTCTTTGGTTAAAGTTTTTCCACAGACAAAAGGCAGGGCAGGACATAGGAGGGAAGGCCCATAGGGTCCTACTTGATTTCAGAAGTATATTATCTCATCATCTCTTGATGTAACTCTCCAAAATTGGCTCCACCAATTTTGTCTCTCAAGTGCTCTGCATCTTGCTAAGGAAACCAACACTCTGTTCTTCACCGAGGAAAGTGAGTGGATGGAGAGCTCTGCTCCAAGGTTGTCAAATCTGAATGCTGTGCATTTGCCAAGGGCCACCCACAGGGCAGCATTGCAGGGCTGGGAGCCTCTTCTGTGACCCACTCTGAAGTCACAACATTTCCCTCACTCATAAGTGAAATGGCTTCACATCAGGATTTTTCCACATGACCTTAGCCTTATATCGTTACTATACCTTCAGATTTTTAAAGTCTTTATCTCTTAAATTTTAAATTATTAAAAAATGGATACTTATTTTAATGGGAAAGATAATAGCATTTGGTAAAAATGAATGATCTCACACTTGCTTGTCAATCCATCTCTTATCTCACTCATCATGGGAACCGGTATTAAGAGCCCATGTACATCCTCTTGTTCTTTAGCCCTTGTCCATACTCAGACAAATGGTTTTGTCCTAGGATACTCTCATTTGGAAATTAACACATGTAAATTTTAAAATTTTGATTTTTTCTTAACTAAAATGTAACCATTTGCCACCCAATATTCTCAAACTTTCTGTTTCCACTAACAGTGTACTATAAACATCTCTTCAGTTCAGTTCAGTTCAATCACTCAGTCGTGTCCAACTCTTTGTGACCCCATGAATTGCAGCATGCCAGGCCTCCCTGTCCATCACCAACTCCCTGAGTTCACTCAGACTCGTGTCCATCGAGTCAGTGATGCTGTCCAGCCATCTCATCCTCTGTCGTACCCTTCTCCTCCTGCCCCTAATCCCTCCCAGCATCAAAGTCTTTTCCAATGAGTCAACTCTTCACATGAGGTGGCCAAAGTACTGGAGTTTCAGCTTCAGCATCATTCCTTCCAAAGAAATCCCAGGGTTGATCTTCAGAATGGACTGGTTGGATCTCCTTGCAGTCCAAAGGACTCTCAAGAGTCTTCTCCAACACCACAGTTCAAAAGCATCAATTCTTCGGCACTCAGCCTTCTTCACAGTCCAACTCTTACATCCATACATGACCAATGGAAAAACCACAGCCTTGATTAGATGGACCTTAGTCAGCAAAGCAATGTCTCTGGTTTTGAATAAGCTATCTAGGTTGGTCATAACTTTTCTTCCAAGGACTAAGCGTCTTTTAATTTCATGGCTGTAATCACCATCTGCAGTGATTTTGGAGCCCCCCAAAATAAAGTCTGACACTGTTTCCACTATTTCTCCATCTATTTCCCATGAAATGATGGGACTGGATGCCATGATCTTCGTTTTCTGAATGTTAAGCTTTAAGCCAACCTTTTCACTCTCCTCTTTCACTTTCATCAAGAGGCTTTTTAGTTCTCCTTCACTTTCTGCCAGAAGGGTGGTGTCATCTGCATATCTGAGATTATTGATATTTCCCCTGGCAGTCTTGATTCCAGCTTGTGTTTCTTCCAGTCCAGCATTTCTCATGATGTACTCTGCATAGAAGTTAAATAAGCAGGGTGACAATATACAGCCTTGACGTACTCCTTTTCCTATTTGAAACCAGTCTGTTGTTCCATGTCCAGTTCATCTCTTCAGGCCAGTGGAAATAGATCTAACATAGATGCTTCAAGGCATGGGTGTAAACATAATTTTTTATTCAACATTCCCCAACTCATGCTTCCATACTATACAAAATAGCTTTTGTATCTATTTTTTTTAAGTAACTTTTTTTTTTTTTAACTTCAGAAGGTGAGATCTTTAAAAATGGGGCTGCTGAGTCACAGGTTGTGAGTCTTTTTACATTAACAGATATTGACAGAGTACTTTCTAAGAACGATTTTAGTCAGTCTCCCTCTTTTTTTTTTTTAATCAGAAACAGCAGCAGCAGTAGGAGATGTTTTCACTTTTATTTATTGCCAGTCTGATGAGTTAAAAATATCTTGTTATGGTTATATTTTGTATTTCCTTTACTACTTAAAAACATTGAAGATCATTTCATGTGCTTGTCAGTGCTTAAAATTTATCTTCTGTGAATATCTAGTTTGCTTCTTTTCTCCAATTATTTGTATTTTTATTAATTGGCAAGAGCTAAGAGTTGGACACGATTGTCTGGACAACAACAAAAAGTTCATTGTATATTAAAAATACTAAATATTAAAATAAAATAAAAAATGAACAGTACAGTCAGAATATATTTACAGTGCATATTTGGTTACATTAGCACCACTGGGTGTATAGAAAACAATGTGTTGTTGAATGTAATAATGCCATCAAATATGTTTATAGCTTCNTATATTAGAAATACTAAATATTAAAATAAAATAAAAAATGAACAGTACAGTCAGAATATATTTACAGTGCATATTTGGTTACATTAGCACCACTGGGTGTATAGAAAACAATGTGTTGTTGAATGTAATAATGCCATCAAATATGTTTATAGCTTCTGGGTGTGCGTCTTACTTAAGAAACTCCACTTGCCCCATGTCTATTGTCAAATCTAAGGCTATACAATACTCCTCAAGATTATTTCCAATAATTTGATAATTTTATTTCTATACCAGACCTTAATTAATTTAGATTTTTAAAATTGATCTATAATTTATTTATATCAGTTTCATGTGGACAACATAAACATCAATATTTTTGTAGATTATACTCCATTTAAAGTTATTTCAAAATATTGGCTATATCTCCTTGTGCTACACAATATATCCTTGTTGCTTATTTATTTTATAGTTAGTACTTTGTGTCTCTCAATCCTATATCCTCACTCCCCTGTCGCCACTGATAATCAATCACTAGTTTGTGTCTGTGAGTCTGTTTCTGTTTTGGTATTTATTTGTCTTTTTAGATTCCTCATATAAGTGATAATATAGAGTATTTAAAGTCTTTCTTAATCTGACTTATTTCACTAAGCATGGTACTTTCTAGGTCTACGCACGTTGTTGCAAACAGCAGAATTTCATTCTATTTTATAGCTGAGTAATATTCCATTATATATATAATGTTCCTGGTGTATATATATATATATATCATATATATATATGGTATACACCATATATTCTTTATCCATTAATCTGTTGATGGACACTTAGGTCACTTTCATATTTTGATTATTGTAAATGTTGCTGTTATGAGCACTGAGGTGTCTGTCTATTTATTTTATTTCGATATATATCCAGGAATGGAATTGTTAGATCAGCTTTTCGAGGAAATTCCATACAGTTTCCACAGAGGCTTCACCAATTTAAATTCTCACCAATAGTGTACAAGGGTTTCCTTTTTCTCTACATCCTCATCAATATTTGTTTTTTTGTGATATTTTTAATCTTAGCCATTCTGACAGGTCTGAAGTGAAGTGTTGTTGTGGTTTTGACTTGCATTTCTCTTATAATTAATGATGTTGGGTATCTTTTCATGTGCCTATTGGCCATCAGCATGTGCTTTTTGGAAATATGTCTATTCAGGTCTTCTGCCCATTTTTAAGTTGGATTGATTTTTTAATATTGTTTGTATGAGCTGTTTATATATTTTGGATATTAATCCTTTATTGGTCATACCACTTGAAAATATATTTCACTTGCACTAGGTTGTCTTTTCACTGTGATGATGGTTTTCTTTCATAAATAAAAGCTTTTAAACTTAATCATGTCCCATTTGTTTATTTTTGCTTTTGTTTCTCTTGCCTTAGAAAGTATATCAAAAAATATTGCTCTGTTGATGTTGAAGAGTGTTCTGCCTTTGTTTTCTTTTAGGAGTTTTATGATTTCTGGTTTTACATTTATGTCTTTAATCCATTTGAGTTTATTTTTATATGTAGCATAGGGAAGTATTGTAATTTCATTCTTTATATATAGCTTTCCAGCTTTTCCAGCACCACTTGTTGAAGACACTCTCTTTTTTTCCATTTTTTATGTCTTCCTTCTTTGTTGTAGATTAATTGACCATAGATGTGTGGGTTTATTTTGGGACTTTCCATTTTTTTCCATTGAGCTATGTGTCTGTTTTTGTGCCACTACTGTATTGTCTTGATTACTATTGCTTTGTAGTGTAGTTTGAAGTCAGGAATCATGATACCTTTAGCTTTGTTCTTTTTTTCTCAAGATTCCTTTGGTGATTCAGAGTCTTTTGTGATTTCATATAAATTTTACAAGTATTTGTTCTAGTTCTGTGAAACATATCTTGTGTATTTTGATAAAGCTTGCATTAAATCTGTAGATTGATTTGGGTAGGTAGTATGGACATTGTGTCTGAATCTTTGAGACCCCATGGACTATAGCCTACCAGACTTCCCTGGGATTCTCCAGGCAAGAATGCTGGAGTGGGTAACCATTTCCTTCTCCAAGGGATCTTCCCAACCCGGGAATTGAACCTGAGTCTCCTGAGTTTCAGGCAGATTCTTTACCATCTGAGCCACCAGGGAAGCCCATGGACATTTTAACCATATTAATTCTTGTAATCCAAGAATATTGGCTATGTTTCCATTTCTTTGTACTGTCTTCAATTTCATCAATGTTTTATAGTTTTTAAAGTATAAGTCTTTAAATTCTTGATAAGTTTATACCTAGATATTCTTTTTGATGAAATTTTAATGAGGAGTATTTTCTTGTTAATTCTCCCTTTATGTCTTTTAATATTTGCTTTACATATTTAAGTGGTCCTATATTAGGTATGGAGAAGGCAATGGCACCCCACTCCAGTACTTTTGCCTGGAAAATCCCATGGACAGAGAAGCCTGGTAGGCTGCAGTCTATGGGGTCGCTAGAGTCAGACACGACTGAGCGACTTCCCTTTCACTTTTCACTTTCATGCATTGGAGAAGGAAATGGCAACCCACTCCAGTGTTCTTGCCTGGAAAATCCCAGGGACGGGGAAGTCTGGTGGGCTGCCGTCTATGGGGTCGCACAGAGTCGGACACGACTGAAGCGACTTAGCAGCAACAGTATTAGGTGCACATACGTTAATGTGTGTTATAACCTCTTTTGGCAATAATCCCTTTATAATTATACAATGCCCTTC
This sequence comes from Raphicerus campestris, assembly GCA_006410735.1. Lineage (NCBI taxonomy): Eukaryota > Metazoa > Chordata > Mammalia > Artiodactyla > Bovidae > Raphicerus > Raphicerus campestris. The sequence goes on from SJYW01033178.1 coordinate 700,988, forward strand.
TTTGTCTTTTGTTGTATAGTTCATTGTAAAGTCTACTTTGTCTAATATAAATATTGTTATCCCTGCTTTACTGTCATTTCTGTTTGCATAAAATATCTTTTCTTCATGTCGTCACTTTCAATCTGTATGCACTGAGAGACTCTGAAGTGAGTTTCTTACAAGCAGCATACATAAGGATATATGTATTTTTAACCCAGTTAACTACATTATGTCTTTTGATTAGAGCACTTAGTAAATTAGCATATAGTGATAATAGATAGTTGTATACTTACTGCCATTTTGCTGCTTGTTTTTGTAGTTTTTCTCTATTTTTTTCTTCTTTTAGTTTCTTCCCTTGTGGTTTGATGATTTTCTTTAGTGGTATGCTTATGTTCCTTTCTCTCTAAGCTTTGTATATCTATTGTAGGCTTTTGATTTGTGCTTACTATGGGGTTCATATATACTGACCTATAACTATATCTGCTTGTTTTAAACTGGCAGTCATTTAAATACAAGTACATTCCCCAGTGGCTCAGATGGTAAAGAATCTACCTACAGAAATTCAGGAGACCCAGGTTCAATCCCTGGGTCAGGAAGATCCCCTGGAGAAGGAAATGGCTACCTACTCTGTTATTCTTGCTTGGAGAATCCCCTGGACAAAGGCACCTGGCAGGCTACTGTCCATGGGGCTGAAAAAATTAGACATGACTGAATGACTAACATTTTCACCTTTTTTCACTTTCATATATAGTGACCTATACATATACCCGCTTGTTTCAAACTGGCAAGCATTTAACTACAATCACATTCTAAAAGATCTACCTTTTTATACTTGTGTTTTTGATGCCATATTTTATATCTTCATGTTTATCGCATCACTGTTTATCATATAGCTTATTTTACATTTATCTTTTACTCTTCATCAAAAGAGCAAGAGAGTTCCAGAAAAAATTTGCTTCTGCTTTATTGACTATGCCAAAGCCTTTGACTGTGTGGATCAAAACAAACTGTAGAAAATCCTTAAAGAGATGGGAATTAGAACACCTTACTTGCCTCCTGAGAAATCTGTATGCAGGTCAAGAACTGGACATGGAACAACAGACTGGTTCCAAATAGGGAAAGGAGTATTTCAAGGCTGTAAATTGTCACCCTGCCTATTTAACTTATCTGCAGAATACATCATGAGAAACGCTGGGCTGGATGAAGCCCACGCTGGAATCAAAATTGCTGGGAGAAATATCAATAACCTCAGATATGCAGATGACACCACCCTTACAGCAGAAAAAAAAGAGGAACTGAAGAGCCTCTTGATGAAAGTGAAAGAGGAGAGTGAAAAAGCTGGTTTAAAACTCAACTTTCAAATAGATAGCCAATGGGAATTTGCTGTATGGCTCAGGAATCTCAAACAGAGGCTGTGTATCAACCTAGAGGGGTGGGAAGGGGTGGGAGATGGAAAGGAGTTTCAAAAGGGAGGGTTTGTATGTATACCTATGTTGAGGTTTGACAGAAAACAGAATTCTATAAAACACTTTCCTTCAATAAACAAATTTTAAAAACTAACAAAATAAAAACTAAGATCATGGCATCTGATCCCATCACTTCATGACAAATAGATAGGGGAACAATGGAAACAATAAGAGACTTTATTTTCTTGGGCTCCAAAGTCACTGCAGATGGTGACTGCAGCTATGTAATTAAAAGATGTTTGCTTCTTGAAAGAAAATCTATGATAAATCTAGACATCATGAGAGGTGGGAGGGGGTTTCAGGATTGGGAGTTCGTGTACACCTGTGGCTGATTCATGTCAGTGTATGGCAAAACCAATACAGCATTGTAAAGTAGAATAAAGTAAAAATAAAATTAAAAAAAAAAAGCAGAGACATTACTTTGCCAACTAAGGTCTGCATAATTAAAGCTATAGCTTTTCCAGTAGTCATGTATGGATGTGAGAGCTGGACCATAAAGAAAACTGAGTGCTGAAGAATTGATGCTTTTGAACTGTGGTGTAGGAGAAGATTCTTTTTTAAAAAAAATTTTATTTATTTTAATTGGAGGTTAATTACTTTACAATAGTTTAGTGGGGTTTTTGTTTGTTTGTTTTTTGTTTTTGTTTTTGTTTTTTTTTTACCATACATTGGTGTGAATCAGCCATGGGTGTACATGTGTCCCCCATCCTGAACCCACCTCCTTCGCCATCCCATACCTTAGGGTCATCCCAGTGCACCAGTCCTGAGCACCTCATCTCATGCATTGAACCTGGACTGGCAATCTATTCACATGTGGTAATATACATGTTTCTGTGCTATTCTCTCAAATCATCCCACCCTTGCCTTCTCCCACAGAGTCCAAAAGTCTGTTCTTTATATCTGTGTCTCTTTTGCTATCTCACATATAGGGTCATTGTTACCATCTTTCTAAATTCCATATATATGCAGTAATATACTGTATTAGTGTTTCTCTTTCTGGCTAACTTCACTCTGTATAATAGGCTCCATTATACAGTTTCATCCACCTCATTAGAACGTATTCAAATGTGTTCTTTTTAATAGCTGAGTAATATTCCATTGTGTATATGTACCACAGCTTTCTTATCCATTTGTCTGCCAATGGACATCTAGGTTGCTTGCATGTCCTAGCTTTTGTAAACAGTGCTGCAGTGAACATTGGAATACATGTATCTCTTCCAATTCTGGTTTCCTCAGTCGGTATGCCCAGCAGTGGGATTGCTAGGTCATATGGCAGTTCTATTTCCAGTTTTTTAAGGAATCTCCACACTGTTCTCCATAGTGGCTATATTAGTTTGCATTCCCACCAACAGTGTAAGAGGGTTCCCTTTTCTCCACATCTTCTCCAGCATTTATTGTCTGTAGACTTTTTGATAGCAGCCATTCTGACCAGAGTGAGATGATACCTCATTGTGGTTTTGATTTGCACTTCTCTGATAATGAGTGATGTTGAGTATCTTTTCATGTGTTTGTTACCCATCTGTAGGGCTTCTTTGGAGAAATGTCTGTTTAGTTCTTTGGCCCATTTTTTGATTAGGTCGTTTGTTTTTCTGGAATTGAGCTGCAGAAGTTGCTTGTATATTTTTGAGATTAATTCTTTGTTAGTTGCTTCGTTTGCTATTATTTTCTCCCATCTGAAGTCTGTCTTTTCACCTTGCTTATAGTTTCCCTCATTGTGTAAAAGCTTTTAAGTTTAGTAAGGTCCCATTTGTTTATTTTTGCTTTTATTTCTATTACTCTGAGAGGTGGGTCATAGAGGATCCTTCTGTGATTTATGTCAGAGAATGTTTTGCCTATGTTTTCCTCTAGGAGTTTTATAGTTTCTGGTCTTACATTTAGATCTTTAATCCATTTTGAGTTTATTTTTGTGTATGGTGTTAGAAAGAGTTTGAGTTCCATTCTTTTACAAGTGATTGACCAGTTTTCACAGCACCATTTGTTATAGAGTGTCTTTTCTCCATTGTATATTCTTGCCTCCTTTGTCAAAGATAAGGTGTCCATAGGTGCGTGTATTTATCTCTGGGCTTTCTATTTTGTTCCATTGATCTATATTTCTGTCTTTGTGCTAGTACCATACTGTCTTGATGACTGTAGCTTTGTAGTATAGTCTGAAGGCAGGCTGTTGATTCCTCCAGTTCCAGTCTTCTTAGGAGAAGACTCTTGAATGTCTCTTGGACAGCAGGAGATCAACCCAGTCAATTCTAAAGAAAATCAGTCCTGAATATTCATTGGAAGGACTGATGCTGAAGCTGAAGCTCCAATACTTTAGCCACCTGAGGTGAAGAACTGACTCATTAGAAGAGACCCTGATGCTGGGAAAGATTGAAGGCAGGAGGAGAAGTGAACA
>SJYW01033178.1:713064-723846 GCA_006410735.1 Raphicerus campestris
AGTCAAAGGCTTTGGCATAGTCAATAAAGCAGAAATAGATGTGTTTTTGGAACTCTTTTGCTTTTTCCATGATCCAGTGGATGTTGGCAATTTGATCTCTGGTTCCTCTGCCTTTTCGAAAACTACCTGAACATCTGGAAATTCATGGTTCACATATTGCTGAAGCCTGGCTTGGAGAATTTTGAGAATTACTTTATTGGCATGTGAGATGAGTGCAATTGTGTGGTAGTTTGAGCATTCTTTGGCATTGCCTTTCTTTGGAATTGGAATGAAAATTGACCTTTTCCAGTCCTGTGGCCACTGCTGAGTTTTCCAAATTTGCTGTCATATTGATTGCAGCACTTTCACAGCATCATCTTTCAGGATTTGAAATAGCTCAACTGGAATTCCATCACCTCCACTAGCTTTGTTCATAGTGATGCTTTCTAAGGCCCACTTGACCACATTCCAGGACGTCTGGCTCTAGGTGAGTGATCACACCATTGTAATTATCTTGATCGTGAAAATCTTTTTTGTATAGTTTGGAGAAGGTGATGGCATCCCACTCCAGTACTCTTGCTTGGAAAATCCCATGGACAGAGGAGGCTTGTAGGCTGCAGTCCATGGGGTCTCTAAGAGTAGGACACGACTGAGTGACTTCCCTTTCAGTTTTCACTTTCACGCACTGAAGAACGAAATGGCAATCCACTCCAGTGTCCTTGCCTGGAGAATCCCAGGGATGGGAAAGCCTGGTCGGCTGCCATCTATGGCATCACACAGAGTCAGACATGACTGAAGTGACTAAACAGTCTGTGTGTTCTTGCCACCTCTTAATATCTTCTGCTTCTGTTAGGTCCATATTATTTCTGTCCTTTATCGAGCCCATCTTTGCATGAAATGTTCCCTTGGTGTCTCTAATTTTCCTGAAGAGATCTCTAGTCTTTCCCATTGTGTTGTTTTCCTCTATTTCTTTACATTGATTGCTGAGGAAGGCTTTCTTGTCTCTTGTTGCTATTTTCTTTGGAACTCTGCATTCAGATGCTTCTCTCTTTCCTTTTCTCCTTTGCTTTTCACTTCACTTCTTTCACAGCTATTTGTAAGGCCTCCTCAAACAGCCATTTTGCTTTTTTGCATTTCTTTTCATGGGGATGGTCTTGATCCCTGTCTCCTGTACAGTGTCACAAACCTCATTCCATAGTTCATCAGGCACTCTATCTATCAGATCTAGGCCCTTAAATCTATTTCTCACTTCCACTGTATAATCATAAGGGACTTGATTTAGGTCATACCTGAATGGTCTAGTGGATTTCCCTACTTTCTTCAATGTAAGTCTGAATTTGGCAATAAGAAGTTCATGATCTGAGCCACAGTCAGATCCTGGTCTTATTTTTGTTGACTCTATAGAGCTTCTCCATCTTTGGCTGCAAAGAATATAATCAATCTGATTTTGGTGTTGACCATCTGGTGATGTCCATGTGTAGAGTCTTCTATTGTATTGTTGGAAGAGGGTGTTTGCTATGACCAGTGCGTTCTCTTGGCAAAACTCTACTAGTCTTTGCCCTGCTTCATTCTGTATTCCAAGGCCAAATTAGCCTGTTCCTCCAGGTGTTTCTTGACTTCCTACTTTTGCATTGCAGTCCCCTACAATGAAAAGGACATCTTTTGGGGGTATTAGTTCTAAAAGGTCTTGTAGGTCTTCATTGAACCATTCAACTTCAACTTCTTCAGAGTTACTGGTTGGGGCATAGACTCGGATTACCATATTGAATGGTTTGCCTTGGAGACGAACAGAGATCATTCTGTCATTTTTGAGACTGCATCCAGGTACTGCATTTTGGACTCTTGTTGACCATGATGGCTACTCCATTTCTTCTAAGGGATTCCTGCTTGTACTAGATATAATGGTCATCTGAGTTAAATTCACCCATTCCAGTCCATTTTAGTTCACTGATTCCTAGAATGTCGACGTTTACTCCTGCCATCTCCTGTTTGACCACTTCCAATTTGCCTTGATTCATGGACCTAACATTCCAGGTTCCTGTGCAATATTGCTCTGTACAGCATCGGACCTTGCTTCTATCACCAGTCACACCCACAACTGGGTATTGTTTTTGGTTTGGCTCTATCCCTTCATACTTTCTGGAATTATTTCTCCACTGATCTCCAGTAGCATATTGGGCACCTACCGACGTGGGGAGTTCCTCTTTCAATATCCTATCATTTGGCTTTTCATACTGTTTATGGGGTTCTCAAGGCAAGAATACTGAAGTGGTTTGCCATTCCCTTCTCCAGTGGTCCACATTGTGTCAGAGTTCTCCACCATTCCCGCCCATTTTGGGTGGCCCCACAAGGCATGGCTTCGTTTCATTGAGTTAGACAAGACTGTGGCCCTAGTGTGATTAGATTGATCCATTTTCTGTGATGATGGTTTCAGTGTGTCTGCCCTCTTGCAACACCCACTGTCATACTTGGGTTTCTCTTACCTTGGATGTGGAGTATCTCTTCACGACTGCTACAGTAAAGCGCAGCCACTGCTCCTTACCTTGGACGAGGGGTATCTCCTCACCTTCTCCCCTCCCGATCTTGAATGTGGGATAGCTCCTCTAGGCCCTCCAGCACCCGCGCAGCCACCACTCCTTGGACGTGGGTTCGCTCCTCCTGGCCGCTGCCCCTGGCCTCGGGTGGGGGTATTTCCTCTCAGCTGCTCCCGCACTGTCGTAGCCTGGCTTCTCGGTCACTGTCCCTGACCTCGGACGTGGGGTAGCTCCTCTCAGCCGCTGCTCCTTGGGCGTGGAGTCCTCCTGACAAAAGACAGTGCCTAACCCCATGTCGCACAACACTTCAAAAGTTGAACAAAGTGGGTTACAGGGTTTTGCCTCAACCACCATATTCACCTGAACTTTCACCAACTGACTGTTACTTCTTCAAGCATCTCTACAACTTTTTGCAGGGAAAAGACTTATACAACCAGCAGGATACAGAAAATGCTTTCCAAGAGTTTGTTGAATCCCAAAGCATGGATATTTGTGTTACAGGAATAAACAAACTTATTTCTCATTGGCAAAAATGTGTTGATTGTAATTGTTCATATTTTGATTGATAAAGATGTGTTTGAGCCTATTATAATGATTTAAAATTCATAGTCTGAAACCACAATTAAGTGTGCACCAATATAATAGATGGCTTTTATCATGTTAAAAAAGTTCTTTTCAGTTCCTAATCTGATGAGAGTTTTTATTATGAGTGGATGTTTGATTTTGCCAATAAATATTTTCTGACTCTATAGAGATTATCATTTTTATATTTTATTTTATTAATGTGAAGAATTTCTGGGACTGATTTTCTAAGGTTAAACCAACCTCCTATTCTTGAGGTAGACCCAGCTAGGTTATTATGTTCTATGCTTTTTATATATTGCTGGATCCTGTTTGCTAATGTTTTTAAAGGAGTTTTACATTTGCTTTCATTAGGAATATTGGTCTCTATTATTTGTAATATATGTGTCAGATATTTATGTTATAGTTATGGTGGCTACAGAAAACAAATTGGGAAATATTTTCTCATTCTTTCTTTACAGAAATGGTTTTTATATAAGGTTGATATTTATCCCTTAAATGCCTGATAGTCATCAGTGAAGTAGTCTGGGCCTGAAATTTTCTTCATAGGAAGGTTTTTCATTATGAATTCGATTTCTTTAATTAGGACTATTTGCCTACAACTTATAAAGAATTATTTTCCAGATTTTCTACTTTTTTGGGTGTTTCCTGCCCCCCCCAAGGACTCTGTCCATTTCATATACTTGCTAAATTTATTGGCATTAAATTTTTCCATTCCTATAATATACCATTAATATTCTTTTATATATAAAATCATATATCACATTATATCTGACTTAATATACCCTTAATTTAATACATCCTTGTTCTTCAGTTGCTAAGTTTTGTCCAACTCTGTGTGACCCCATGAACTGCAGCATGCCAGACTCCCTGTCCTTCATTATCTCCCAGAGTTTGCTCAAACTCATGTCCATTGAGTCAGTGAAGCCATCCAATCATCTCATCCTCTGTCATCCCCTTCTCTTCCTGCCCTCAATATTTCCTAGCATTAGGGTCTTTTCCAGTGAGTTGGATCTTCAAATCAGGTGGCCAAAGTATTGGAGCTTCAACTTCAGCATCAGTCCTTTCAATCAATATTCAGGGTTGATTTCCTTTAGGACTGAATGGTTTGATCTCTTTGCTGTCCAGGGGATTCTCAAGAGTTTTCTGCAGCACCACAGTTTGAAAGCATCAATTCTTCAGCACTCAGCCTTCACTGATATCTCAGTTGGTAAAGAATCCTCTTGCAAAGCAGAGGACCCCAGTTGGATTCCTGGGTCAGGATAATCCTCTGGAGAAGCGATAGGCTACCCATTCCAGTATTTTTGGGCTTCCCTTGTGGCTCAGCTGGTAAAGAATCCACTTGCAATGCAGGAGACTAGGGTTTGATCCCTACTTTGGAAAGATACCCTGGAGAAGGCAAAGGCTACCCACTCCAGTATTCTGGCCTGGAGAATTCCATGGACTGTATGTTCATCAGGTTACAAATAGTTGGACATGACTGAGCAACTTTCACTTTCACTTTTCAGACTTCTTTATGGTTCAACTCTCATAGCTGTACATGACTACTGGAAAAACCATGGCTTTGACTATACAGACCTTCATCAGCAAAATGATGTCTTTGCTTCTTAATGCACTATGTTTCTCATAACTTTCCTTCCAAGGAGCAAGTGCCTTTTAATTTCATAGCTGTCACTGTCCTCAGTGATTTTGGAACCCAAGAAAATAAAATCTGCCATTGTACCCATTTTCCTCCCATCTATTTGCCATGAAATGATGGGAGCAAATGCCATGATCTTCATTTTTTGAATGTTGAGTTTTAAGCCATGCTTTTCACTCTATTCGTTCACCTTCATCAAGAGACTGTTTATTTCCTCTTCACTTTCTGTCATGAGGGTATCATCTCCATATCTAAGGTTGTTGATATTTCTCCTAGCAATCTTGATTCCTGCTTATGATTCTGTCAACCCAGCATTTCACATGATGTACTTGGCATAGAAGTTAAATAAGCGGGGAGACAATATACAGCCTTGGCATACAATATACTTTTAACATTTTATTAACATACATGCTAACTGCTACTGCTAAGTCACTTCAGTCATGTCCGACTCTGTGCAAACCCATAGATGGCAGCCCACCTGGCTCCGCCGTCCCTAGGATTCTCCAGGCAAGAACACTGGAATGGCTTGCCATTTCCTTATCGAAGGCATGAAAGTGAAAAGGGAAAGTCAAGTCACTCAGTTGTGTCCGACTCTTAGTGACCCCGTGGACTGCAGCCTACCAGGCTCCTCCATCCATGGGATTTTCCAGACAAGAGTACGAGAGTGGGGTGCCATATAATTAGACTATTAAAATTTATTATTTGTATTTATACAAATAAAGAGATAATATATCTTTTTCTTATTCAACTTTGCCATTAACATATATCAATTTTATTAATCTTTTCAAAGAATTAAGCTTTAAAAATTTTTTTAAATTATTTATTTTAATTGGAGGCTAACTACTTTACAATCTTGTAGTGATTTTTACCATACATTGACGTGAATCAGCCATGAGTGTACATGTGCCCCCCATCCTGAACCCTCCTCCTATCTCCCTTCCCATCCCATCCCTCAGGGTCATCCCAGTGCACCGGTCCTGAGCACCCTAACTCATGCATTGAACCTGCACTGGTGATCTGTTTCATATATGGTAATATACATGTTTAAATGCTATTCTCTCAAATCATCCCACCCTCACTTTCTCCCACAGAGTCCCAAAATCTGTTCTTTACATCTGCCTCTCTTTGGCTGTCTTGCCTATAGGGTCATTGTTACTATCTTTCTAAATTCAATATATATGTTAATATACTGTATTGGTGTTTTTCTTTCTGACTTCTCTGTATAATAGGCTCCAGTTTCATCTGCCTCATTAGAACTGATTCAAATGCATTCTTTTTATTAGCTGAGTAATATTCCATTGTGTATATGTACCACAGTCAAGCTTTAATTTTATTGATTTTTCTCTTCTTTGTGTTCTTCATTGTTTTCCTGCTTATATATATAAACTTTTTTGTATACTCTACTTTTAACTTGTTCTTATTTTATAGTTTATCAGCTTAGATTGCTGACTTTGCATATTTATATTAAATGTTTTATAATGTTTTTGTAATACGTACTTATGTAATATAAGCTTTTCTCCCCCCCCCCCCTTGAGCATTGCTTCAGTTACTTCATACAAATTTTGATATCATGTATTTGAAAATTCCAAATATTAAAAAAATTATAGATATGTCCTGTTATTTATTTTTTACTTAATACCATATTCATAAAAAATATACATTTGACTTTAATACTTTGTTTTTATGGTATTTTTTGAGATTTTTGAATAACCTTTTTTATGGTCTAATCAGATGAATTCTTCATGTGCAACTGAAAAGAATGTATTTTCTATTGGGTGCAGAATAGAAATGTTTGTTGTTCACACTTGTTGATACTGTTGTTCATACCATCAATATCTTCACTGTTACAGTTGTTGGCTTCTAATTAATTAAATGATATGCCAGCATATCATGCAATATCATTTAAGCCAGACTCCAATTATTTTCTCTCCCATAAAAATTGGTCATAAGAACTTCCATGAAGGCTTGGGTACAAGTAAAAAGCAGGATCAATGAAGTGTGAATATTCTGTTTATGTAGTTTCCTTGAGTTTTTTAGGAGACGCTCTGAATAAGTATAATAAGTATATATTCCAGGTGAACATTGAATGCTACTGTGTATAATCTATGGTTTGAATTACTCTCATAAAACTCAGCTAATAATGAGTCCTCAGTTCTTAATATTTCCCAGTGTCCAGTGATGAGATGTTGAAGCCAAGAACTGTGTCTCAGGAGGAGAATTACATTCCCAAAATGGCTTGACTTTCCTCCAGAATTCTGAGACTTTGTTGTGATTTTTCCTAATGTAACCAGTCACAATCTCCATAGAGCATTGACTCGTCACTGGGTCTCTTGGATCACAGAGGCAAAAATGAATTGCTTACTCCTCTGCCATCTATCTAGAAAAATGATATGCATGAACCTAGTAGAGAACAGACTTGTGGACACAGTGGGGGAAAGTGAAGGTAGGATGAACTGAGAAAATAGCATTGACATATATACAGCATCATGTGTAAAATAGGGAGTTAGTGGGAAGTGGCTAAATAACACAGGGACCCCAGCCTGGCACTCTGTGATGGCCTAGGGGGAATGCTAGAGGGAATGTGATGGAGGGAAGAGAGGAAGGCTCAAGAGGGAAGGAATATCTATCTATCTACATATGTATGTATGTGTTAGTTGCTCAGTTGTGTGCAACTCTTTGCAGTCCCAAAGACTGTAGCCTGCCAGGCTTCTCTGTCCATGGAATTCTCCAGGCAAGAGTGGGTTTCCATTTGCTTCTCCAGGGGATCCTCCCAACCCAGGGATTGAACCTGGGTCTCCTGCATTGCAGGCAGATTCTTTGCCATCTGAGCTACCTGGGAAACCCATATATATGTGTGTGTGTGTATATATATATATATATATATATATATATATATAATTATGTCTGATTAGTGTTGTTGTATGGCAGAAACCAACATAAAAGTGTAAAGCAATTTTCCACCAATTAAAAAATTTTTTTTAATTGCTTAAATTTCAGCCTGTATCTTTTGGAAAGTCTTCTCTTCCAGACTCCAGTAAAAGCTGACAAATCTTTAGCTTATTTAGTAAATATGATACTAAGCTTTGTGATCTTGAGTAAAGGAGAAACTTGTACTTCATTTGATATATTGTAGATCCTTTTACAACCTCCTCCCCCAAACACTTCACTGAGGTGACAGACTCCTGTATTTTCTAGGAATTTATCCTTCATTCTCTATATTTCACTAAAGCATCTAAAATGTTTACATTACCTTCTTTCCAGGTCCAATTAATATGATGTCACTAGTAAAGTGTGAGGAGAAGGCAATGGCACCTCACTCCAGTACTTGCCTGGAAAATCCCATGGACAGAGGAGCTTGGTGGGCTGTAGTCCATGGGGTCACTAAGAGTCGGACACGACTGATTGACTTTCCTTTCACTTTTCACTTTCATGCATTGGAGAAGGAAATGGCAACCCACTCCAGTGTTCTTGCCTGGAGAATCCCAGGGACAGGGGAGCCTGGTGGGCTGCCGTCTATGGGGTCGCATAGAGTCAGACATGACTGAAGTGACCTAGCAGCAATATAGTGTGATGTCCCTGGAATTGTGAGATGATTCACGTTCTTATTTATTAAATGGCAGCAAAGATTCAGAATTGACATAGTTTTGACGTAAAATGCTGCAACATCCTGCTGTTTCTTCCAGGTAAGAACAAATTGCTTCTAGAATTCTCCACTTCTTAGTTAAAAGAAAATCATTTGTAAAAGGTGTGAAAGCTCTGATTCTGTGCTCCCATAAGACAGCAGCAGTTGGAGTGTGACTGTCTGATTAAGCTCATTACATCCAGTGTCATTCTCTGGTACTCATAAGTTTTTCACATTGGCTAAAAAAACATTAAAGAGAAATATGATAGGAGTTATCTTTTATCATCTCCTCTTTTCTGGGCATTTTAAGGTCCTTGAGGGCAGAGAATTTTATTTTATTCATTGCTGTATTCATTATACTTAGACTCCTACTTGGCACTTGATCAAATATTTTTTAAATTAGTTAATATTTATATGTAAATTGAAAGGTCTATGAAAGGATTGCAATGGGGTGCAGTATCTTTACAAATTGAAGGCATTTTTATGGAGAGGATTTTGGAATTCATTATGTAAGTAGCAGGAAATTACTGAATAAGCTTTAAAGTGATGATTTATATTTTAGAAATATAATTCAAATGTTAAGTGGAAGATGGTTTAGAAGGTGAAGTCTGAAGATAGGGAGGCCTAGGAAATAGGACAAGTTAGGGATAGTCACTAGGTATTCATGCTAATCTCATGTTTCTGTCCATCAACCATTGCTTTGTAATGAGTTAGCTTGACATCCATCTAAGATAAAAATTCTTAATAAGAATAGAAATCAATTTTTTAACCTTCTTAAAAGTATCTGAAAAATATAGCAAATATCATACTTAATGATGAAACATCAAAGTATTTCCATTAAGGGAGGAACAAATATCTGGCAAGGATGCCTACTGAGAAAGCAAAGAAGAAATTCTGACAGCTATCAGCTGTGTACTGACCTGATGCTCATGACAAGGCTACACTTTTTATTTCTTAATACAGACAATTTCCTAGAACATCCACATCTGCCAAGGTCACTCTGTGAATGACTGTAGTAGAGAGGGCAAAACCAAGACTATTCCTTAATCATTTCTGAGCTTAGGAAAATAGAACACTGTGCAGATCACAAAAACAGCCAAGTATCTCCCTCTGCTATTTCTATGGTCAATTAGAGCTTTAACTCCTTCCATCCCAACTACCTTCTAGATAAAGATGAAGGTACAAAATCATAGACTCCAGAGCAAAATGTGCTTCTCTATTCATCTTCAAAATGATATGATAGAAGCCTCAATCCTTTAACAATTCCATCATAATCAGCATCTCTTGCTGAGATGCCTCACTGTTTTCTATGGCATTCCATCTCCCTTGCAACAAGTAAGCCAAAGTCTGATTCTGCTATTTCTTCTGGTCTTTAGCTGATGAGCACCTACACTCCTTTATGGCAATTACTAAAAAATGGAGAGAAAAACAGATTCTCTTAAAAGGAGAAGCAATATCCTCAAGGCAGATCTAGGTTTCACTTAAAGGGAGAAGGTTGTATATATGAACCACATCTTTATCCATTCCTCTTTTGATGGACATTCAGGTGGTTTCCATGTCTTGGCTATTGTAAATGGTGCCGCAATAAACATTGGGGTGCACGTATCTTTTTGAATTATGATTTTCTCTAGATATGTATAACTGACTCGTTTTGCTGTATACCTAAAACTAACACAACATTGTAAATCAACTATACTTCAACTTATTTAAAAAAAAAAACCTACCGTTAAATATCCACATGAATGTTCAATTTTTTTCCATTCATTTTTCTCAGTTCTAGAATTTCCACTTAATATTTGTAATTCTCAATTTTTTCTCATATATATATATATATATTTATATATATATATTTATATATATATTTATATATATATATAAATCTTTTAGAGCATGTTGAAAATAATTATTGAAGTTTGTGTCCAATATTTTAAAAAGGGTTGAGGGGTAGAAGGCAAAGGGAACATTTGGAAAAACAGCTGAGGATCCAAGCCACTGCTTACAGCTGTGTTGGTTGTATTCTGCCAAATCGATTATGTATAGGGTGCAGGGGAGGCTAAAATCCAGACTGGGCTCCTCTAACCAAACTGTGTGCTCTCAGGCTGGCAGGGAGGAGTACCTTTAAAAAAGTGCATGGCGGTGTAGTATGGCTTGACTATGGCTTTCTTGAGGTCAAGGAAGAGTTTGCTGTAGACTCAGCATGAGTTCCACAGGGAGAATGTACAGAGTTCTATGAGGATGAGAATCTGGGGGATGAGAGTGGATCTGGACATCTTGGGCTTCATATAGTAAGTGAACTAATCAGGGATAAAGTACATGAGATTTGTGACATGATCAACCCTGTCTCAAGTAGAATGTAGCAGTAAGACTTTGAGATTTGAGGCTGGGGCACCTCCTACCAGAGGCATGCAGAGCAGTGGTGCCCAGTT
>SJYW01033178.1:731648-769597 GCA_006410735.1 Raphicerus campestris
TTCTCCACTTCTTAGTTAAAAGAAAATCATTTGTAAAAGGTGTGAAAGCTCTGATTCTGTGCTCCCATAAGACAGCAGCAGTTGGAGTGTGACTGTCTGATTAAGCTCATTACATCCAGTGTCATTCTCTGGTACTCATAAGTTTTTCACATTGGCTAAAAAAACATTAAAGAGAAATATGATAGGAGTTATCTTTTATCATCTCCTCTTTTCTGGGCATTTTAAGGTCCTTGAGGGCAGAGAATTTTATTTTATTCATTGCTGTATTCATTATACTTAGACTCCTACTTGGCACTTGATCAAATATTTTTTAAATTAGTTAATATTTATATGTAAATTGAAAGGTCTATGAAAGGATTGCAAAGGGGTGCAGTATCTTTACAAATTGAAGGCATTTTTATGGAGAGGATTTTGGAATTCATTATGTAAGTAGCAGGAAATTACTGAATAAGCTTTAAAGTGATGATTTATATTTTAGAAATATAATTCAAATGTTAAGTGGAAGATGGTTTAGAAGGTGAAGTCTGAAGATAGGGAGGCCTAGGAAATAGGACAAGTTAGGGATAGTCACTAGGTATTCATGCTAATCTCATGTTTCTGTCCATCAACCATTGCTTTGTAATGAGTTAGCTTGACATCCATCTAAGATAAAAATTCTTAATAAGAATAGAAATCAATTTTTTAACCTTCTTAAAAGTATCTGAAAAATATAGCAAATATCATACTTAATGATGAAACATCAAAGTATTTCCATTAAGGGAGGAACAAATATCTGGCAAGGATGCCTACTGAGAAAGCAAAGAAGAAATTCTGACAGCTATCAGCTGTGTACTGACCTGATGCTCATGACAAGGCTACACTTTTTATTTCTTAATACAGACAATTTCCTAGAACATCCACATCTGCCAAGGTCACTCTGTGAATGACTGTAGTAGAGAGGGCAAAACCAAGACTATTCCTTAATCATTTCTGAGCTTAGGAAAATAGAACACTGTGCAGATCACAAAAACAGCCAAGTATCTCCCTCTGCTATTTCTATGGTCAATTAGAGCTTTAACTCCTTCCATCCCAACTACCTTCTAGATAAAGATGAAGGTACAAAATCATAGACTCCAGAGCAAAATGTGCTTCTCTATTCATCTTCAAAATGATATGATAGAAGCCTCAATCCTTTAACAATTCCATCATAATCAGCATCTCTTGCTGAGATGCCTCACTGTTTTCTACGGCATTCCATCTCCCTTGCAACAAGTAAGCCAAAGTCTGATTCTGCTATTTCTTCTGGTCTTTGGCTGATGAGCACCTACACTCCTTTATGGCAATTACTAAAAAATGGAGAGAAAAACAGATTCTCTTAAAAGGAGAAGCAATATCCTCAAGGCAGATCTAGGTTTCACTTAAAGGGAGAAGGTTGTATATATGAACCACATCTTTATCCATTCCTCTTTTGATGGACATTCAGGTGGTTTCCATGTCTTGGCTATTGTAAATGGTGCTGCAATAAACATTGGGGTGCACGTATCTTTTTGAATTATGATTTTCTCTAGATATGTATAACTGACTCGTTTTGCTGTATACCTAAAACTAACACAACATTGTAAATCAACTATACTTCAACTTATTTAAAAAAAAAAACCTACCGTTAAATATCCACATGAATGTTCAATTTTTTTCCATTCACTTTTCTCAGTTCTAGAATTTCCACTTAATATTTGTAATTCTCAATTTTTTCTCATATATATATATATATATATATAAATCTTTTAGAGCATGTTGAAAATAATTATTGAAGTTTGTGTCCAATATTTTAAAAAGGGTTGAGGGGGAGAAGGCAAAGGGAACATTTGGAAAAACAGCTGAGGATCCAAGCCACTGCTTACAGCTGTGTTGGTTGTATTCTGCCAAATCGATTATGTATAGGGTGCAGGGGAGGCTAAAATCCAGACTGGGCTCCTCTAACCAAACTGTGTGCTCTCAGGCTGGCAGGGAGGAGTACCTTTAAAAAAGTGCATGGCGGTGTAGTATGGCTTGACTATGGCTTTCTTGAGGTCAAGGAAGAGTTTGCTGTAGACTCAGCATGAGTTCCACAGGGAGAATGTACAGAGTTCTATGAGGATGAGAATCTGGGGGATGAGAGTGGATCTGGACATCTTGGGCTTCATATAGTAAGTGAACTAATCAGGGATAAAGTACATGAGATTTGTGACATGATCAACCCTGTCTCAAGTAGAATGTAGCAGTAAGACTTTGAGATTTGAGGCTGGGGCACCTCCTACCAGAGGCATGCAGAGCAGTGGTGCCCAGTTTACTCTGTCTAACAGCAAGGTGGATGCCGGGGAGGGGGCAGCCTTCCCTAGATCCCCTACCTATGGGTCTCTCCTAACTCTGCAACAGGAAACACTCTGTGGTACCCACTCAATTCTTGCCAGCTGAGTCACAAAGGTCAGGAAGGGGCTGTCTCACCTGGAATACAGCAAGTTCCTCTTTTCCTTGTACAATTTCTTCTGCTTGTAGTGTTGTGGCTGGGAGAAGCTCATAGAAAAGGATGTGTTCTTTCCTGCAAATGTTCTTTCCTACAAATGCTTTTTCTCTTTCTTTCTCCTAGGAATACTCTCCTACCTGGTTGATAAGTAGCTGACCTCGTTCCAAATACAATTCAGAAATTAACTCTTTGGTGAAGGCTTCACTGACTCCTAAATTAAACTTGATTCCAGTGGTGTAATGGTGGAATAAGGACCTCAGTCCTTGCCTGCTTTGAAGAAAGAATTCAGCAAACAGACCAAGATTGTGAAATAGAGACAGCATTTATTAGAAGCAAAGTGTGTGTGGAAGATCACATGGATGAACTCAGGGTGAGTTGTGTGCAGGAGAGGTGGCTTAAGTTCCTTATATGGGGGCAGTTTTCCAGGTTGTCTCCCACCAATCCTTTCGCTTATGCCTATGCTTAGTCTGTCAAAGGGCAGCAAGAAATCAATTATAGCTGTTCAGCTGGGGACCTATCTATCTCCTACCGCAAACTGATTTCTCTTTGAATTCCTATTTTAATTACAGCACCGCTCTCAAATTAATACCATTTATTTATTTACATATTTCTTTCTTTTTAAGCCTACATAATATCTTTTATTCTTTTGTCTGTATCACATAGCACAAGTCCTAACACATAAAGCTATTCAATTATACTGAATCAAATACTGAGTTGATCTGAAAATAAACAAATGTGATCTAATAGAGTGAATATGGCATCTGAAGGTAGAAACCCCAGCTTCCAGATCCACCTGTGCTGACTACATTTATTTATACAAATTAATNATAAAGCTATTCAATTATACTGAATCAAATACTGAGTTGATCTGAAAATAAACAAATGTGATCTAATAGAGTGAATATGGCATCTGAAGGTAGAAACCCCAGCTTCCAGATCCACCTGTGCTGACTACATTTATTTATACAAATTAATACACTATGTTTTTTTTAACATGATTTTTTTAAATTTTTTTTATTATTTTATTTTTTTTATTCTATTTTACAGTACTGTATTGGTTTTGCCATACATTGACATGAAGCAGCCACAGGTGTACACGATNGCTGGGAGGGATTGGGGGCAGGACGAGAAGAGGACGACCAAGGATGAGATGTCTAGATGGCATCACGGACTCAATGGATGTGAGTCTGAGTGAACTCCGAGAGATGGTGATGAACAGGGAGGCCTGGCGTGCTGCGATTCATGGGGTCGGAAAGAGTTGGACATGACTGAGCGACTGAACTGAACTGAACTGAACGTATAAAATAGATACACAATGTGGCCCTACTGTATAGTACAAGGGACTAAATTCAATATTTTGTAATAAGCTGTAACGGAAAATAATCTGAAAAAGAATATATACATATATCTATGAATTTAGATTATTTATATCTGAATCACTTTGTTATAAACCTGAAACCTACATAACATTGTGAATCAATTACACTTCAATTAAAAAATGCTTGACTTTTTAAAAAATTGATTTTTAGTCGTTTTTAGGAATTCACTAGGGAATAGGAGATTCAAACAGTGGGTACATTATTTTCCTTTCAGAAGTTGTGATGGTGAAATAAAATGGTTAGGAAGTTAGGCAGCCTGATTCTGAATCTTACTTCTTTACTTTAGCTCTGGTTGATCTTGGTCTGTTTATTCAACTTCTCTTGAGTTAAGCTAAACAAAAGTTAAACCAGATGATTACATGTGTGGCCCCTCTTACATTCCATTTTATGATTATAACTCAGCAACAGTTTTAGTAATGGTGCTTGGGGACTGCTTCAGAAGGAAATTTAAGCAAAGTCTGAGTATTTTCTTTTGACCCAGTTGCTGGGGCTGCTACCAAGAGATTTTCACACTGGGACAATCACAAAAACCTTGCAAAATGCTATGAGATCTAATGAAATATTGCTTTCCTTTTCTTTAAAGGAAATTTCTACCTTAAATTGAGATGTTCTGTTAAGTCCTGTACTTTTGGTGGGAATTAGGGTATTCTAAATTGTGAAGACAGGATTTGGATAACTAAAGGTTATAATAATTCCTGTCTGGATCAACCAGGCAATCTATTAAACACCCTTAACCTAATCCAGGGGGAGAAAGGAATGCTTGATTTAACTTAGAAACTCTGGGAATGCATCATTCCACATCCAGTAACACACTAAGAAGGAAATTCTCTTTTATGCTATGGAACTGACAGAATTAAATTGTAGCCAGAGGTTTACTAAGGTTTCTCAGTCTCTTAAGATGTTTAATCGAAGAAGATAGGTGACTTCCAGGTAAGGGGGGAAAATAGTGCATGCATGTTTGTTCAACTCCTTTACCTTAAGTTTAAATGCAAATTAAAAAACCCACATGTAAGTAAAGTAAAATAAAAGCTGAACAAAAGTAAACAAAACCAAATTTAAAAAAAAAAAGAAAAAGAAAACTGGAAAATAAACCTTTTCTTTACTGAAATTAATGAACAACTGCAATCTCATATGTACACCTATAAAAAATGTCTGCTTCTATTATATAAATAATAATTATATAATACTTATTAATACTTATAGAATTATAATTGTTATTATACAAAATAATAAAGGCCAAACTGGAAAACAGCTTTGAAATATGACATAGATCTCTAATTCTGAGTCCAGAGCAACCAGCTGGAAATGAGGAAGCTCAGAAAGAGCCGATTGAGAGCCACACTGGAAGCCGTCTGGGTAACAGGTCTGCGTGTTACTTGGCAATGGAGAAACTCGCTTCACCCCTATTTCCTCAGTGTTGAGCAGGGGTGATTTATGTCATACAGAAGGAGAGCACTTCACATCTCATCCTTGAGTTGTCTGACTGTTCTGGAGTCTATGCCAACCACATTTGGGAAATACTCCTCACTCAACCCACCAGCAATCAACTCTAACCATATGGCTTTTCTAAATCAGCTGGGCAATGTCTCATCCATCTGTGGTTTAACTTCATCTTTTTAATGTTGACTCTGATGCTTGCTATGAACTTTTTGCAGTAAAGCATATCTGCCCAACCTTCAATCTCTACTCATAAGCAACTTTCATTATCCTTTCTTGAACCACTGATTTTTAGGACCCTCAAATACATTTCCCTCCTAAAAAATCTTTTTGAAGCTTTATTCTTTTATGACATCTCATGTTCTCCCTCATGACAGTTATTTCTGTTTATAATGCAAGTTCCTTAAGATAGAAATCATGCTGGCTTTGTCTTTGCTTATTTCCTGTATCTCCTAGTACAGTTCTTCTCATAAAGTACTCATTCTCTGCTGGTCAATCTACTTTTTTTTTTTTTTTTTTTTGGAGAATCAGATGAATATGAAAGCCTTTAACTCCTAAAAGATTTTTTTTTTTCTCGGAACAGAGCAAATCTCAGCTGAGTGCAGCGTTATCTTTCAAGGTCTTAGAATTCATCATTGTGGAGCAAATGAGTTCCTTAGTTCTCTTTGACTTTGCCAGACCTCTGACGTGATAAATACTACCCTTAACCTTGAAAATCTATTTACAGCTCAGGTGGCTTGAAAATTCTTTCTCAAATATTCAATCATCTCATATAAATTGTCTTGCCTTTTCTAAGTATATTCCCTATATGTCATTACATCATTTGTCCAAGACTGTGTTTTCTCTTGCTGAAGTTCTTATTTTTTAGAGAGACTTATTTTTCCTTTAATCTCCTTTCTCATATACTATTTTATGCACACAAGTATGTGTGCAGCATGTATGTAATACGAAAGTGTGGTGATTCGAGAAACAGCCATGAGAGCATGAACACTATAGTTCTCCAAGCTCTTCTCCCCATTTCTCTACCTTGTTCATACTGGCTAGATTTTGTGTTTCTCATTCCCCAGCTTTTTTTCTTAAATTTTAATTTGAAAGTTTAAATTATGTGAAACTTGCAAGAATAGTGCAAAGAACCCCTATATGCTTATATATACTTATATTTATATACATATTTACATACATACACATATGTTGTAGAGGAAAATAATTAATATATATATGTATTCTTTTCTCAGAATTTTTTGAGAGTAAGTTGCAGATATCATTATCTAACTTTATCTCTACATATTTCAGTGTGATTCCATAAGAATACGATACTACTTTTTAATACAACCATAGGACAGTTTCCAGCTTCGGTAAATGTATCATTGACATAATACTCTTACCTAATTTACTATTCATATGTTCAAATTCTTATCTTGGTTTGTGAGTCTTTATACATGTTATTAACAACATATCATATAATAATAGTATATAAAATAATGGATAATAAGTGCTCATTATTTTTAGTGTAATCTCCTAGTAGCTCAGTGATTTCTAAATTGCTTCATGTATACTTGGGACTTTACAAATTGGAAAATAAATGTAGTTTAATGGACGGGACACAGGGCTGAGAGGAACAAGAGCCAGTGGCAATCACTCAACTTTCAGAATTTCTTCAGTTATTTTGTGACTGGATGTTCAGTCTGGGTGTTTTCCACTCAAAGCCAGTAAAGAGACAAGGTTGATGAAAAGGAAAGTTTGCTTTATTTTGGATGCCAGCAACCGAGATGAGGGGCAGGTGGACTCCAGTTCAAGGGCTGTCTCCCCCAACATCCGACCCCCTAGCTGACAACCAGTGGACAAGAACTTTTATAGATAGAGGGAGAAAGCCGCATGTAGAAACCTCTGACAGTCATCTTGAAATTCATCATGTGATGGGCTAACCAGCATCATCTTGATTGTGTTAAGTACAATTAATCTTCAGTTACAGGGTAAGTCTATTCCCATTTCCTTGAGGCCAGTTCTCAGAATTGCAGCACCTTATGTCATAGCTACAGTCTGGCCATCATATAGTTAACTCCCTTCGCCTGGTAGAGGTTTCAGTATCTATAAGACAATCCACAGGACATGGCTGAGAATATTATCTGTAACCCTAGAGAAGGAAATAAAAGTCCTTAGCTATGGTTATTGACTATGCTATTATTTAATCTTGTTAAATTGTTTTCCTTTGTTTCTGTATTTTCTCACTTCTCTGATTAAACTTATTTTTTTGACTATTTTTTTTTTTTAATAGACAAAAGGCAGGCAGAAAACATGGAGTCAGGGTGTCAAGCAAAGGACCATAAAGTTCTGCTCCATTTCAAGTTGCTTTCTTGATTTTCAAGCCTGCTTTGTGAAATAAGGCTTATGATTTAACATTTTTGGTCCCTGGCTTCAAGATTTTTTTTTTTTTTTTCGGTGAACCATAGTTTTCTGGGATTTATACTAGCATTGTATGTATAGCAATCTTCTGACTTAAGAATTTTTTCCACATGTGATGAATGAAGAAAACGAAGGTCAGAAAGGTCTCTCTACATTTCAAAAGTCATACAGTCCAGAAATACTAGAGCGAGCATCTGAACTCAGATCTAACTTGAAAGTGTTGCTTTTGTTTGTTTGTTTTTATCGATTATCAGATCTAAACAAGGCGTGTCTTATGAGCACTGGAGCTCCACAGTTTGGTTTCCTGTGATGTTAGCTCTGACCCTGATTATCTTCACTCCGCCCCTCCTACATTTAATCTTCTCACCTTCCCTACACCTACACGCTCCTTCCTGCCACAGTGGTTGTACTCAGGGTTCCCTACCACACCACTTTATCCATAGTCACATCTCACCTACCATCATGGGCATCTCTCCCCACTTCTTTCTCTGACTACTTCATGATGTGTTGCTTTCCTAAATTCCTTTCACATCTACTACTTTTATGATTATTTTTGTTCTTTATTATGTTGTCCTTAGAATTTAAAATGTCTCCATTCAAAAAAAGTCTCCTAGCACATCTGCAAGTAATAAAAAGGCAAGAATTATATCATATATGTCTTTTTATCACACTCTATCATTATTTGATGCTGGACATGAATTGAAAGCTTAGTTCCTACTGACTAAGTTTCTTTTTACAGTTGATCTGCAGATTATTTGAACAGTTAGAAACACAACACTAGCATATATTAATATAATTTCCAAATTTTGGTCATTTCTTTTTACCCAGTACAATTTTATGCAATAATTTGTTCACTTATAGTTATCTGTCCAAATCTGTGGTCTTTATTGTTGATAGTCTGCCTGTCTACATGCTTTCAGTTCAGCTTCTCTCCAGAATAATGACTGATACTACCCATTAAGCACCTATAACATGCTAAACATTATTACAATTTAATCTCATAAAATAAATTGGGGTTACTTTATTTGTATACATCATCTCCAATCCCCAAATGACTTATCCAGACAGCCACTATTTATATGGAAGCCAAGTATTAAGGCTCTGAAGAATTTGTCAAAGACTGTCCCAGTGAAGACAAAAGTTACTGTTGTAAGCTAGTGGGGTGTGATTTCAAAGACTGAAATTTTCTCCATACCATACTTTCTTCATCTTTATTTCATGGAATTGAAAACTATATTATATAATCATATACTGGCATATACATTTAATATGTACAAATATATATTAAACATAACCGTTTTTTTTTCTGATATAGCACAGTAGTTGAGGTTCAATATTTTGCTTCTTTTGCTGTACTGTCTATATTATTTCTATTAAGCATTTTGATTATGTTTAAAATTGGTGGGAAAATGAGCTAGATAGGAAAGAACATAACAGGCACTTTGAAAGAAAATCATGTCTATCTTTCAATGAAATAATACTAGCATGTCCAAATTATTGTATTCTTATAATAGTCCTTTCATCTAACACAACATAAAAATGTCATTTTTTAAAAAACAGGTACTAATGCCAAAATTTCTCAAATATTAGATGACAGATGATTATTTCATACTGCACATACATATTTATGAATCTAGCTTTTTTGTATTTTGTAACTTTAAAAATATTGGTTAACAAAACAGATAGAAGCTGAAGTCAACAGATAAAAGTCAAGAAAATATGTATTCTCCATAAAAAGTACCAGAGCCACCAAACTACAGATAGCTTTAATTATTTTCAAGAAAATTACCAGAAATAATTTATCCTGGGTCATGCTTGTGAGATAACTCATTGATTAAATCAACAAGCCAGGGAGACATGAATCCTGGAAAATGAAGATAAAGTTTAATCTTAGAAAGGCTAACCTGACCATGAAAGAATGTTAAAATGACAAAAATGTTAGTAACTGATAAGGAAGCTCAAAAATGCAATGAGGAGAGTAGAAATTGGACGAGAGAAAGGGGCTGTTATCCTAAACATTTAGCCCTGGTTGGTTGGATATAACCAAAATGCAGACAATCTCTAAAATACAGAAAATCAATTTAGGAGAGAACCAAAGCTTGGAGGAAGTGCCTTTGGAACATCTGTGGGTTATAATAATAAACTCAGTAAACAACATTTTTATATAACATCTACTTTTCAGAATTATCAGGAAAGGACTGACCTCTTCAGAAAATTGTTTCTGATTATGAGGTCAGGATAATGTTAGCTTCCCCTCCATTTGAAATAAGTAAATTGAAATTCAGTATATAAGTCATGTTGTGGTCAGAGGATCTGCACAAAGTAATATGATTCAGAATCTTGGAGCAAGCACTTAGAATTGACTTTAGACAGAAAGTACAGGGACAAGACCTGCTTGACATGCATCCTATCTCACTCTTCCACCAGAGCTATTGTTCAGTCTCTAAGTCATGTCCAACTCTTAGCAACCCCATGGACAGCAGTACGCCAGGTTCCTCTTTCCTCCACTGTCTCCTGGTTATCGTTGTTGTTCAGTTGCTCAGTTGTATCTGACTCTGTGTGACCCCATGGACTGCAGCATGTCAGGCTTTCCTTTCCTTCACCATCTCCTGGAGTTTGCTTAAACTCACATCCATTGAATCAGTGATGCTATTCAACCATCTCATTCTCTATCATCCCCTGCTCCTCCTGCCTTCAGTCTTTCCCAGCATCAGGGTCTTTTCTAAAGATGTGGCTCTTTGCATCAGGTGGCCAAAGTATTGTAGCTTTGGCATCAAACTTCCAATGAATATTCAGAATTGAATTCCTTTATGATTGAATGGTTTATTCTCCTTGCAGTCCAAGGGACCCTCGAGAGTCTTCTCCAACATCACAGTTCAAAAGCATCAATTCTTTGGTGCTCAGTCTTCTTTATTGTCAAACTCTCACATCACTACATGACCACTGGAAAAACCATAGCTTTGACTATATGGAACTTTGTTGGCCAACTAATGTCTGCATTTTAATATACTGTCTAGGGAGCCTGATGGGCAGCTGTCTATGAGGTCGCACAGAGTCGGATACGACTGAAGCGACTTAGCAGCAGCAACAGCAGGCCTGTCATAGCTTTTCTTCCAAGGAGCAAGTGTCTTTTAATTTCATGGCTGAAGTCATCATCTGCAGTGATCTTAGAGCCCAAGAAAGTAAAATCTGTCACTGTTTCCATTGTTTCCCATCTATTTGCCATGAAATGATTGGGCCAGATGCTGTGATCTTAGTTTTTTGAATGTTGAGTTTTAAGCCAGTTTTTTTCACTCTCCTCTTTCACCATCAACAAAAGGCTTTTTAGTTACTTTTTGCTTTCTTCCATAAAGGTGGTGTCATCTGCATGTTTGAGATTATTGATTTTTCTCCCAGCAATCTTGATTTCAGCTGTGCTTCATCCAGCCTGGGACTTCTCATGATGTATTCCACATATAAGTTAAACAAGCTGGGTGACAATATACAGTCTTAACGTACTCCTTTCCCAATTTGGAACCAGTCCATTATTCGATGTCTGGTTCTAACTGTTGCTTCTTGACCTGCATACAGATTTCTCAGGAGGCAGGTAAGGTGTTCTGGTATTCCCATCTCCTTAACAATTTTCTACCATTTGTTGTGATACACATAGTCAAAGGCTTTGGCATAGTTAATGAATCAAAGTAGATGTTTTTCTGGAACTCTCTTCCTTTTTCTACGATCCAGCGGATGTGGGCAATTTGATCTTTGGTTCCTCTTCCTTTTCTAAATCCAGCTTGAATATCTGGAAGTTCTCCGTTCAAGTACTATTGAAGTCTAGCTTGGAGTATTTTGAGCATTACTTTGTTAGCATGTGAGATAAGTGCAATTGTGTGGTAGTTTGAACATTCTTTAGCATTGCCTTCCATGCGATTGGAATAAAACTGACCTTTTCCAGTCCTGTGGCCACTGCTGAGTTTTCCAGATTTGCTGGCATATTGAGTGCAGCACTTTCACAGCATCATCTTTTAGGATTTGAAACAACTTAACTGTAATTCCATCAGCTCCACTAGCTCTGTTCTTAGTGATATTTCCTAAGGCCCATTTGACTTTTCATTGCAAAATTTTTGGCTCTAAGTAAGTGATCACATCATCGTGTTTATCTGGGTCATTAAGACTTTCTTTGTATAGTTCTTCTGTGTACTCTTGCTACCTTTTCTTAATATCTTCTGCTTTTATTAGGTCCACATCTTTGCTGTCCTTTATTGTGCCCATCTTTGCATGAAATGTTCCCTTGGTATCTCTGATTTTCTTTAAGAGATCTCTAGTCATTCCCTTTCTATTGTTTTCCTCTATTTCTTTGCATTGATCACTTAGGAAGTCTTTCTTATATATCCTTGCTACTCTTTGAAATTCCACATTCTGGATATAGCTTACCTTTTCTCCTTTGCCTTTTGCTTCTCTTCTTTTCTCAGCTCTTTGTAAGCCCTCCTCAGACAACCATTTTGACTTTTTGCATTTCTTTTTCTCGGGGATGGTTTTGATCACTGCTTCCTATACTATGTTACAAATCTCCATTCATATTTTTCAGATAATCTGTCTATCAGGTCTCATCCCTTAACTCTATTTCTCACTTCCACTGTATAATAATAAGGAATTTGATTTAGATCATACCTGAATGGTCTAGTGGTTTTCCCTACTTTTCCAATTTAAGTCTGAATTTGCCAATAAGGAGTTCATGATCTGAGCCACAGTCAGCTCCTGGTCTTGTTTTTTTGCTGACTGTATAGATCTTCTCCATCTTTGGCTGAAAAGAATATAATCAGTCTGATTTTGGCATTGACCATCTGGTGATGTCCATATGTAGAGACTTCTCTTGTGTTTTTGGAAGAAGGTGTTTGCTGTGATCAGTGTGTTCTCTTGGCAAAACTCTGTTACCCTTTGCTTTGCTTCATTTTGTACTCCAAGGTCAAGCTTACCTATTTCTCCAGGTGTCTCTTGACTCCATACTCTTGCACTCCAGTCCCCTGTGAT
The DNA here is from genome assembly GCA_006410735.1 of Raphicerus campestris. Taxonomy (NCBI): domain Eukaryota; kingdom Metazoa; phylum Chordata; class Mammalia; order Artiodactyla; family Bovidae; genus Raphicerus; species Raphicerus campestris. The sequence goes on from SJYW01033178.1 coordinate 744,360, forward strand.
GAAAAGAACATTCTTTTTTAGTATTGGTTCTAGAAGGTCATGTATGTCTTCATAGAACTGTCGAATTTCAGCTTCTTTGGCATTTGTTGTTAGGGTATAGACTTGGATTACTATGATATTGAATGGTTGCCTTAGAAATTAACAGAGATCATTCTGTTGTTCTTGTGATTCTACTCAAGTGCTACATTTTGGACTCTTCCATTGACTATGAGGGCTCCATTTCTTCTATGGGATTCTTGCTCACAGTAGTAGATATAATGCACATCTGAATTAAATTCACCCATTCTGGTCCATTTTAGTTCACTGATACCTAAAATACTGATGTTGAGTCTTGCCATCTCCTATTTGACCTCTTCCAATTTACCTTGATTCATGGACCTAACTAACATTCCAGGTTCCTATGCAATATTGTTCTTTACAGCATCAGACTTTGCTTTCACTACCAGACATATTCACACCTAGGCATTGTTTCTGTTTTAACTCAGCCTCTTCATTCCTTCTAGAGCTATTTCTCTGCTTTCTTAAAGTAACATGTGGGGCACTGACCGACCTGGGGTGTTCATCTTTCACTCATATTTTTTTATGTTTTCATACTGTTCATAGGGTTCTCAAGGCAAGAATGCTGAAGTGGTTCACCATTCTCTTCTCCAGTTGACCATGTTTTGTCAGAACTCTCACCATGACCTGCCCATCTTGGGATGCCCTACATGACATGACTCATATTTCCACTGAGTTAGACAAGGCTGTGATCTATGTGATCAGTTTGATTATTTTTCTGTGATTGTGGTTTTCATTCTGTCTGCTCTCTGCTTATTTANTGAAATAATACTAGCATGTCCAAATTATTGTATTCTTATAATAGTCCTTTCATCTAACACAACATAAAAATGTCATTTTTTAAAAAACAGGTACTAATGCCAAAATTTCTCAAATATTAGATGACAGATGATTATTTCATACTGCACATACATATTTATGAATCTAGCTTTTTTGTATTTTGTAACTTTAAAAATATTGGTTAACAAAACAGATAGAAGCTGAAGTCAACAGATAAAAGTCAAGAAAATATGTATTCTCCATAAAAAGTACCAGAGCCAACAAACTACAGATAGCTTTAATTATTTTCAAGAAAATTACCAGAAATAATTTATCCTGGGTCATGCTTGTGAGATAACTCATTGATTAAATCAACAAGCCAGGGAGACATGAATCCTGGAAAATGAAGATAAAGTTTAATCTTAGAAAGGCTAACCTGACCATGAAAGAATGTTAAAATGACAAAAATGTTAGTAACTGATAAGGAAGCTCAAAAATGCAATGAGGAGAGTAGAAATTGGACGAGAGAAAGGGGCTGTTATCCTAGACATTTAGCCCTGGTTGGTTGGATATAACCAAAATGCAGACAATCTGTAAAATACAGAAAATCAATTTAGGAGAGAACCAAAGCTTGGAGGAAGTGCCTTTGGAACATCTGTGGGTTATAATAATAAACTCAGTAAACAACATTTTTATATAACATCTACTTTTCAGAATTATCAGGAAAGGACTGACCTCTTCAGAAAATTGTTTCTGATTATGAGGTCAGGATAATGTTAGCTTCCCCTCCATTTGAAATAAGTAAATTGAAATTCAGTATATAAGTCATGTTGTGGTCAGAGGATCTGCACAAAGTAATATGATTCAGAATCTTGGAGCAAGCACTTAGAATTGACTTTAGACAGAAAGTACAGGGACAAGACCTGCTTGACATGCATCCTATCTCACTCTTCCACCAGAGCTATTGTTCAGTCTCTAAGTCATGTCCAACTCTTAGCAACCCCATGGACAGCAGTACGCCAGGTTCCTCTTTCCTCCACTGTCTCCTGGTTATCGTTGTTGTTCAGTTGCTCAGTTGTATCTGACTCTGTGTGACCCCATGGACTGCAGCATGTCAGGCTTTCCTTTCCTTCACCATCTCCTGGAGTTTGCTTAAACTCACATCCATTGAATCAGTGATGCTATTCAACCATCTCATTCTCTATCATCCCCTGCTCCTCCTGCCTTCAGTCTTTCCCAGCATCAGGGTCTTTTCTAAAGATGTGGCTCTTTGCATCAGGTGGCCAAAGTATTGTAGCTTTGGCATCAAACTTCCAATGAATATTCAGAATTGAATTCCTTTATGATTGAATGGTTTATTCTCCTTGCAGTCCAAGGGACCCTCGAGAGTCTTCTCCAACATCACAGTTCAAAAGCATCAATTCTTTGGTGCTCAGTCTTCTTTATTGTCAAACTCTCACATCACTACATGACCACTGGAAAAACCATAGCTTTGACTATATGGAACTTTGTTGGCCAACTAATGTCTGCATTTTAATATACTGTCTAGGGAGCCTGATGGGCAGCTGTCTATGGGGTCGCACAGAGTCGGATACGACTGAAGCGACTTAGCAGCAGCAACAGCAGGCCTGTCATAGCTTTTCTTCCAAGGAGCAAGTGTCTTTTAATTTCATGGCTGAAGTCATCATCTGCAGTGATCTTAGAGCCCAAGAAAGTAAAATCTGTCACTGTTTCCATTGTTTCCCATCTATTTGCCATGAAATGATTGGGCCAGATGCTGTGATCTTAGTTTTTTGAATGTTGAGTTTTAAGCCAGTTTTTTTCACTCTCCTCTTTCACCATCAACAAAAGGCTTTTTAGTTACTTTTTGCTTTCTTCCATAAAGGTGGTGTCATCTGCATGTTTGAGATTATTGATTTTTCTCCCAGCAATCTTGATTTCAGCTGTGCTTCATCCAGCCTGGGACTTCTCATGATGTATTCCACATATAAGTTAAACAAGCTGGGTGACAATATACAGTCTTAATGTACTCCTTTCCCAATTTGGAACCAGTCCATTATTCGATGTCTGGTTCTAACTGTTGCTTCTTGACCTGCATACAGATTTCTCAGGAGGCAGGTAAGGTGTTCTGGTATTCCCATCTCTTTAACAATTTTCTACCATTTGTTGTGATACACATAGTCAAAGGCTTTGGCATAGTTAATGAATCAAAGTAGATGTTTTTCTGGAACTCTCTTCCTTTTTCTACGATCCAGCGGATGTGGGCAATTTGATCTTTGGTTCCTCTTCCTTTTCTAAATCCAGCTTGAATATCTGGAAGTTCTCCGTTCAAGTACTATTGAAGTCTAGCTTGGAGTATTTTGAGCATTACTTTGTTAGCATGTGAGATAAGTGCAATTGTGTGGTAGTTTGAACATTCTTTAGCATTGCCTTCCATGCGATTGGAATAAAACTGACCTTTTCCAGTCCTGTGGCCACTGCTGAGTTTTCCAGATTTGCTGGCATATTGAGTGCAGCACTTTCACAGCATCATCTTTTAGGATTTGAAACAACTTAACTGTAATTCCATCAGCTCCACTAGCTCTGTTCTTAGTGATATTTCCTAAGGCCCATTTGACTTTTCATTGCAAAATTTTTGGCTCTAAGTAAGTGATCACATCATCGTGTTTATCTGGGTCATTAAGACTTTCTTTGTATAGTTCTTCTGTGTACTCTTGCTACCTTTTCTTAATATCTTCTGCTTTTATTAGGTCCACATCTTTGCTGTCCTTTATTGTGCCCATCTTTGCATGAAATGTTCCCTTGGTATCTCTGATTTTCTTTAAGAGATCTCTAGTCATTCCCTTTCTATTGTTTTCCTCTATTTCTTTGCATTGATCACTTAGGAAGTCTTTCTTATATATCCTTGCTACTCTTTGAAATTCCACATTCTGGATATAGCTTACCTTTTCTCCTTTGCCTTTTGCTTCTCTTCTTTTCTCAGCTCTTTGTAAGCCCTCCTCAGACAACCATTTTGACTTTTTGCATTTCTTTTTCTCGGGGATGGTTTTGATCACTGCTTCCTATACTATGTTACAAATCTCCATTCATATTTTTCAGATAATCTGTCTATCAGGTCTCATCCCTTAACTCTATTTCTCACTTCCACTGTATAATAATAAGGAATTTGATTTAGATCATACCTGAATGGTCTAGTGGTTTTCCCTACTTTTCCAATTTAAGTCTGAATTTGCCAATAAGGAGTTCATGATCTGAGCCACAGTCAGCTCCTGGTCTTGTTTTTTTGCTGACTGTATAGATCTTCTCCATCTTTGGCTGAAAAGAATATAATCAGTCTGATTTTGGCATTGACCATCTGGTGATGTCCATATGTAGAGACTTCTCTTGTGTTTTTGGAAGAAGGTGTTTGCTATGATCAGTGTGTTCTCTTGGCAAAACTCTGTTACCCTTTGCTTTGCTTCATTTTGTACTCCAAGGTCAAGCTTACCTATTTCTCCAGGTGTCTCTTGACTCCATACTCTTGCACTCCAGTCCCCTGTGATGAAAAGAACATTCTTTTTTGGTATTGGTTCTAGAAGGTCATGTATGTCTTCATAGAACTGTCGAATTTCAGCTTCTTTGGCATTTGTTGTTAGGGTATAGACTTGGATTACTATGATATTGAATGGTTGCCTTAGAAATTAACAGAGATCATTCTGTTGTTCTTGTGATTCTACTCAAGTGCTACATTTTGGACTCTTCCATTGACTATGAGGGCTCCATTTCTTCTATGGGATTCTTGCTCACAGTAGTAGATATAATGGACATCTGAATTAAATTCACCCATTCTGGTCCATTTTAGTTCACTGATACCTAAAATACTGATGTTGAGTCTTGCCATCTCCTATTTGACCTCTTCCAATTTACCTTGATTCATGGACCTAACTAACATTCCAGGTTCCTATGCAATATTGTTCTTTACAGCATCAGACTTTGCTTTCACTACCAGACATATTCACACCTAGGCATTGTTTCTGTTTTAACTCAGCCTCTTCATTCCTTCTAGAGCTATTTCTCTGCTTTCTTAAAGTAACATGTGGGGCACTGACCGACCTGGGGTGTTCATCTTTCACTCATATTTTTTTATGTTTTCATACTGTTCATAGGGTTCTCAAGGCAAGAATGCTGAAGTGGTTCACCATTCTCTTCTCCAGTTGACCATGTTTTGTCAGAACTCTCACCATGACCTGCCCATCTTGGGATGCCCTACATGACATGACTCATATTTCCACTGAGTTAGACAAGGCTGTGATCTATGTGATCAGTTTGATTATTTTTCTGTGATTGTGGTTTTCATTCTGTCTGCTCTCTGCTTATTTAACTTATATGCAGAGTACATCATGAGAAATGCCGTACTGAATGAAGCACAGATTGGAATGAAGATTCCCAGGAGAAATATCAATAACCTCAGATATGCAGATGACACCACCCTTATGGCAGAAAGCAAAGAAGAACTAAAGAGCCTCTTGATGAAAGTGAAAGAGGAGAGTGAAAAAGTTGGCTTAAAATTAAACATTCAGAAAACCAAAATCATAGCATATGGTCCTATCACTTCATGGCAAATAGATGGGGAAACAGTGGAAACAGTGAGAGACTTTATTTTGGGGGGCCTCCAAAATCACTGCAGATGGTGACTGCAGCCATGAAATTAAAAGACGCTTGCTCCTTGGAATAGAGATTATGACCAACCTAGACAGCATATTAAAAAGCAGAGACATTATTTTGCAACAAAGCTCAGTCTAGTCAAAGCTATGGTTTTTCTAGTATTCCTGTATGAATGTGAGAGTTGGGCTATAAAGAAATGAATCTGTTGGTATATTGAAATGCAGTTGATTTTTGCTTTTTAGTTCTGTAGTCATCCAGTTTTATAAACTCTCTTAATGACCCAAATGCGCAGATTTTTATTGAATTTCTATATAAACAATTTTATCATCCTTTGCATTAAAAAAAAAAGAAAGCTGAGTGCTAAAGAATTGATGCTTTGAACTGTGGCTTTGGAGAAGACTCTTGAGAGTCCCTTGGACTACAAGGAGATCCAACCAGTACATCCTAAAGGAAATCAGTTCTGAATATTCATTGGAAGGACTAATGTTGAAGTTGAAACTCCAATACTTTGACCTCCTGATGCGGGAAACTGACTCATTTGAAAAGACCTTGATGCTGAGAAAGATTGAAGGCAGGAGGAGAGGGGGACGACAGCAGATGAGATGGTTGAATGGCATCATTGGCATGATGGACATGAGTTTGAGTAAACTCTGGGAGTTGGTGATGGACAGGGAAGCCTGGCGTACTCTAGTCCATGGGATTGCAAACAGTTGGACACAACTGAGAAACTGAACTGAACTGAACTGAACTGCCCTATGATGGATGAGGATATGAGTCTTGTGGAAGCTTCCTGATGGGAGGGACTGGCTGTAGGGTAAACTGGGTCTTGCTCTGGTGGGTGTGGCCATGTTCAGTTCATCTTTAATCNGCTAGCAAGCTACATCTCCCAGGATTGTTGTATTCAGTATCCTTGACTGTCAACCCAGGCCTCTGCCAGAGATGTCTCAGCACTCACAGGCAAGTCTGTCCCAGTCGTTTACTGGGTCACTGCTCCTTTCTCCTGGGTCCTGTTGCACACAAGGTTTTGTTTGATCCCTCCAAGAGGCTGTTTCCAAGTCCTGTACGAGTTCTGTGATGAAATCCCGCTGGCTTTCAAAGTCAAATTCCCTGGGGCTTCTCAGTCCCTTTGCCAGACCCCTAGGTTGGGAAATCTTGTGGGGATCTTTTGCAAAAGTGTGAGAACTTCTTTGGTGTATTTTTGGTATGACTATGTCCTGGAGTTTGCTCAAAATCATGTCCACTGAGTCATTAGATAGCAGTGATGCTATCTAATGATCNCCAGACCCCTAGGTTGGGAAATCTTGTGGGGATCTTTTGCAAAAGTGTGAGAACTTCTTTGGTGTATTTTTGGTATGACTATGTCCTGGAGTTTGCTCAAAATCATGTCCACTGAGTCATTAGATAGCAGTGATGCTATCTAATGATCTCATCCTCTGCTGCCCCCTTTTCCTTTTGCCTTTAATCTTTCCCAGCATCAGGGTCTTTTCCAATAAGGTAGCTCTTCGCATCATGTAGCCAAACTTTTGAAACTTCAGTTTCAGCATCAGTCCTTCCAGTGAATATTCAGTGCTGTTTCACTTAGGATTGATTAATTTGATCTCCTGGATTGCAAGGAATTCAAATCAGAGCTGAGATCCACACTAAAGACCTGACTAAGAGTGGAGTTTTGAGTATGTTTATCTTGTCTGAGACTTGGAAAATTGTCTGACTCTAAAGGAAAATTCTTATATATCTTTATATATTTTCCCTTTATAAGGAAAGCGGAAAGCAAAGCCCTCAAAGTGTACAATTTTATGACTGGAGGAAGAGAAGGAATGATTCTAAATTGATTTCAATGAAATATTCTCTAGAAGCATTTTGTATTACTGGTTTAAATCATACAGATACAGAGTAGATACATAATATATAATCATAAAAATGTTTTTAAAATTGTGATGAATGGATATTAAAGCATAGACAGTTTTGTTCAAACATTCCTTATGATTCACTACAGGAAATTCTAATTTAAATATCCCCTAAAAGATTCTTCACTGACAAAGGAGTAATTTATTGGTGCCAATTCTTACCTTTTTTTGATGAATAGCTTTCTTAAGTTACTCACATTTGCCATTTTCAACTACACATCTTCATTAGAAACTAGCTATGTGTAGCTAACAGATTTGGGAGCTTTCCTTTGTGTTGAGACGTATTTGGCTCATAATGTAGGGACTAAATTTTGCTGGATTTATAGTGATGTTGTTATATTTTGGGGTAAACTATCATGGAAGATAATGTTGGTCTCAGCTAAAAATAGAGGAAGATACAGAGGAATCTGCTTGCCAGTTTTAATAGTTATAAATATAGTTAAATTGCCTTTGTTCATCAAAAAGAAACAATGATTAGGAAGTCTCCACTTCAGGGAACTTCTTAGGTTGTTTATAATTGCCTTGAAGTTCTTCTTTTTCCATATTTAAGTTCACTGTTCCTTATTTCCCCCTTATAATTGGTGGAATAACCCAAGAAAAGAGCTACTCAGGTATGAAATCTGTAGCAACAAACTTAGTTAAGAAGTGGCCTGAAAAATAGGGAAATTCATATCATGTAACTCAATTACATCTGCTTCTTTTAATTTGTTTTTTAAAATTAATTTACTTATTTTAATTGAAAGATAGTTACTTTACAATATTGTGATGATTTTTTGCCATCATCTGGTTCTTAGTTTGGAAATTCCTGGAAATTCAGGTTTATTTTAAAGTATGATAGATCCAAAAGTCTGAAATGGACTCTGGATTACCCTAAATTCAAGGGAAATACTAGTATAGAGCTAGACTTTACACTAACTCAGATTCAGAGCCAGATTTTTTGACTCCATTAAAAGTGAATGGGGTCTTCCTGATTTTTCTTCAAGAGAAGTATGTGGAAAAAAAGGTAAAACCACAGCTTTGGCAGCTATTTAATTCCTTATACTCACCATTCATATTTAAAATCTGATGGACATTTACTATGTTATTAAAAGTAGTATCAGGATAGACTAATATTTTGGCTGAAAACTTAATTTGATGAAATATGTTCCCTGACTGTAAGCATCAAATTAAGTCCATATAAATAAGAGACAAGTGGTTCAAAAAAAATTTTTTTTTTATTTTATTTTTGCTTTATTCTACATTACAATACTGTATTAGTTTTGTCATACATTGAATTTTTTAAGGAAAAGTTCCTGTTAAGAAATGTTCAGTTTTCCCATGGAATTTCCTCATTACAATAAAGATGTGATTTTCCAGAGGAGATCTTGACTGATGGGGTTGATAGTAGTGCTTAATGGCACAGTCTTTTCTAATCACAGATTTTTTTTAAACCAATAAAGAACAGTATTAGTCCCATGTCTTCACTTTGTAGGTGTTTGAAAAGGTGGAAACCAGAGAAGTTAGGGAACTTGTTTAAGATTATATAGTTTTAAATATTCTTTTCTGTAGTTTACTGAAAACTTATTATTTAGTTTTTTTTTTTTTTCAATTTTCTTGAGTTTACTCAGGGCAGATATTTTGGTTGGAAGGTCTCCTAATTCTTAATTTAAAAAGATCTCCCAGATTTTAACTTGAAAAGATCTCCCATATAGATACCTTTTCCTGTCCCTAATTCTCTGTTTAACTATACTGTAAAGTCTTAAAATAAACCCCCTAAAGTTTATCACTTCAGGATTTTTTTTTTTAGATTTTCTCTTTAAAAAAAATTAATTTTATTGTAGTATGATTGGTTTATAGTGTTGTGTTAGTTTCTGCTGTACAGCAAGGTGAATTAGCCATACATATACATAATCTCCTTTTTTGGGGATTTCCTTCCCATTTAGGTCACCACAGAACACTGAGTAGAGTTCCCTGTGCTGCACATTAGGTTCTCATTAGTCTTCTATTTTGTACATAGTATTAATGTGTATATGTTAATAAAATTTCTCAGTTCATTCCACCCCTTTTTCCCCATTGGTGTCCATATGTTTGTTCTCTTAATAAGATCAGCTATACCATTTTCTAGATTCCATATATTTGTGTTAACATGTGATATTTATATTTCTCTTTATGACTTACTTCCCTCTATGACAGTCTCTAGGCTTCTTAGTGAAAAAATCAGGATTTCACATAAATTGTGATTCCACAGCACATCTTCGCAATAAAAAGTTTATTGTGCTCCTTCAAAAAATGAAAATAAAAGTTGATAACTGTTATGCTTCCAGTGATCCTAATATTCAAATTCACTGACTACAATATCTAATTCTCAACACTAATGTACCTGATAAATTAAATAAGATAGGATCAGAGAGTTGGGCTAAAGGATGTGAGTAATCTTACCTGTTTGAGTCTGGACAATTGGTCTTACTCTTCTTTAGAGAATATTTTCTAAAAATGACTTGAATACTCATGTCTATCAAATAAGCCAGAGCGTCTGTTGTTCCTACTTCTGGATAAACATTGACAAACACGTATTTGATTGTTCTCATTTTCACTATGGGAGAAGGAAATGACAACCCACTCCAGTATTCTTCCCAGGGACAGAGAAGCCTGGTGGGCTGCCGTCTATGGGTGTGTGTGGGGGGGGGGGTGGAATTGGGAGGGGGGTCACACGGAATCGGAAATGACTGAAGTGACTTAGCAGCAGCAGCATTTTCACTATTCCTTATTAATTTCCCCAAACTTCTGTCATTACAAAATATCATGTTTGTAGAATGTTATTATTCCCGAGACTGCATTTTTGTGTACATTGTGATGTGATATTTACTCAGTTGTGTTTGACTCTTTGCAGCCACTGGACTGTAGCCCGCCAAGGCTCCTCTGTCCATGGAATCCTCCAGCAAGAATACTGGAGTGGATTGGCATTCCCTTCTTCAAGGGATCTTCCTGGTCCAGGGATCAAACCCGGGTCTCCTGCATCAGAGACAGATTCTTTACTGACTGAGCTGCCACGGAACTTCTTGGGTACATTAGCTATGTTTTTGGTAGATGCTTCTTCATCACCTCAGTAATATAAGTAGAGATTTCTCTGAATCATGATGTAAGTTGGATTTTATTTACCCCCTGTCCACTGAGTATTTCTGTAGTCTCATATAATTGCCCTTTCGTGTTTCAGAATTTATTTTATCTGTTAGAACTAAAGTTCTATATTAATGTATTTCTGTGTGATCCATTACTCACATATTTGTCATGAAGAGTCAAAATACGGGCATTAAACATATCTTTTTGGAAGCGCAAAGATGGCCATAAAGCTATGGTTCCCACTTAGTTCAAGGACACTATCTCTTAAATGTGTGGTTGAATTAATAAAGCACTGAACTTTGAATCAGTTTCTTCTAAACAGATGATATGTCTTAAAAATAGCTTGTATTACAAGCAGTTAGGGCAGGTAGATCCTGTATAAAAAGTTATAATTCAAGATTTTGATAAATGGTGACATACAGTACCACCTAAGTAATATAGATGCACAAAGCAGTGAGAAAGTAATTCCTTCACTGGATACAAAAATAGGAATGTACTATGGGCAGTCAAGTTCTGCAGGGAATTGTGTGCTGTGTTTAATGATCTGTTGAGTTAAACATTTCAATATAAAGTCCAAGGAGAATTGTCTTTTAAATATTTGGAATTATGCTATGAACCCAAGTCAGAATAAGGAGTTAATATTAAATTTCAGACTGTTTTTTATGAGTGAAAATGGGTATGATATCAGATGTTGTATCTGCTGTAGACATAGAAGGACTAAAGATGTTACTATACAATGCTAATATTTTGAGAGATGTAATTATTTTAGTTCTGAAGACAATTTTTTCCATTTTTTTAAAATTATGTGATTCAGTGCTTGATTCAAAAGAGCTGTTCTATATACAAAGCTAGGATTAAGGACTCGGTTCTGGGCTACAATACAGAATTATCTCTGTGTCTTGCTATAGTATATGAACTTCTCTGTAAAACAGTAACACCCAAGGAAAATCAGAAAGTGACTGAGCTGAGTACTCTGCTCTNATTTATATTTCTCTTTATGACTTACTTCCCTCTATGACAGTCTCTAGGCTTCTTAGTGAAAAAATCAGGATTTCACATAAATTGTGATTCCACAGCACATCTTCGCAATAAAAAGTTTATTGTGCTCCTTCAAAAAATGAAAATAAAAGTTGATAACTGTTATGCTTCCAGTGATCCTAATATTCAAATTCACTGACTACAATATCTAATTCTCAACACTAATGTACCTGATAAATTAAATAAGATAGGATCAGAGAGTTGGGCTAAAGGATGTGAGTAATCTTACCTGTTTGAGTCTGGACAATTGGTCTTACTCTTCTTTAGAGAATATTTTCTAAAAATGACTTGAATACTCATGTCTATCAAATAAGCCAGAGCGTCTGTTGTTCCTACTTCTGGATAAACATTGACAAACACGTATTTGATTGTTCTCATTTTCACTATGGGAGAAGGAAATGACAACCCACTCCAGTATTCTTCCCAGGGACAGAGAAGCCTGGTGGGCTGCCGTCTATGGGTGTGTGTGGGGGGGGGGGTGGAATTGGGAGGGGGGTCACACGGAATCGGAAATGACTGAAGTGACTTAGCAGCAGCAGCATTTTCACTATTCCTTATTAATTTCCCCAAACTTCTGTCATTACAAAATATCATGTTTGTAGAATGTTATTATTCCCGAGACTGCATTTTTGTGTACATTGTGATGTGATATTTACTCAGTTGTGTTTGACTCTTTGCAGCCACTGGACTGTAGCCCACCAAGGCTCCTCTGTCCATGGAATCCTCCAGCAAGAATACTGGAGTGGATTGGCATTCCCTTCTTCAAGGGATCTTCCTGGTCCAGGGATCAAACCCGGGTCTCCTGCATCAGAGACAGATTCTTTACTGACTGAGCTGCCACGGAACTTCTTGGGTACATTAGCTATGTTTTTGGTAGATGCTTCTTCATCACCTCAGTAATATAAGTAGAGATTTCTCTGAATCATGATGTAAGTTGGATTTTATTTACCCCCTGTCCACTGAGTATTTCTGTAGTCTCATATAATTGCCCTTTCGTGTTTCAGAATTTATTTTATCTGTTAGAACTAAAGTTCTATATTAATGTATTTCTGTGTGATCCATTACTCACATATTTGTCATGAAGAGTCAAAATACGGGCATTAAACATATCTTTTTGGAAGCGCAAAGATGGCCATAAAGCTATGGTTCCCACTTAGTTCAAGGACACTATCTCTTAAATGTGTGGTTGAATTAATAAAGCACTGAACTTTGAATCAGTTTCTTCTAAACAGATGATATGTCTTAAAAATAGCTTGTATTACAAGCAGTTAGGGCAGGTAGATCCTGTATAAAAAGTTATAATTCAAGATTTTGATAAATGGTGACATACAGTACCACCTAAGTAATATAGATGCACAAAGCAGTGAGAAAGTAATTCCTTCACTGGATACAAAAATAGGAATGTACTATGGGCAGTCAAGTTCTGCAGGGAATTGTGTGCTGTGTTTAATGATCTGTTGAGTTAAACATTTCAATATAAAGTCCAAGGAGAATTGTCTTTTAAATATTTGGAATTATGCTATGAACCCAAGTCAGAATAAGGAGTTAATATTAAATTTCAGACTGTTTTTTATGAGTGAAAATGGGTATGATATCAGATGTTGTATCTGCTGTAGACATAGAAGGACTAAAGATGTTACTATACAATGCTAATATTTTGAGAGATGTAATTATTTTAGTTCTGAAGACAATTTTTTCCATTTTTTTTAAATTATGTGATTCAGTGCTTGATTCAAAAGAGCTGTTCTATATACAAAGCTAGGATTAAGGACTCAGTTCTGGGCTACAATACAGAATTATCTCTGTGTCTTGCTATAGTATATGAACTTCTCTGTAAAACAGTAACACCCAAGGAAAATCAGAAAGTGACTGAGCTGAGTACTCTGCTCTTTTTTTTTTTTAATTTTTTTAAGATGGTATGGTGGGGAACAAAAAGCACAAACATTAGCGTCAAAAACTGTGTCCGATCTGGCTTCCAGCAGCTTGTATTTTTCAGTGCTTTGAGAAAGTTATTTAACTCATCTTGAGTCTCAGCTTTTCATCCATAACATGTAGATAATAATACCAACTGCAAATCTGATGTGAAGATTAAAATTATATTATAGTAAGTAATGAGAAAAATGACAGTTGCTTTTTTTAACAGTCTAATTTTATTGTATTATTATTATTGTTTATTATTTTTTGGCTGTACCTCGTGGGATCTTAGTTCAACAATCAGGGATTGAACTTGAATCCCTGCATTGAAACTGCAGCATCTTAATCACTAGGCCACCAAAGTTCCAACTGTTGTTCTAAACATTATCATTATCACTGTTGTTATTACCTAATGGCAAATTTACTCATTTGGAATTGGTAGTATATCAAAACATTCTTATTTGAGCCTGTGTGAGATATAGTCATGGTAATAAAATATTGGCCTGTTGACACATTTAATGGATCCATATTAGGGAGAAAACAGAGAACTCCAAATAATGATAAAAACCAGAAATTTCTTAGAAATGTATAGGTACAGCTTAGAGAATTTGTAATTAATTCCTAAACCCTTTCATTTATACCTTTGTTAGATTAGTTTATGCTAAGCAAAACATACAATTATAAGCCACACTTTTTTGTTATTTCTAATTTTTATTTAAGACTAAATAATTTGTGAAAGTATATAATTTCCTTTTTTTTTTTTTTGGATCTTACATTTTAAGTTCCTATTATTATTACACTGAAAGATGAACTCCCCAGGTTGGAAGGTGCCCACTATGCTACTGGAGAAGAGTGGAGAATCATTCTAGAAAGAATGATGAGATGGAGCCAAAGCAAAAACAATACCCAGTTTTGGATGTGATGGGTGATGGAAGTAAAGTCCGATGCTGTAAAGAGCAATATTGCATAGGAACCTGCAATGTTAGGTGCATGAATAAAGACAAATTGGAAGTGATCAAGCAGGAGATGGCAAGAGTGAAAATTGACATTTTAGGAATCCGTGAACTAAAATGGACTGTAAAGGGTGAATTTAACTCAGATAACCATTATATATACTACACTGGGAAAGAATCCCTTAGAAGAAATGGAGTGGCCCTCATAATGAGAGGGTAACAGGCAAGAAGGCCAGGTGTCTCCAAACAGAGGAAACAGGCTGCAAGTGTCAGATATTTTTATCCCTCTTAAGCAGCAGGAGGAAACAAACTAGCAATATTTTCTTCCTTCTCTATACAAATTTAAAAGAAGATTTCTCTTAAAACACTGTGTTGTCATAATGACACCTGGTCGCACCTGAAGTTAACTATTCTCAAACGTTGAGTTAACCAATGCATCTTTCTTAGGGAAATGTTTGTCTTAAGATATGTTAATGTACTATGCATTTACCCCAGACTCTGTCTTCAAGTCAGTTCCATGGCTCAGAACCTACTTGGCAAACCATTATGTTATACTGAGATATTGTTCCCCTAATATATGTAAACAAAATTATTTGTATGGCAATCTATCCTTCTACAAGATTCAAGTCAATCGTTTTATGGGGGATGAATCATCTGGTGCCAAGATTATCCCAAAATACATCTTATGGATGAGGGGCCTGTGCCATTCTGAGTTTTAAGACATTCCTGTCTTTCATTAACAGACTGCTAGTGACTATATAACATCCAGCTGAAGACTAGCAGGGAGGTACTCTTTCTGCCCCCTTCTGATGCCTATGCCAGAAGCTTTCTCTATCTTCTTTATACTTTAATAAAACTTTACTACACAAAAGCGCTGAGCAATCAAGCCTCGTCTTTGGCCCTGGATTGAATTCTTCTCCTCTGGAGACCAAGAATCCTGGCATCTTTTCGTGGGTCAACAACAACCTTTCAATAGTCAACAAAAGAGTCCAAAATGCAGTACTTGGATGCAATCTCAAAAATGACAAAATGGTCTCCTTTCATTTCTAAGGCAAACAATTCAATATCACAGTAATCCAAGTCTGTGCCCTGACCAGTAATGCTCAAGAAGCTGAAGTTGAACAGTTCTATGAAGACCTACAAGACTTTCTAGAACTAACACTCAAAAAAGATGTCCTCTTCATTATAGGGGACTGTAATGCAAAAGTAAGTCAAGAGCTACCTGGAGTATCAGGCAAATTTGGCCTTGGAATACAGAATGAAGCAGGGCAAAGGCTAATAGAGTTTTGCCAAGAGAATGCACTGGTCATAGCAAACACCCTCTTCCAACAACACAAGAGAAAACTCTATACGTGGACATCACCAGATGGTCAACTGAAATCAGATTGATTATATTTTTTGCAGCCAAAGATGGAGAAGCTCTATATAGTCAGCAAAAACAAGATTGGGAGCTGACTGTGGCTCAGATAATAAACTTCTTATTGCCAAATTCAGACTTAAGTTGAAGAAAGTAGGGAAAACCACTAATTGATTCAGGTTTGATCTAAACCGAATCCCTTATGATTATACAGTGGAAATGACAAATGGATTCAAGGGATTAGATCTGATTGACAGAGTGCCTGAAGAACTATGGATGGAGGTTTGTGATATTGTACAGGAGACAGTGATCAAGAGCATCCCCAAGAAAAAGAAATGCAAGAAGGAAAAATGATTGTCTGACGAGGCCTTACAAATATCTGAAAAAAGAAGAGAAGCTAAAGACAAAGGAGAAAAGAAAAGATATATTCATTTGAATGCAGAGTTCCAAAGAATAGCAAGGAGAGACAAGAAAGTCTCCCTAAATAATCAATGCAAATAGAGGAAAAGAATAGAATGGGAAAGACTAGAGGTCTCTTCAAGAAAATTAGAAATACCAAGGGAACATTTCATGCAAAAATGAGCATAATAAAGGACAGAAGTGGTATGGACCTAACAGAAGAAGAAGATATTAAGAAGAGGTAGCAAGAATACACAAAAGAATTATACAAAAAATGTCTTCATAACCCAGATAACCATGATGGTGTGATCACTCATCTAGAGCCAAACATCCTGGAGTGCAAAGTCAAGTGGGTCTTAGGGAAGCATCACTATGAACAGAGCTAGTGGAGGTGATTGAATTCCAGTTGAGCTGTTTCAAATCCAAAAAGATGATGCTGTGACAGTGCTGCACTCAATATGCCAGCAAATCTGGAAAACTTAGCAGTGGCCACAGGACTGGAAAAGGTCAGTTTTCAATCCAATCCTAAAGAAAGGTAATGTGAAAGAGTGTTCAAACTACTGCACCATTACACTCATCTCACACGCTAGTAAAGTAATGCTCAAAATTCTCCAAGCCAGGCTTCAGCAATACGTGAACTGTGAACTTCCAGATGTTCAAGCTGGTTTTAGAAAAGGCAGAAGAACCAGAGGTAAAATTGTCAACATCTGCTGAAGCATCAAAAAGCCAGAGAGCTCCATAAAAACATCTACTTTTACTTTATTGACTATACCAAAACCTTTCACTGTGTGGGTCACAACAAACTGTGGAAAATTCTTCAAGAGATGAGAATACCAGACCACCTGACCTGCCTCCTGAGAAATCTGTATGCAGGTCAAGAAGAAACAGTTATAACTGGATATGGAACAACAGAATGGTTCCAAATAGGGAAAAGAGTACGTCAAAGCTGTATATTATCGCCCTGTTTATTTAACTTATATGCAGGGTGCATTATGCAAAATGCTGTGCTAGAGGAAGCACAAGCAGGAATCAAGATTTCTGGGAGAAATAGCAACAAATTTAGATAAACAGTTGATACCTCCCTTATGGCAGAAAGCAAAGAACTGAAGAGCCTCTTGTGAAGTGAAAACTAATATCATGGTATCTTGTCCCATCACTTCATGGCAAATAGGTGGGGAAAAAATGGAAAGAGTGAGAGACTTTATTTTGAGGGGGCTCTAAAATCACTGCAGATGGTGACTGCAACCATTAAATTAAAAGACACTTGATCCTTGGAAGAAAAGTTATGACCAACCTAGACACCACATTAAAAAGCAGAGATATTGCTTTACCAACAAAGGTCCTTCTAGTCAAAACTGTGGTTTTTCCAGTAATCATGTATGGATGTGAGTGTTGGACTATAAAGAAAGCTGAGTGCTGAAGAATTGATGCTTTTGAACTGTGGTGTTGGAGAAGACTCTTGAGAGTCCCTTGTACTGCAAGGAAATCCAACCAATCCATCCTAAAGGAAATCAGCCCTGAATATTCATTGGAAGGATTGATGCTGAAGTGGAAAATCCAATATTTTGACCACCTAATGCTAAGAACTGACTCATTGCAAAAGACTCTTATGCTGGGAAAGATTGAAGGCGAGAGGAGAAGGGGATGAAAGAGGATGAGATGGTTGGATGGCATTACCAGTGTGATGGACATAAGTTTGAGTAGGCTCCAGGAGTTGGTGTGGGACAGGGAAGCCTGGCATGCTGCAGTCCATGGGGTTACAAAGAGCTGGACATGACTGAGTGACTGAACTGAACTGAATCATTATAATCATTAGATTTCTTCTCAGTTTGTGATTAGGACTGCATGAGAACCTCATAGACACATTTATTTCACATCAAGTCTGAGGTCAAGATTAGTTAGGATAGTCTTGGCTGCAAATAACAAATAGTGCCCTAAATTCAGTGCTTTAAAGAATAAGAAGACCAATTACTTTCCTCTCTAACAGTACATGTTGGTATAAGGTCATCAGAGTGCTTTTTCTTTTATGTGATTATTCACTGGCCAGCTGACAGCCTCTCTGCCACTTTTGAAATGTTGCAACCAAGGTCACACAGAGCACTGCCATCCTATCAGTCATAGGGGAAAGGGACATGGCCTACCATATGTGGGAGAATTTATGAGCCCTCTCTGAAAAAGGAATTTGCAATCTCTAATCATATCCCATGGGCCAGAACCCAGCTCACATAGTCAAAACTGACTGCAGGGAAATGGAGGCTTGTTCTTGCCAAGAGGAGAGGACAGCCAGCAGTCTCTGCCACATTTTTCAATGTCAAGGCAAATACACTTAGTGACAAATTGTTTCAGTATTCATTTGCTACTTTGGGGAGATATGTCAGTCATACAATTTTCTCTGCTTCAGTTTCATAGGCATGTTCAGTTAAGTTCAGTCACTCAGTCATGTGTGACTCTTCACAACCCCATGGACTACAGCACGCCAGGCCTCCCTATCCATCATCAACTCCCGGATTTTACTCAAACTCATGTGCATTGAATTGGTGATGCCATCCAGCCACCTCATCTTCTGTTGTCCCCTTCTCCTCACACCTTCAATCTTTCCCAGCATCAGGGCCTTTTCAAATGAGTTAGCTCTTCGCATCAGGGTGGCCAAAGTATTGGAGTTTAAGCTTCAGCATCAGTCCTTCCAATGAATATTCAGGACTGATTTCCTTTAGGATGGATTGGTTGGATCTCCTTGCAGTCCAAGAGATTCTCAAGAGTCTTCTCCAACACTACAGTTCAAACACATCAATTCTTCAGCACTCCGCTTTCTTTATAGACCAACTCTCACATCCATACATGACTACTGGAAAAACCATAGCCTTGAGTAGACAGACCCTTTTTGGCAAAATAACATCTCTGCTTTTTAATACGCTATCTAGGTTGGTTATAACTTTTCTTCCAAGGAGCAAGCGTCTTTTAATTTCATGTCTGCAATCACCATCTGCAGTGATTTTGAAGCCCAAAAATAGAAAGCCTGACACTATTTCCCCTGTTTCTCCATCTATTTCCCATGAAGTGATGGGACCAGATGCCATGACGTTAGTTTTCTGAATGTTGAGTTTTAAGCCAACTTTTTCACTCTCCTCTTTCACTTTCATCAAGAGGCTCTTCAGTTCTTTGCTTTCTGCCATAAAGGTGTTGTCATCTGCATATCTGAGGTTATTGATATTTAAAGTTAAATATTCAGGGTCACAATATACAGCCTTGATGTATTCCTTTTCCCATTTGGAACTAGGCATGTTCAGTTCAGTCACTCAGTCGTGTCCGACTCTTTGCGACCCCGTGAATCGCAGCAGGTCAGGACTCCCTGTCCATCACCAACTCCCAGAGTTCACTCAGATTCACGTCCATCAAGTCACTGATGCCATCCAGCCATCTCATCCTCTGTCGTCCCCTTCTCCTCCTGCCTCCAATCCCTCCTTGCATCAGAGTCTTTTCCAATGAGTCAACTCTTCGCATGAGGTGGCCAAAGTACTGGAGTTTCAGCTTCAGCATCATTCCCTCCAAAGAAATCCCAGGGCTGATCTCTTTCAGAATGGACTAGTTGAATCTCCTTGCAGTCCAAGGGACTCTCAAGAGTCTTCTCCAACACCACGGTTCAAAAGCATCAATTCTTCGGCGCTCAGCCTTCTTCACAGTCCAACTCTCACATCCATACATGACTACTGGGAAAACCATAGCCTTGACTAGACAGATCTTTGTTGGCAAAGTAATGTCTCTGCTTTTGAATATGCTATCTAGGTTGGTCATAACTTTTCTTCCAAGGAGTAAGCATCTTTTAATTTCACGGCTGCATTCACCATCTGCAGTGATTTTGGATCCCACACAAATAAAGTCTGACACTGTTTCCACTATTTCCCCATCTATTTCCCATGAGGTGATGGGACCAGATGTTACCTCCTGATAAAAAATGAGGAAATATACACTAAAACTTGATGTTAAGACCATGCATAAATGTTAACAAGAGAAGGGACAAAAAGGAACAGACATTGTTAGTCTGAAAATTGTCCCTGAGTGAAATGATTAGTCCAAGGTAATTCCATGTTCTCTTAGGTCACCATGGTAATGGAAATGAATAAGCTCTTCATGGGACCAAAATCTGTACTTCAAAAGTGCAATTTGTCTCGGGAATAATTTTCTTTGGTTTTCCTGTTTATTTCTACAAAATGGAGAGTGGGATGAACTGGGAGAGTAGGACTGACATATAATACACTGTGCTGTGGACTCTTTGTGACCCTATGTGCTGTAGCCCACCAGGCTCCTCTGTCCATGGGGCTTCTCCAGGCAAGAACACTGGAGTGGGTTGCCATGTACTCCTCCAGGGGATCTTCCCATCCCAGGGATCAAACTCAGGTCTCCAGCATTGCAGGCAGATTCTTTACCATCTGAGCCACCAGGCAAGCCCCATATATGCACTATCATGTGTAAAATATATAGCTAGTGGCAACTCAGTTCAGTGCTCTGTGGTAACCTAGAGGGGAGTCATGGGGCAGAGTGGGAGGGAGGTTCAAGAGGGAAGAAATATATATGTATATACATATATATGGCTGAGTTGCTTCATTATATAGCAGAAATTAGCACAACTTTCTAAAGCAGTTATATTACTATAAAAATAAATTAATGAAAAGATAAAATTGCTTATTAGATATTGTTTTATAAAAGGAAAGATCACTGAGATATGTGATAAAAGGAAGGGACTCAGGCTGTACACTGTGTATATCCCCCTCACCAATAGCATTTAAGGTGGCAATTTTCTTATGTATGTCCTGTTACTTATTAAACCAATCACCTGAACACCACTGTGTGTAAGTACTTAGCCAAACAAAAATGAAGGAGACAACTCCAGGAAGCTTACCCTCTAGGAAGAAGACAAACAGTAAAATAGGCAGTTGGAGTAAACTGTGACAAGTGCTATTATTTGAAAATGCAACATATGATGGGGAGGGTTAGCAAATTTGGGAGCAGTAAGGGAAAGCTGCATGGAGGAAGTGAGTTTACTAGAGATCTAAAATTCAAGTTGAGAGAGTAGCATTGGCATATATATTCTACCATGTGAAAAACAGATAGGTAGTGGAGTGGGAGGGAGGCTTGAAGGGCCAGGGAGACATATGTGATTAATTTTGCTGTCCTGCAGAAATTAACAGCATTCTCATGTAATTTATACTTTAATAGTACAAATATATGCATTCTTGTCCTGTCTCTGTTGAAGTAGGTCTGATTTAATTGTATTTTGTGTTCTATTTTACTAAAAAAAAATGCCTGATAAGGCCAAAGCAAACTTTTCTGGGGAGATTTTAACATTTTGGGAAAGACTTTCAAAGGCATCATTCGTGAATTCCTTCTAACCTTGTCCAGTAAATTTGTTAGCATGGAAATGTGTTTGGATTATGATGTTTATAACAGAAATCAAACAAAAGAGTTGTGTTTTTAACCAGAAGCTTTACACAAGAAGCTAGTGCTAAGAAACTCTTTAGAATTTGCCTTATTATTTTATTAATAATATACTACTTTATAAAACAATATAAGGAGGAGCAAGCAAAACTATTGACACAGTGATAAAGCATCCAGAGAGGATAATGGGAGGTATATAGCAATAACTGGCCCATAATAACTCCATCATGACATCACACTGTTTTAAAATTTCATTGTCTTGTTCACTTTTAAAAGATTAATTGATTTTTAAAATTGAGGTAGTGTTGATTTATAATTGTAGGGAAAGAGCAAGTTAGTCAAGATGTCATGGTCAGGCTTTCTCCTCCCACAGCCTCTTGCCCCATCTTTTGTAAATAATGACTCTAATAGCTGAGATCGTTTACAGAGCTGTGCACACACGTCACAAGGTGCCCACTTGGTCATGGGTTGTGTGTGGTAGGCATGTATGTGAGCTCCACTCAGAAAGCAGGGACATTTTACTGCTGTGTGATGCCTGTGTCCATTGGGTCAACCCCAAGAGGAAGAATACAGTGTGTCTACTGCTAAGGCTGCTGCATCAGCCAGGAGAGAGGTTGTGTGTGGCTATGCTGTGTTATGTCTGCTGCTAGGACTGCTGTGTCAGCGAGAAGAGATAAACGTGTCTGCAGTTCCTATGGCCCCTTATGTCTTCTTCAGTCTTCAGCTCACACCTTGCCTACCCTGGATTCAGCAAACAACACGGACAATGTGAACAGCGAGACAACTGGTGTTACAAACAGTTATCAGCAATACAATAATGGTATATAAGTTTCATGGGTACAACATTGTATTTCTACTTCTGAACACCCTACAACATGCTCACAATCCAAAATTTAGTTTCCATCAGTCACCATATAACTGACCCCCTGAATCCATCCATTTCCTCCTCCCTCCCACCTGCCCTGCTTTGTAACTTCTACTCTGTGCTCTGTATCTGTGTGTTTGTTTTTGAATGGTTTAGTTTGCTGTTTTATTTTTTGTTTGGATTTTTTAAACTGTTTATGGGGTTTTCATGCCAAAATGCTGGAGTGGGTTGCCAGTCCCTCCTCCAGGGGACCACACTTTGTCAGAACTCTCCACTATGACCCGTCCATCCTGGGTGGCCCTGCATGGCATGCCTCATAGCTTCATTGAATTGTGCAAACCCTTCACCAACACAAGGCAGTGACCCATGAAAGGGGTTTGGATGTTAGTTTTTTGATATTTCACATATCAATGAAATCATGTGATATTTGTCTTTCTCCATCTGACGTTTCACTTAGCATAATACTTTCAAGTTCCTTGCATGTGGTCACAAATGGCAACATTTTATTTTATTTTTTGGCTGAGAAGTATTCCACTGTGTATACATACACACATATGTATATATGTGTGTGTGTGTGTGTGTGTGTGTGTATATATACATATATGGAATATACAGAATATAATGGAATATACAATGGAATACTTTATCCATTCATTGATTGAAGGGCACTTAGGTTGTTTTCATATCTTGGCTACCAAAAATCATACTGTAATGATTATGTTGCTATTGTTATTGAGTCACTAAGTAGTGTCTGACTCTTTTGCAACCCCATGGACTGTATTCCACCAAGCTCTGCTGTCAGTGGGATTTCCCAAGCAAGAATGCTGGAGTGGGTTGCCATTTCCTTCTCCAAGGGATCTTCCCACCCCAGGGGTTGAACTTGTGTCTCCTGAACATCTCCTGAATTAGCAGGCTGCTTTTTTTTTTTTAACACTGAACCACCAGGGATGCCCTGTAAAGAATATAGGGATGTATATATCTTTTCAGAATTGTCTGTATTTTCTTTGGATTAAATACACAGAAGTGGATAACTGGGTCATATGGTAGTTCTATTCTTAATTTTTACAGGAATCTCTATACTATATTCAGTAATTACTGCACAAATATACTTTCCCATCAACAATGTATGAGGGTTTCTTTCTCTTCACAGCGTTGACAACATTTGTTTTTTCTTTTCTTTTTGATAATAGACATTTTGACAGGTGTGAGGTAATATGTCAGTGTGGTTTTAATTTGCATTTACCTAAAAATTAAATTAGTGATGTTAAGCCTCTTTTCATGTGCCTATTGGCCATCTGTATGTTTTCTTTGGAAAAATACCTATTCAACTACTTTGCTCAGTTTTAATCAGGTTCTTTGGTTTTTGTTGTTGAGTCATATGAGTTCTTTAAATATTTTGGATATTAATCCTTTATTTGATATGTCATTTACAAGTAGCTTCTCCCATTCAGTAGATTTTCTTTTCATTTCATTGATGGCTTTCTTTGCTGTGTAGAAGCTTTTTGTTTTGATATAGTTCCATTTGTTTATTTTTTCTTTTATTTCCCCTCCCTTAAGAGACATATCTAAAAAATATTGCTAAGGCCAATGGCCAAGAGAGTATTGCCTATGATTTTTTCTAGGAGTGTTATAGTTTTAGGTCTTTTATTTGAGTCTTTAATCCATTTTGAGTTAATTTTTGTGTATAGTAAGAAATAGTGGTCTAGTTTCTTTCTTTCCCCCTCTCTCCTTCCCTCACTCCACTCTCTCTCTCACTTTCTTTCCCTGGGGTTATACAATTTTTTCAACATCATTTATATTTTCTACATTGTGTGTTCCTTGCTCTTCTATCTTAATTAACGTGTTCAGTTTAGTCACTCAGTCACGTCTAACTCTTTGCAACCCCCTCAACTGCAACATGCCAACCCTCCTTGTCCATGAACAACTCCTGGAGATTACTCAAACCCATGTCCACTGAGTTGGTGATGTCATCCAACCGTCTCATCCTCTGTTGTCCCCTTCTCCTCCTGCCCTCAATATTTCCCAGCATCAGGGTCTTTTCCAATAAGTCAGCTCTTCGCATGAGGTGGCCAAAGTATTGGAGTTTCAGCTTCAGCATCAGTCCCTCCAATGAACACCTAGGACTGATCTCCTTTAGGATGGAATGGTTGTATCTCCTTGCAGTCCAAGGGACTTTGAAGAGTCTTCTCCAACACCACAGTTCAAAAGCATAAATTCTTCAGCACTCAGCTTCCTTTATAGTCCAACTCTTACACCCATACATGACCACTGGAAAAACCATAGCTCTGACTAGATGGATATTTTTTGACAAAGTAATGTCTGCTTCTTAATAAGCTGTCTAGGTTGATCATCACTTTCCTTCCAAGGAGCGTCTTTTAATTTCATTGATGCATTCTCCATCTGCAGTGATTTTGGAGACCAGAAAAATAAAGTCAGCCACTGTTTCCCCATCTATTTGCCATGAAGTGATGGGACCGGATGCCATGATCTTCGTTTTCTGAATGTTGGCCTTTAAGCCAACTTTTTCACTCTCCTCTTTCACTTTCATCAAAAGGCTCTTTAGTTCTTCTTCAATTTCTGCCATAAGGGTGGTGCCATCAGCATATCTAAGATTATTGATATTTTTCCTGGCAATCTTGATTCCAGACTGTGCTTCCTCCAGCCCAGGGTTTCTCATGATGTACTCTGCATATAAGTAAATAAGCAGGGTGACGATACACAGACTTAATGTACTCCCTTTCCTATTTGGAACCAGTCTGTTGTTCCATGTCCAATTCTAACTGTTGCTTCTTGACCTGCATACAGGTTTCTCAAGA
>SJYW01033181.1:6484-17384 GCA_006410735.1 Raphicerus campestris
GAGAAAGTGATGCATTTAAAATTCCCAGGAACGTGAAATTCCATGGAAATCCAAGTCAGGAACCCAGGAGACACAGCTGAGACCCTTCCAAGGGCATCGTCCCTTTCAATTTAGAATCGAACACTTGGAATCCTGAATTGTCTAATTCTGTTATCTGGTCGCTCCTGGAGGTGAGCTGGCCAGATTTATGGGCCCCTTGTAATAGGCCTGCCATCGAGTCCGCTCATAAAACTGTCTTCATTACGTTAGTGGCCTGAGCCGGCATGCAGAGTTGTCTTGGAGTCTCCAGGTGGCCCCGGGGTTCAATGCAAAGCTGTTTTGCACAGAGCGAGCGGCAAAAATAATCCTGGCCTTTTAGCTTTGATTTCCTTTCTATTGATTTACACTCGGTACATCTAATTCCACATCTCACTGATGGCCAGGTTGGTCATTCAACTAAGGCTTCATTGCGAAGGAGCCATTAAGGAAGAGGAGAAGAGAGGCCGCACGATTTCCACAGGGACGAGGGATCCAGGGCTAATTTTATTGAGATCAGATTCGTGCCAGATGCTTAGCAGGTCACGGACTAATGCCATTGCTGAAGCACAGAAGTCCAGGGGCTGGCGGCCAGGGTGGGAGAATGCAGCGTCTGGATCTGTCCTCTGAGAGCGCACAGAGCCGGGGAGCAGAGCTCTGTGGGCCACAGGAGGCAGGCCTGGACGACCCCTGCCGAAAGCGCGGCCCCCAGGTTCAAGCCAACGGTGCTGTTGGGATGTGTCTGCACATTTTTATTTGAAACAAGTGAGTAAAATTTTAAAAACAAACTTTGATCTTGAAAAGAAGGATACCGTGTCCTTAGCTTGGGAAGCTGGGTGGACAGATGCTTGGCCCAGCCCAGTGACCGCCCGCTTCNGTGTCTGCACATTTTTATTTGAAACAAGCGAGTAAAATTTTAAAAACAAACTTTGATCTTGAAAAGAAAGATACCGTGTCCTTAGCTTGGGAAGCTGGGTGGACAGATGCTTGGCCCAGCCCAGTGACCGCCCGCTTCCTGCCGTCCCGACTCTCCACGTGGCGGGGACACAGCGTCGCGTCCTCACAGGCGTTTTCTGCAGTCGGTCACATTCCCGATACTCCGTGGACAGCCCGTGGCCCGGGGCGGGCTGACTTAGCATCCTGGGGCAACGTCTGAATTAATAAAAACCTGAACACAGGAGTTGTTTTGAACTTGGCAATTTCAAATTCCCCTGGAGGGGAAGGAAACTCAGGGCTTGCTCTAGGCTGACACGTCTGTCTGCAGTTACGCTTCCTGTCAGGACACACTGTCCGGGGTTGCCAAGTGCCTGTGCCCCCGGGCCCCCCTGGGCTGAGCCCACTGGCTGTGGGGAGCTCGGGCCCCGGGAGGCTGGGCTCCTTCCTGCCCGTGCACTGCCTGGCCCTGGATGGGCGCCCCCTCTCTGGGTACAGCAGGAGGGGGAGCAGGGAGAGAAGGCAGGAAGGGCCAGGCCGAGGGGCGCAGAGCAGAGGGGCGTGGAGGGGTGGCGGGGCCGGGGAGGGCTGCACTGTCCAGAGAGAGCTCACCTGACTGGGCGTCCGAGACCCTCCCGCTGACCTGCAGCCCCCTGGAGGTGTGCGGATCAAATGCGGGGTAGCGTGGGTGTTGTCACCCGGGGCCTCCTGCTGGGGGAGTGGAGGAGGGGTAAGAGGTCGTGTTCGTGTCCTCAGGCCTCCTGTCTGGCGGCCTGAAGAGCAGCAGCTCCTTCCCCGAGGCCCCTCCGAGGTGGGCCTGGCACCGCCCCTGGGGTTTGGGGGTCAGAGTCCAGCCTTGCTGTGTGCTCAGCCTCCCCCCATGGCTCCCTGACCCTCGTGCCCCCAGCTGCTCCCTGGCCAGGCTCCAGGCTCACTTGCAGGGGCTGGTTCCCCGTGGATCCCGGGCCCGGCCGGACGGGCTCCTTCGTGTGATCAGACCTCGTCTTGGCCCTTGTGGAAAGTGCAGAGCCTGGAAGGGCTAGCGAGATGACATGTCCCCATGGGTGCAGAAATTGTCCCCTCTGCCGAGCAGCTCGTGGCTTTTGGATGGTGACCCATCTGCCCCCCCCGCACCCCCTGGGCCTGGAGCTGAGCCCATCATGTCTCCCACCCTCCTCACCATCCTGGGGGCTCTCACTTGGTCCCTGCCCACTGCCCGCACTTCTGGAAGCGCATCAAGAGTCTTCCTTCTGAAAACCCAACCCGGAGTCCGCCCACGGCGCCCTTGAGCGTGGGCGGCCCTGCAAGGTCCCGGCTCCTCCTCGGGGGCGGCTCAGAGATGGCGAGTCAAGGGAAGTCTCGAGAAGAGAGGATTCAAGAGGGGAGGCTAATAAGAATATCTGAAAAACTTTGCTTGTCATTTGGCTGAAAACAATGAGTGCTTGGGGGTTAAGAAGAAGATGGCTCATCCTTAGTAACTGTCCCCACGGATGCCTGGCAGACACGCGGTTCCAAGGACGAGAGGCGCCAGGCCGGCTCAGCCTCGAGTCTCCGAGCGCTCCTTGTTCTGAAAGCGCTGATGCTGAAGTCGGAGCTCCGGCTCTCGGCCGACTCTGTGCGCCCGCTCCCGGGTCAGCGTGCAGAACTCTGATAGTCCTGTTACAGGTGCAGCCTCTGGGTGTGGGCGGAGGAAGACTGCGGATGGCCTTCTTGCTTTATCAGAAGGGTGGCTATTTACCACAGGAAGCTTGTGTGTTTTCCGCTGAGTGGGCACAGGGCCACCTGCTTGAGCCCAGTCTATCAGCTGCTGACCTGCAGGGGCTCCCAAGCGGGGCCATGCGGTCCCCGGCCCTGTCAGGCCAGCACCAGCATACTTATAACAAAAAGGCTGTAACCTCCGTTCCCTTGGGCTTCCCTGCTGGCTCAGAGGTTAAAACGTCTGCCTGCAATGCAGGAGACCTGGGTTCGATCCCTGGGTCGGGAACATCCCCTGGAGAAGGAAATGGCAACCCACTCCAGTACTCTTGCCTGGAGAACCCCATGGACAGAGGAGCCTGGTGGGCTACAGTCCAGGGGGTCGCAAAGAGTCAGACACGACTGAGCGACTTCACTTTCACTTTCTGTTCCCTGGAATGAGAAACATCGCTAATATGAACAACCCGTGCTCCTGAAAGCCCGTGTTATGCTTAACGGGAGATCAATCAAAATGAACTGTAATAAAAGGGAACTAGTTAACAACAGCACACATTTCAAAATGTAACGTATTGAAAAAACCAAAATGTAATGGAGCACAGTTAAGTGGACAAACACTGGCGCCTCCTCCGTGGGAGCCTGTGGAGTTTAAGGGGCAGAGGGACTTTCAGATGCTCCTGGGCCAAAGCCTGCGGCCCCAGAGGCTGCCAAGGAGTTGCAGTGTTTGTGGAGACTCACTCACCTGAAGCTGGCGAGATGAACTGAGCCCTCCCAAACCCCTGGAACAGCCACAGACAGCCGCTATGTTCATCCACCACCCTCCGCAACCACATACAACCATCCACAACCATCCACAACCATATAGAACCACCCATAGCCATCTACAGCCACCCGCAACCAAGGACAGCCATCCACAGTGATGGACAACCACATACAACCATCCACAGCCAGGGACAACCATCCACAACCATATATAACCATCCACAACCATCCACAGCCATAGAGAACCACCCACAGCCGTCTACAGCCACCCGCAACCAAGGACAGCCATCCACAGCCATCCACAACCACATACAACCATCCACAGCCAGGGACAACTGTCCACAATGTTGGACAACCTCGCACAACCATGCCCAGTCACCCACTGCTGCTGCTGCTAAGTCGCTTCAGTCGTGTCCGACTCTGTGCAACCCCATAGACGGCAGCCCACCAGGCTCCCCTGTCCCTGGGATTCTCCAGACAGGAACACTGGAGGGGGTCAGTCACCCACCCGCATCTACAAACATACACACGTCTGAACGCAGAGCTGCAAAGTTGCTGCTAGCGAGCCAGCGTGCTGGCGCTGCCGCCTGCGGTGAGGGGCTGGGAGGCGTCTGAGAGTGGCCGTGGCAGGCGGGGGCATTCAGAGCGGTAGGAGCTTCAGAGCCCCGCACCGGAAGGTGTGAAGAGGATGTTCTGACTCCAGCAGCCTGTGGCCTTCCTCTGGCCTGGGAGCATCGTGGGATGGCCCCGCAGGCGCGCCCTGCTCCTGGGGGGTGGGCAGGCAGGTCCCATGGGCGGAAGCCGCTCGAGGAGGGGGGTCTGTGTGTGGGGCAGGTGGGCTGCCAGCTGGGAGGCCGGCCCCGCCTTCAGGAGCCCATGGAGCTGAGCAGTCGTGAGTCACGTAGGGGCACCACTGGGTGCTGGAGACCAGCAGGGTGGTGGGCCTTCTCCAAGGCAGCCAGGTGGGCCCGGGGTAGGGGTTGGGAGGGGGGCTGACAGTTGGTTTCGGGCGAGGTGTCAGGTGTCTGAGCCCCCAGGAGGGGAATCAGCACGAGCAGGGAGTGTGGAGTTTCGGGCCATTCGGAGAACTCAGACCTTCCTGCGGTTTGCCCCGATGTGGGTCCCGGGAGAGTCCTGTCTGGGCTATCCTGCACTCAGGATCATTGGGCAGACGGGGCCTGGGCAGACTGTGGTTGTGGGCCGCTACCCGGGTCCCGCTGCTATGAGACCAGCCTGGTGTGCGCTCCTTATGGGGATCTCCCGGATCCGCGCAGCCAGAGCAACTTCCTACAACGGCAGCCGCGACGCCAGCCCCGCTGCGCACATGGGGGCGGCCCACGGGCCTGGGGGCGGCTCTCAGGCCGGTCATCTGCGGGCGCCGGCTGGAGGCTGCTTCTCCCCACCGCGGGCCTGTGCGGGCTCCCAGGGCTCCTCCCTCCACGACAGGCTGGGAGAGGCGCCCACCCGGGGCGGACAGAGGCTCGAGGGTGGGAGGTGGTGAGTCTGCTCGGCCTGGCGTGTCCCCGTGAGCCCACGGATGCTGGGCTCGCCCAGATGGCGTCAGGCGCTTCCCGCCTGGCCCAGCCACGGCCCCGAGCTGTGGACCAGGGGACAGAACGCCCAGGACTGATGGTGAGACCAGTCCCCCGCGCAGCGCAGCTGAAGACTGGGCGCTACTGACTGTGGCCAGTTTCCTTAACTTCATCCCGCCACCCCCGCCCCGTCTTAGAATTCTGGAGGTGCAGCGTGCTGTTGTGATTTACACACGTGCGTGCAGGCTCTCTGTGTGTGGCTTGGGGACCGGTCAGCTGGCTCCCTCTCCACAGCTGTCGCCTGTTTCGGGTTGAACTGGATTGAAAACGGGACCTCAGTGCGAAGGAAACCTGAGACCCCCCCTCCGCCCACACATCTGAGCTCTCTCTGCTCAGGTCTGACGTTGCCCTCCCAGTTTCGCCCTGACACGCTCAGGTGTGAACACATACGCTTTCGAGGTTTTCAGTGTGACTCCAGTGGGAGTCAGAATACGTTACTGTTCCTCCCCACCCCGCCAGATTCCACAGCAGGGGCACTGCAGTTTTGTCACTGTTAAACCGAGGGTCGTGAGCTCTGTATCTGAGCCATTCTCAGCAGCCCCGGTTGTGATGCCTGGTGGTTGGCACTGGGTATGAGCCTGACGTTTAGGCTTTGGTTTTCTCTCTGAAAACCGTTCCTCTACGATTTAGTTCCATGATGTGCTTTAGTAGGATTAATCTGAAATGACTTATTTACACAATTAGTTTTATTTGGCTTCAAACTGGTTTGCCCTAGACAAGCTGGGCCCACGTCCCCTGACCCCCAGCCCCAGCAGTCACTTGCTCACAGCGGCCGTGGCAGGTGTGAAGGCCCCGTGGGCTCCGTGGGCACCCTGTGCCCGCTCCCTAGGGAAAGGCCTTAGGGGTGTCAGCCGCAGGTGTGGGCCTCTGCAGCGGGCTGGTGCCAGGGGGCCCTGGGTCTAAAATGCCAGGTGCGGGGGAGGGCCAGGCGGTAAGCGCATGGGCTTTGGGGTGAAGCGCTCAAAGTTTTCTCTTTTTAAAGACAAGCCAGGTGGCGCTAGTGGTAGAGAGCCCGCCTGCCAGTGCAGGNAGCCCCGGCAGTCACTTGCTCACAGCGGCCGTGGCAGGTGTGAAGGCCCTGTGGGCTCCGTGGGCATCCTGTGCCCGCTCCCTAGGGAAAGGCCTTAGGGGTGTCAGCCGCAGGTGTGGGCCTCCGCAGCGGGCTGGTGCCAGGGGGCCCTGGGTCTAAAATGCCAGGTGCGGGGGAGGGCCAGGCGGTAAGCGCATGGGCTCCGGGGTGAAGCGCTCAAAGTTTTCTCTTTTTAAAGACAAGCCAGGTGGCGCTAGTGGTAGAGAGCCCGCCTGCCAGTGCAGGAGACCCGAGGGACGTGGGTTCCGTCCCTGGCTCAGGAAGAGCCCCTGGAGGCGGGCATGGCAGCCCACTCCAGTATTCTTGCCTGGAGAATCCCATGGACAGAGGAGCCTGGCAGCTACAGTCCACGGGGTCACAGAGAGCTGGACATGACTGAAGCAACTTGGCATGCACGCACGCAAGTCGCGGATCCTGTTTTAAGTGGGGGACTCTCTGAGGACCACAGCCCAGGACGCGGCCTCTCACATGGCTCTGCGGGACCGCTCGGAACAGGTGAGGGAGGGTCAGGATGTGTAGTTCCGGANGGAGACCCGAGGGACGTGGGTTCCGTCCCTGGGTCAGGAAGAGCCCCTGGAGGTGGGCATGGCAGCCCACTCCAGTATTCTTGCCTGGAGAATCCCATAGACAGAGGAGCCTGGCAGCTACAGTCCACGGGGTCACAGAGAGTTGGACATGACTGAAGCAACTTGGCATGCATGCACACAAGTCGCGGATCCTGTTTTAAGTGGGGGACTCTCTGAGGACCGCAGCCCAGGACGCGGCCTCTCACATGGCTCTGCGGGACCGCTCGGAACAGGTGAGGGAGGGTCAGGATGTGTAGTTCCGGAAACAGACCAGGGGTCAGACAGCAGAAGGTTGCTGTTGACTAAGGGAGCCCCAACGCCCCCGGTTGAGTTTGGCGCTTTCCTGAGTGTGGGAAGACCTGCCTGGGCCCTGGGGGCTCCGTCGGCAGCCGTGACCCTGAGAGCTGCTGCGTCCTCTGTTTACTGAAACGGCAGCAGCACGTNCCCTGGGCCCGGGCCTGGGCCCTGGGGGCTCCATCGGCAGCCGTGACCCCGAGAGCTGCTGCGTCCTCTGTTTACTGAAACGGCAGCAGCACGTGTTCACGCACAGGATCCAGCAACATCCACCAGCTGTGCCTGCGGGCTCTGTTGCCACGGCCGGCGGCCAGGAGCCAGGACCACAAGCCCAGGGTGCCAGCAAGCAGGACTCCCTCCCTCCCTGACCCTGACCCATACCTGTCGCCTCGGTCAGGAGGGGCCCGAAGCCGGGTGGGGCGGCCGGGCCAAGGCCCCTCAAGACTGACCACCCAGAGGAAGACATCTGCTCCGCCCACAGCCTGAAAGATGCCTGTTGACAAAAATGAAGGTCCGGTTTAACGCAATGGTCTGTGCAGCCCCAGAGAAGTGACAGCAGCCCCATAGTTCAGAGAATATCTCTAGTTTCCCACGTAACAGCAAACAGCAACTTCATAACTTGTTTTCCTGAGTTAGATTTCTAGGCAAATGATTCAGATTCTTTAGTGACCCAAGTTCATAAGTTACTAAAACAGACTCTTATCCAACGTTTTTGGTCAAGACCCTTGAAGACCACCTGAGTAAAGACGCAGTTGGAATATTAAAGTACAGCTATGATTGTCAC
The DNA here is from genome assembly GCA_006410735.1 of Raphicerus campestris. NCBI lineage: Eukaryota > Metazoa > Chordata > Mammalia > Artiodactyla > Bovidae > Raphicerus > Raphicerus campestris. The sequence continues at coordinate 14,213 of SJYW01033181.1, forward strand.
TGGTTTTCCCTGGTAGCGTAAATTCTTCAGTTCGGTTTGATAGAGTGTTCCGTGGACACCTTCTCCTGGCTGCAGAGGAAATGATGCCAGTTATGATCTGCTCACGTGAGGGCTGCAGGCATCGAATCTGCCTGGAATTCCTCGCCGTGGTGGAGAGCTGCAGAGTGCTGGCCCCAAGATAAGGGAAATAAAAAGCGCATTCTCCGCGAACACCTGTCGCAGGGTAACCGTGTTCTGTGAGAGGGGAAGGGCACCCAGACGGGCGACCTGTTCTTAAAATCCTTCGTTTGGTAACACTAGGCGCCAGAGCGGCACCTGCTGTACAGTGATCGTATCTGAGGCGCTGCTTTGCGTTACTTCCATCTGAATAAGAGCGAAAGAAGGCTTTTCACTATGTCAACACATGTTAAATCATGACATATTACCTTTAATGTTCCCATTTGAATTTAAAGTTTTCTTTTGATCATCCCCATATTTGTCAGCTATTTCGACGTGCAACTTTTACTCCAACCTACAGCACATCCGGAAACCACGTCCCAACCCCCGCGTGGCTGTCGCCGGCGGCCTACCTGTCGGGAGCGGCTGCAGAATGCGTGGGGCTGCCTTGTTTTGATCGATAGACTCCGCTTCGTCACCGCAGCGGGACACGGCCCGCGGCGCCTTGTGTGGCGCCCCGCCCCCATTTCTGATGAGAGCGTCTGAGCCTTTGCNGCCCCGCCCCCATTTCTGGTGAGAACGTCTGAGCCTTTGCCCCAAGCACACAAGACACCCCACGCGCTGAGTAACCACGCAGAAACGCACGGCGCCCCGGGCTTAACCCTCGTGCAGTCAGCGCCACCGTCCTGGGGAAAGGCTGCAGCGAGGACGCAGCGGGAGGAAGACACCCCTGGAAGAGTGGCCTGGGGAGTAGCAAGCGGGAGGAAGACACCCCTGGAAGAACGGCCTGGGGAGTCGCGCAGCTGCCCACAGGGCCTGGGGCTTGTGTTTTCCGTCTGCGGGAGCGCTTAATCAGATGTTTCTATCTCGCTGCCCATGCTCCCTCAGGAGGCATTAAACTAACTTCCCAGGCATCTTGCCTCGTAGCTTCGTAGCGACCTGGGGCTAATTTCTTAAGAGGGTTAGGCTGGCAGGTCCCGCATCGAATTACCCCTGTCATTCGCTTCATTAGAAGAGTTTACGGACTTACAATATGCCTGTAATCTATAGCCTGCCTAGTGACAAAGCCTGATGCTAACATGTGCCTAATTTGCCAAGGTTATCTCAAGTTCCATTCATCTCCCCACTAACAATGAGCCTGATTCCCCGCTCCCAGGGTGAGGTGCATGCGGTTTCATATTTAGTGCTATCAGTCACAGGGAGCTGCCTCCCGCCTGCCTCCCGCAAAGCATTTTCCCCGCAGCCTCTGACGAGGGATGAGAGCGCGGCTGGGCCGCCGGAGGGCATGGGCTGCCAGCGTCCCCAGGGGCACCTGGGTCTGCTGAGAGCCCTGGGTCCCAGACAGCCCTGGGCTGGTCTTGGCCCGGAGCCCCTGGAGGTGATGACCGAGCTCAGGCATCCCTGGGACAGCCTGGTGGAGGCGTGGAGGCCCAGCCCCGAGAGGACCTGGTTTCTAAACGTCCACATTCATTTCCCCCGGGAGAGGGGCAGGCGGGCTCCTGGGGGCCTGTGTGTGTGGAGCCTGCTGGGCACACTGTCCTGAGGGACGCTGCACGTCTGCCCAGAACCCCGCCCCTGGCCTCCGAGGGCTCACCTGCAGGGGCTCCCTCGCCAAGTGACCCCCTCAGTTCAGTCCAGTTGCTCAGTCGTGTCTGACTCTTTGCGACCCCATGAATCGCAGCACGCCAGGCCTCTCTGTCCCTCTCCAACTCCTGGAGTTCACTCAAACTCATGTCCATTGAGTCAGTGATGCCATCCAGCCGTCTCATCCTCTGTCGTCCTCTTCTTCTCCTGCCCCCAATCCCTCCCAGCATCAGGGTCTTTTCTAATGAGTCAGCTCTTCGCATTAGGTGGCCAAAGTATTGGAGTTTCAGCTTTAGCATCAGTCCTTCCAATGAACACCCAGGGCTGATCTCCTTTAGGATGGACTGGTTGGATCTCCTTGCAGTCCAAGGGACTCTCAAGGATCTTCTCCAACACCACAGTTCAAAAGCATCAACTCTTTGGCGCTCAGCTTTCTTTATAGTCCAACTCTCACATCCACACATGACTACTGGAAAAACCATAGCTTTGACTAGATGGACCTTTGTTGACAAAGTGATGTCTCTGCTTTTTAATATGCTGTCTAGGTTCACCCATTCCCTTCAGGGATTCCTGATGAGAAGATCAACAGTTTAGCGTGAGAACTGCACAGTGAATACCATTCTTGCATTCTTGGTGATGATGAATACTGTTNCACCCATTCCCTTCAGGGATTCCTGATGAGAAGATCAACAGTTTAGCGTGAGAACTGCACAGTGAATACCATTCTTGCATTCTTGGTGATGATGAATACTGTTGTTTCACTCTTGGTCCAGGAGCCTTATTAACGCCTGTGGAGGCACGTGAACGAGGGGCCCTGCACGTCTGCCCCTGCTCATGACCTTCAAAGAGAGAAAGGAAGGAATGCTTTGCTTTCTGACCATTCTGAACCCTAAACTTGAGAATTTTAAGTAAAATACATACAGGAAAAATGCACATTCAGCAAGAGAGAAAACCTGTGGTTTGGGAGAAGGACTCTATAGAAAGTCTGCTCCTGGTAACCCAGCTACAAGTTTAATAGCTCTCGAGACGAATGATGAAAGTGTCAAAGTGTTAGTTGCTCAGCCGTGTTCCACTCTTCACAACCGCGTGGACTATAGCCACCAGGCTCCTCTGTCCAGGCGATTCTCCAGGCCAGGCACGAACACTGGAGTGGGTTGCCACACCCTCATCCAGGGGATCTTCCCAACCCTGTCATCAGCCCTGTGTCTCGTGTGTCCCCTGCATCGGCAGACGGGGTCTTTGCTACTGAGCTACCTGGGAAGCCCGTGTGTACGTTCCCGTTCATATTCTTTGTCCTTGTGGCTTATCACAGGATGTTGAATATAGTTCCCTGGGCTCCGCGGCTGGACCTTGTTCTTTATCCGTCCTGTATGCGATCTTTGCATCTGCTCACCCCAAGCCCCCCGTCCAGCCCTCCCCACCCCCACCCCCA
>SJYW01033185.1:4872-18825 GCA_006410735.1 Raphicerus campestris
AGGTCTTTTAATTCTTTCAGGCTTGGTTGTTTACAACTAAAGAAGATGTGTATAAGAGACAGCTGTGGGCTCTCTGCCTTCCCCACTTTCTTCTCTCTAGGAGAAATTTGCCCGAGTTTACCTCTTGGTGCCCGCGTTTCTGTCTGTTGTCCTCCTCTTTATCTGGCTTGTCCCCGATGAGTTTCGGTTTGGATTTTAGTTCCTTAAATTTTTGAGGGATGTGGAAAGTTGGGAGAGGGACAGGCTTTAATTTCCTTTCCTTTTTTGGTGACACGGTCCTTGGTTAAGAGTTGCTCTTCCTTCTTTCCCACTCCAAATGCCTTCTCTGTCCTCCAGATCTTTCTCTTCTGCATGAGGTACTCACAAGATGCCTGTAAAGTTGTGGCTTACTCAGGCAGCACTGGAAGCTGCAAAGGGATGGGGTGGAGGATGGAGAAGGTAGTCCCCGGGGGAGGGGGGCGGCTTTTCTGCTTTACTCTCTCCTTGAGCCCCGGTTGCCTTCCCCTGCACTCCAGTTACGCCCTTAGCAGAAATCTGCCAAAATTCGGATTTCTTCCTGTAAACCGCTATTCTTGCTAATCTTGATTCTTCAGCTGCTGGTGTCAGTGCAGAGAAAGGGGAATAAAAGAGGACCTGGCTGTGATTTTGCACACCTACACGTGCACCCCTGAGAAACTCATTAAATTCCTTCGTGACAGTTTAATGTCTTCTCTGGGACTGTTTATAAAGCTTTACTGAAAACGTGTCAAGTTCTAGGCAAGTTAAAATAGGAAAAAAAGCCACAAAAATCAGATTTACTTTTGTCTTTCTTTTCTTGTTATAAGGGAAATTAGTTCACTTTAGTTTCTTCCATAAATTTGATTGTGTTTACAAAAGGGTTTTTTCTTGGATATTACCTCAAAATTTCCATTGAAGGATTTTGTCTTTGTTGCTTAATTCACTGTGGAGGGGACTGGTTGGCAGCAGGAGGTCAACATTGAGGTCTTTTAATTCTTTCAGGCTTGGTTGTTTACAACTAAAGATAAAATAAATCGGTAAAATGCCTTTCTTCAGTAACCAGGGGATCCAAATAAACTTTGGAGAGAATATCTTTTCTTTCTCTACTCCAGTAGAAATGGAAATTTATGTAGGAATGCCAGCTTCAGCACGTCTCCTTAGCAACGTGAATCTTTTGCCCCTTTCTCACTGTCTCCTGAAATAATAGCCCCCTTATTGCATAAAGACTTTTCAGATAGGTTAGAGAAACGAGCTTCAACTCTCATTTTCTTTTCAGGCCCGTATCCTTTTCTCTCGACCAGGAATGTGGGGAATGGGGAGAACACAGCTCGAGTTTGTTCAGCGTCTGCAGTGTTTGCTAATTTCCTTAATTGCCTCCATACCCATTTATCTCTGCTTTTTTCCTCTCTAAGCAAGGAAATAGGGAGACACAAGCTTAATGCAAATATAGTGATAATAGGACTCTGCAAGGTAAAAATCAAAGGCTGGTACAGTTTCTGATTTTTTTTTCTCCCTCTGAGCCCCTATCCTCTTGCAGAAACTCATACTCCAGCATTTCTTTTTTCGTTCCTGAAGATAGTTTTCATCCTAGGAAAAAAGTGTACCTCAGAAGCGTACGGGGGTGGTGGAGATGGTTTGGTTGGAGGCTATCTGAAACAAGTTCTTGACTTGCTTTATGTAGTAGCAGTTCGTTTTTCCTCCCCATGGTGGTGGGTGGGGAGGGTGCAGGAGGAAAGGAAACACAGTATGGAAAATTGCTCCATCTCGCCACTTTACAAAGTCTGTTTTACAGTGTTTGGTGGACTTGAAGCTTCTGTTCACCAGTATTCTGAAACAAGGGGGGAAGCTTGAAGTGAAACGAGCAGTTCTTTCCTTGCCCGTTCCAAAGGGCAGGCAGCTTTTCTCAGTCTATTTGCTGTGTTGAATAGCAGAAAGCAGGGAGGGCAATGTCTTCTCTGAAGATTTTAAGAGATCCACTTCATTGTCTCTCGAAATGAATTGCCTCAGGAGGAACCACCAAGGACAGCTTTACTGAAGGCCCTTTACCAGGATCTTCAGGGCTTAATTAAAAACCTTTGTCTTAATTAGAATTAAAACTGCCGTGAAGAGGCAAGCTTGTAAATACAGAAGGGAAATTTCAGGAATGTTTCTACTGATGACAGTATGTCCTACTTAGGCCCAGTTTTTACAGAAACTTTCCTCTCAGCCATTATTTTTACAGGTGCGTTTTTAATTTTGGTACCACATATGTGTCATTTACTGCTTATAACCTGTTTTATGGTTTTAAGCAAAAGCAGAACCGTGCCTTTTTTGTCCTGGTGTATTGAAGGTTGCGTCAGCACTTCTAGTATGAACCAGTTGGTGTCGGTCAACCGTAATGCTTTTCTCTGGTGTCCCAATTCTGTTTATGGGGGACTGCCCAGGCATTCATCTTTAAGCTATAAATTTCCCCAAAAGACCAATGAGAATATGGCTAATAGACTGGCATTCACAGTGAAAACACGAAAAGAAAAAAGAAAAAGTATGTTTGTTAGGAAGTTTAGAATAGGTAGTCCTCACATGGCTGTCGGCCACAGAATTTCTAAGGATGGTTTTCCCCACTTCTGATTTTGGCGGTCTTTTAATACATCTTAAATATTTCTTTTAAATGATAGTAATGTTTTAGACATTTGTTTAGTCACATTTAATTTAGATAACTTTTTTTCTAGAATGTAATTTTTATAGAGTTTCACAGCCATAGCAATTACAAGAGAAATCCGTAGTACAAATAGGATTACTCAGTGTATACAGAATGCTGATACCCTAAACTTAACTTCAAACATACTGTATAACCTCTGGGTGATTTTATGTTTCTTCTATAAAATTTATAAATACATAGCTATTTCATATAAATCAGATTGCTTTTTTGATGTCTGTGTTACTTATTGACTAAGCAAAATGCAAGTATGTGCAGATGGCCAAATGAACACAATTTACTGAGAGTAATTTTGGAATATAACAAGTGGCAATTATCTATCTTTCTATCCACAAAATACTTGATCAGATAGTTAGTGCCTTTTTCATACAATATTGTTAACATCATCCATGCACTGTCCTAAAAATAGCTATATTTGTAACATGAGTCACTGGCAGTTTTGAAATGGCAGTGCACTGTATGCTAATAACAGGTGAATATTGTTATTTTCAGTTGACAGGGGTTCTTTTAAGAGTGCTTTGTATGTAGCTCATTTTTTAAAAATTGATATAAAAATCCACTTTAAAAGGCATTATAAGAACACCTGTCTAAACACCTGCAAATCTTAGAAAACTTGAGGTACAGTGGTTCTGAGTTCAGATGTGTATCATGTATGCATATTTTGAATCCATACTTTAATTGGGAAACTGAATTTCCTTGGGAAACTTCACAATATGATTTACTCCAGGGAAGGTTCAGCTTGTTGCTTGAAATGAGTTGATATTGATGCATGTTTACAAATAGCTTGGCAAGCCGGGGAGGTCCTGACGGTTATACTCTATTCTGGCTTCCTAAAAAAAAAACAGAACTAGAACAAAAGAATTTATTTAACCTATACAGCGTAGACTGATGGAAAATGATTCAAAGAGCAGCACTTAGCATTGAAACTTTCTTGTTTAATAATCCAGAGAAAATGAAGTATAACATTTCAAGATCCTCATGGTGATTTTCTTTTAAGGTCTCCTAAGATTCTGAAGTTCCCCAGATTGACTTTTACAAAGGACATTTTAATTTGTGGGCAGATATAATTCCTCTTTTGCTCACAATCATAGAATGATTGTAATCTCCAGGGGGCCATTTAGATCAGTCTTTGTCAGCTAAGGGATTTGATGAATATGTGAGAAGCCTGGCCTTTCATAAAACAGTTCAAAACCAAACCAAAACAAACAAAAGCATATTTCAAGCAATAGATTTTGCCTGCTGTCAGGAATAAATTTGAAGAATCACTCGCAAGTTTAATAGTGAGTAAGCCAGGGAACCCTGGCATACTGTAGTCCATGGGGTCACAAAGAGTCGGACACAACTTAGTGACTAGACAACAGCCACAGCTACAGTCCTTTTCTCTAATATATCTAGTATCCACCATTTCCCTAAGCGGGCTTGGTGGTGGTGGTGTTCAGTTGCTAGGTCATGTCCGACTCTTTGAGACCTTATGGACTACTGTTCCCAAATAAGTCCCTGGATTACATAACGTGAATATCACAGCAGTGTTCCAGTTATTACAGCTGGAAAACAAACCACCTCCAAAGTTAGTGGTGTCAAGTAACATTTATTTTATAATGTCCATGACTTTGGTGGGTCAGGAATTAAGATAGGGAGTGATAAGGCTGCCTTGTCGCTGCTCTTGGATGTCTGGAGCTGGGGCCCAGGGTTCCAGAAACTAGAACATGCAGAACTGCAGGATCCTCTTCCAAATAACTTCACAAGGTTTGACACATTGGTGGGAATGGCTGGGAGGCTGGACTGAGCTGGTACTGGCCTGTCTAGCATGGTCTCGGGATAGTTGACTTCTTACAGGATGAGTAGTTTTCCTGAGAGCGAGGGTTGGAAAAGAACCAGTCTCCTGTCAGAACCAGCCTGGGAAATCAGAGGAGCCATATGTACAGCCCAGATTCCAGGGAAAGAGAACTGGGTTCTGTTTCTTGATGGAGCAGTGGCAAGGTCACATTGTAGAAAAGCATGTAGGATAGGAAATACTGTTGGCCCAAGTTTGCTAGTCTGACACTAGAGTCTAGCTACAAATCTGCCTTCTTTATTGCCTCTGAAGAACAAAGACAACTACATAGCTCCTTTCTTTGAGAAATTTGAATCAACTATATAAATAATGTTTGCCTGGGGTGAAAGCTGCCCTCAACCAACACATGGCTTTAATGATTAGTCACTTGTATGGGATTACTCTGGATTTGGAAGGAAATGAGCTCAAGAACCTAACCTGCCTACAAACAGACAATGCTTTTCTCTGTCTATATGTAAACACCTTAAGTCATTTTTGGTTTATAGTCTCAAAAGGGTCAAACTGATTGAGAATGCATGTGTGTGTGTCCGACATGCAGTCAGTTGTGTTCGACTCTTTGTGACCCCATGGACTGTAGCTTACCAGGCTCCTCTGCCCACTGAATTCTACAGGAAAGAAAACTGGAGTGGGTTGCCATTCCCTTCTCCAGTCGATCGTCCCCACCCAGGGATCAAACTCGTGTCTCCTGCATTGGCACGTTGATTCTTTACCACTGAGCTACCTGGGAAGCCCCCATCTGGCTTCTTAATTTGATACTTTATGTTGCATGATAAAATTTTTGCCATTTTAGAAAGTTTTGTATGAGTCTGATGAAATGGTTTGTACATGAGCACTACAATGTTAAAAAGTTAAAAATCCCAGACAGCAGTTAACTTTTATAGTGCTAGAAAGTTATGAGAGTTGCAGAGGTTTTTTGTTTGCTTTTTTTTAAATTATTTTAATAACATGATTCTTTTGATAATTGCCCATATGTTGAATCACAGAATCATACCACATTTGGACTAGAAAAGATTTTTTAAAATAATCTTGCCCAATTGAATTTATTGCATAGATGAAAAAAATGAGGTGAGGCAAAATATTAAAGACTCAGTAGAGAGATTGTACTTAGTCATAGTATTTTTGCAGGATGGGTTTTCAAAATTTCCAGTGATATTGCAGATAGCTATCTCTAGGTGTGTGAAGGATTGTTGACTACCATGATGTATGGAAGGGCTTCACAGGTGACACCAGTGGTGAAAAACCCTTCTGCNTCCTTTATAATGCTATTAATGTAAAATTGCCCAAGCCCTATAGTATATAACAAAACATTTATATGTATATATCCTTATTAAATCTACATTTGCTAGGTAAGTATATATCTTTATAAACAGGAATCCCAGCCTATTAATTAGTGGCCATTAGTAGTTATCTGTAAAAGTATTTTTGATTTATTCCCCATTTCCCTGTCTCTTATACACATCTTTCCAGTATTCTTGCCTGGAGAATCCCATGGACAAAGGAACCTGGGTGGCTACAGACCATGGGGTCACAAAGGGTTGAACACAACTGAAGCGACTTAGCACACACAGCACATCATGTATGGAGCTTTGGATGAAGTTAAGGGCTACTGTGAAATAGGTATCTACTTTTTACAAGATTTATCATCCAAGATGTCATTTTCCTATAGAATTTAAAGAGTTTTCAAGTAGACTCATATATGTTTATTAGCATCATGTTTTTTTGTTTATTATCAAATTTTACAATTGCTGTGGCTAGTCCTTAAAAATCAACAAAAAATTATTTTTCCTTAAATTTCTCCACGATCGTCTACTTTAAAACAATTGCTTAATTNCCTAAGCGGGCTTGGTGGTGGTGGTGTTCAGTTGCTAGGTCATGTCCGACTCTTTGAGACCTTATGGACTACTGTTCCCAAATAAGTCCCTGGATTACATAACGTGAATATCACAGCAGTGTTCCAGTTATTACAGCTGGAAAACAAACCACCTCCAAAGTTAGTGGTGTCAAGTAACATTTATTTTATAATGTCCATGACTTTGGTGGGTCAGGAATTAAGATAGGGAGTGATAAGGCTGCCTTGTCGCTGCTCTTGGATGTCTGGAGCTGGGGCCCAGGGTTCCAGAAACTAGAACATGCAGAACTGCAGGATCCTCTTCCAAATAACTTCACAAGGTTTGACACATTGGTGGGAATGGCTGGGAGGCTGGACTGAGCTGGTACTGGCCTGTCTAGCATGGTCTCGGGATAGTTGACTTCTTACAGGATGAGTAGTTTTCCTGAGAGCGAGGGTTGGAAAAGAACCAGTCTCCTGTCAGAACCAGCCTGGGAAATCAGAGGAGCCATATGTACAGCCCAGATTCCAGGGAAAGAGAACTGGGTTCTGTTTCTTGATGGAGCAGTGGCAAGGTCACATTGTAGAAAAGCATGTAGGATAGGAAATACTGTTGGCCCAAGTTTGCTAGTCTGACACTAGAGTCTAGCTACAAATCTGCCTTCTTTATTGCCTCTGAAGAACAAAGACAACTACATAGCTCCTTTCTTTGAGAAATTTGAATCAACTATATAAATAATGTTTGCCTGGGGTGAAAGCTGCCCTCAACCAACACATGGCTTTAATGATTAGTCACTTGTATGGGATTACTCTGGATTTGGAAGGAAATGAGCTCAAGAACCTAACCTGCCTACAAACAGACAATGCTTTTCTCTGTCTATATGTAAACACCTTAAGTCATTTTTGGTTTATAGTCTCAAAAGGGTCAAACTGATTGAGAATGCATGTGTGTGTGTCCGACATGCAGTCAGTTGTGTTCGACTCTTTGTGACCCCATGGACTGTAGCTTACCAGGCTCCTCTGCCCACTGAATTCTACAGGAAAGAAAACTGGAGTGGGTTGCCATTCCCTTCTCCAGTCGATCGTCCCCACCCAGGGATCAAACTCGTGTCTCCTGCATTGGCACGTTGATTCTTTACCACTGAGCTACCTGGGAAGCCCCCATCTGGCTTCTTAATTTGATACTTTATGTTGCATGATAAAATTTTTGCCATTTTAGAAAGTTTTGTATGAGTCTGATGAAATGGTTTGTACATGAGCACTACAATGTTAAAAAGTTAAAAATCCCAGACAGCAGTTAACTTTTATAGTGCTAGAAAGTTATGAGAGTTGCAGAGGTTTTTTGTTTGCTTTTTTTTAAATTATTTTAATAACATGATTCTTTTGATAATTGCCCATATGTTGAATCACAGAATCATACCACATTTGGACTAGAAAAGATTTTTTAAAATAATCTTGCCCAATTGAATTTATTGCATAGATGAAAAAAATGAGGTGAGGCAAAATATTAAAGACTCAGTAGAGAGATTGTACTTAGTCATAGTATTTTTGCAGGATGGGTTTTCAAAATTTCCAGTGATATTGCAGATAGCTATCTCTAGGTGTGTGAAGGATTGTTGACTACCATGATGTATGGAAGGGCTTCACAGGTGACACCAGTGGTGAAAAACCCTTCTGCCTACGTAGGATACATAAGAGATGCGGGTTTTGATCCCTGGGTCAGGAAAACCCGCTGGAGGTGGAAATGACAACCCATTCCAGTATTCTTGCCTGGAGAATCCCATGGACAAAGGAACCTGGGTGGCTACAGACCATGGGGTCACAAAGGGTTGAACACAACTGAAGCGACTTAGCACACACAGCACATCATGTATGGAGCTTTGGATGAAGTTAAGGGCTACTGTGAAATAGGTATCTACTTTTTACAAGATTTATCATCCAAGATGTCATTTTCCTATAGAATTTAAAGAGTTTTCAAGTAGACTCATATATGTTTATTAGCATCATGTTTTTTTGTTTATTATCAAATTTTACAATTGCTGTGGCTAGTCCTTAAAAATCAACAAAAAATTATTTTTCCTTAAATTTCTCCACGATCGTCTACTTTAAAACAATTGCTTAATTTTAAGTTGAAAACAACTTCCAAAAAAGCCTTTGGAAGCCAGCCATGCAAGTTTCTTAAATTGACTATATGCAAATAAATTTTACTAGATCAACTTATTACTGCATTCTGTTTTTTTTTTTTTTTTAAGATACACTTATTTATCAAGTGACAGATTTTACCTTAAGCAGAATTTCATCCTCACATGTCAAAGGTCGTGGACAGTTAAATCTTACCAGTCTTTTCAAAGTATTGGATCATCTCCCTTGAAAATTAGACAAGGACACCTTCTTTACCCTTTTTTGCTGCTATATTTGTTTGGGATGTTTGAGACATTAGTAGACCATCAATTTTCTGTTCTATTGTAGTGTTGCTTTTGGCACCAAAGACTCTCATTAATAAAACAATAACCCCAACAAAAATGAAGCATCCATGGTTCCCAGAAAACCAGGAAAAAACATATCTAGATTATTTTGTCTCTAACAGCTTATTAACTGTTGTGAGATTTTAAATGATAGTTTAATGAGCCATTTTTTCAAGATAATGTCACATATCTTGATTCTATCTTTATAAAATATATGTGTTAGGCAAAACGATGATACAAAATAGAAGTTAGGACCCCAAGTCACATAGTCTCTATGCATGAAAAAGCACACCCACAAAAGAACTCAAATTTCCATTGAAGGATTTTTCTGTCATGTTTTAAGGTCCTTAAACCAAATGTTCATTGTCATGCATAGCACTTTGTGAATGCAACCTATAGCCTATTCCTAGCACTAAGAGGTGACTTAAAGAGAGAAATGTCCAGGGAGGGTCTTTCCTATCTCCCCTTTTATGTATCCAAGGAGTTAACTTCGTTGAAACATATTCATTGATTTCCTAGCAGGGAGTGGGCTTTGACCTGGTACAAAGTCAGCCAGTCTTTCTGGTGGTGAGAGCAAGGTGATTAATGAAACAAACGGCTTCTTTTAAACAAGTTGATGAAATAATATAAATGGACAAAGTAGTATGAAGGAGGAAATAAATATAAATTCACCTTTTGCAGGGGGACAAAGAAGGGTCCTCATCTAAAGAAGCTTGTTGATAGGGAACTGGTGGGAGCACTAGCTTGCCAAACTTGTTCCTCCATATTTACTAGGGTATCTTAATACTGATGGTGGGTGACTGGCTGGCTGTCTTCCATCTGCTCTTTGATTATTATTAGCTACACTAAACCCATCACAAAAGCTTTTTAGTTGCTTAGAGGCAGGTCACTCACTCTTAGTCTTGACATGGATTTTCTTGTTGTTTTTTCCAAATAACGAAGTTATTCAAATTGTAACTTTCTTAGGTTTTTTTCCAAAGAATGGAGAAGGAACAATCACATCACAAGTTTATGTACTATGATTAGTAATTACTGTTGAGAAATACCAGTACCCATTAGTTAATATTAATTACCATCAAATGCAGATGTAAGCTTTCTGATATAATACTTGGTAAGAAACAGCACTCATTAGCAGTAACGGTGACTTTCTTTTTTGTCTAGATACTGAAACATACTCTAATAGTAGAGCTTTTGCTAAGCACTATATACAATGGTTTTATTTGGGGGAAAAAAAACACCATATGTTTTTAGATGATAAATCATATTTCCACCAGATTCTGTGAAGCAGCTGAAGTGCCCCTTTATAAAGAAAGAAGAATGTGTGTTCATCAAGCATCAACACAAAACAGTTCAATGTCTTGAACATTACTGTCACATATTGAAAATTGATAGCCTGTTTGGCACTCTTAGACCACCAGAATTACTACCAAAATGTTAGTAAAATTGACCTGTACTTTGGTCATTAGAATTGTATTATATATTTTGATGGTTACTTGGGGTCATTTATATGTTTAAAATCAGGTTGGTACTGTACTTTTGACCCATTTTTTTAATCCAAAGATGGGCCTAAAGAGTAAGATTTAAATCATATTGTTGCCAACTTGATTAACATGAGTTTTAAAGTAGGTGCTTCTTTCTGACTTTCCACTTAACTTTCTGCAACCTGCTGCACAGTGTCTAAACTCTGTCATTTTATGAAAGACACATAGTTATTGGCCATAAATATTTGTTTGCACGTGAAGAATGTTAGTTTTGATGTTAGTTGTTTGAGAAAAGAGATGGTCCTTTTAATTTTTGAAGTTAGAATCCAGACTCTTTTGGCTGCCTTTGTTTGTATCTCATGGAACAGTGGAAAATTAATGCAATGCTGATGGATTTAGGTCAGAATGCAACTTAGCCAAGAAAACAAAGTTTAAAGTCCCTCAGCAGTGGTTCTGGTTTTCCATTTCATCTGCCAAGTGCAGACTAAAGTTTAGGGAGAACTTCTGGATAACTTGTGAGGCAGTGTCAAGATCATAGGAGAGAATACTCTTCTAGGTTGAAGACTGAATGATTTTTATTGCACTTATAGATACCATTTTGGTTAATATTCTTTTGCATAATTCAAAGGTAAATATATAAGTGCCTGTCTGGCAAATTTGAATGTAATTATAAAAGTTATTAAAATCAATGTTTTACTTTGTGATGAGAATTATAGGAATAGTGAGAATCGTGCATTAAAACCTTAGAATACACTTGGGGAAGTACTACCCAGTCCAGCTGTGGGAGCTGAATTTATAAGGGTAAAAATCTGTTTCTTCATTACTTTTTAATTATATCTAATTTGCTAAAGAAGTGACAGTTGGGTGCTCAAGGATTTACATATGTAGAACTCATCTTAGCGTATAAACAATACCTACAGAATTAAATTAGCCAGTGTTTGATAAGGTAAAGGTTTTGAAATGAGACAGGTGGAGGAAAGCTTTAGGCACTGGTGTGGTACACTGACCTTGGCTGAGAAAGTGTGGAAAATATATCATCATTTAGATTTTACCTTTCCTGAAAATCGGAAGTAAGTCTCCAATTTGGCAGCTGTAATGTGGCCCATAGAATTTTCATAATGCAGTAGCAATTTCAGGCCAGTCTCATGTATTAGACTGTTAAGTAAGTCAGCACAATTCTGCAGAATACTAAAGCATTTATAGACATTGGAGGCTCTGGCACCAGCTAATAAAAATACCTTGAAAGAGGATTTGAATTTAATTCCTGAGTTGCATATTAATGTTGGACTTGATGTTATAAGTGCGCAATTTTTATTCTCTTACTACAAGGGAAATTATAACATTGTGTGTGTATTATATATATATATATATATATATATATAATTTTTTCCTGTTCCTTTTTTTGCTGTTAGAGAAAGCTCTCGTAGGGAAGTGCATACTTCCCTTAAGCCTTGGCTTTTGTAGGTGCAGTGCCAGTGCCTCCAGTGTGTCACTGTGTCAGTTTTGCCAAAATACTCGTAGGTGGAAGTTCAACCTGAAACGGCAGCCTCATTTCATTTCCAAAACATCCCTTCCAGCCTGTTTGAGACCTAACCAGTTTATGGACCAAGGCTGTACATTATTTCCTCAAAACCGATTATCACTTATTCTCTCAGGTCTTAGAAACCAGACTCAGATTTCAAATCAGCTGGCCTGACATTGAACAATGACCAATTTTAATTGAACAGAGCACTGCAGTTTGTGAAACAGCATTATGGCCACTGATGTTCTGCAGAGCTGGTTTATGGTCACCGCTCCACTACAGTATCAGTTTATCATTTATAGAAATGTATAAAACTAATGCAGAGTAATAAATCTCTAAGGACTCTTAACACTTCATCTGATTAAATACTGTCGGGGCTATAAAATTGGGGAACTAAGATTGACACAGAAATTAACCAATTATGAGAACTTAACATAGATTTTTTTTTTGAAGAAATGGAGCTAAACATTGAGAATTTTATGATATTTTAATTTGTTTTGTAGATACTGAATGTGGGATAGCAAGTATTTGTGGCACGCAAACCTTCTAATGGAAAAAGCAATTCGCATAGAGATTTTTGGTCCTTTATAATGCTATTAATGTAAAATTGCCCAAGCCCTATAGTATATAACAAAACATTTATATGTATATATCCTTATTAAATCTACATTTGCTAGGTAAGTATATATCTTTATAAACAGGAATCCCAGCCTATTAATTAGTGGCCATTAGTAGTTATCTGTAAAAGTATTTTTGATTTGTTTTATTCCCCATTTCCTAGTTTGGTTCAGTAAGAAAGAGGAAAGTGGTATCAGACCAATCTACATAGTCCTGACTTTATCTATGAGGCAGGTCCTAATATTTGGACAATGGATTCTGTTGCTGTTTGCTGAAAGCAACACTAGTGCTAAACCTTGAAAACTGCCCTGAGCCTGCTTAACTATGGTAGCCATATCAAAGCACTTTTTCAACCTATTGATTGATACTCAGCTGGTCAGTGAGTTAAAGCTTTGGTCCTGGGCAACCTGCCTGAGTGATTCATTCCGAATGGTTATAGTGACAACAATCCTCAAACTTGGCACTGTCCACCAGGGATACAACCTCAATACTGCAGTCTCAGCCTCAGCTTCTGGCCAGCACAGTGGCAGACATATGTGGCCCAGTTCTAGTCTAGTCTCTCTTGGAAAATAAAAATGACTTTTCTGCCTGAGCCAGTATAACTATGGTTGTGGCCCAAAGGGAAGGGTAGCAATATCACAACAGTGGAGATGCTGGTGATTGGTGCTCTTTTTTCACTATGTCTGAAGTGACTTTCTCATTAGCTACAGCCTCAATGCTCGAAGTGAATATAGGTCATATAGAAGAAAATCAGAACTGATTGTATTCATCTGCTTTTTAAAACTATTTCCTGTGCTGTAAGAGGTTCTCTTCCTAATTAGGTTCTAGTCCCTTTAATACTTCTTATTCTCCTCGTAGCTTCTCTTGCACTTTATTGGCTTTCCATATGAAATAAAGTATTACTGTATTAAGGAAACTGAACATTATGTGAGATTAGGATTTTTTTGCAGTTATCTGTTGCTATGCTGGATAAGCACCACTTTCTACTCCTGTGCTAGTCCGTTTATCAGATTGGCTTCACTTTGAAATTATTATGTCTGAGAGGCCTAGAAGAAAGTTTAGCATTTTAAAATGATACACAGGCGTAGACCAGAGGTCAGTAAACTATATAGTCTGAGGGTCAGAACCAGCCTCCCACTTGTTTTTGTAGATACAGTTTTCTTGGCACAACCACGCTCATTTATTTACATACTGTCTTGGGCTGCTTTCACACAGCGTGGTAGAGTTGAGTAGTTATAACAGAGGCCATGACCTGCAAAGCTGAAAATATTTAATATCTGGTCCTTTATAGGGGAAATTTGGCCAGTTTTTTTCCTTAGTCTTGTTTTTTACAAAATGCAAATAAATAACATATTTCAACTATTTGAGGATATTTAAAGTAGAGAAAAGTGATCAAAATTCCTGTTTTATTTCGGATTTAAAATTAGAAATAGTCAAATGTATGGCAATTTATGCCTTTGGGGCTATTTGAAAGAGCTTATCAGGAAAAGGCAATCTGTTGTGCTTATATTTT
>SJYW01033188.1:0-12497 GCA_006410735.1 Raphicerus campestris
CACACTCACCCTAACATACTCTCACACCCTCACAGACTCTCACCCTCATATATCCTCACACACACACACACACACACACACACCTTCACACACACCCTCACACACACTTGCACACCTTTCACACCTACACACCCAGCTGCATCCTGCACGGCCCCTTCCTTTCGTCTGCCTCCAATAATCTCCACCCTCCCATATATTTATACCCTATAGGTCCTGCAACATCCAGCAACCTCGTCCTGCTGTAAAACCTCCCCTAAGCACCAGACCTTGCCCAGAAAGCCTTCTTCAGCACCTCCCTCCTGTGGGACTATGGCTTCTGAGGTTCTTGAGAACTTATACAACACAAATATCAGTCTCCCGGTCAAGTGCTGCTATGTAATTCTGAGACTGTTCTGGTGCTGGTATCTTCCACACACGGACTTTAACTTCCAGCAGGCAGGACTGTCATAAACTTTGCATTTCCCTCAGTGATATACATAATCCATAATACACTTCATCATGGGGTACAAAAGAGTGACTAATCTCTGAAAAATGTGTCCTAAAACATAAAGTAAGCTGAAGCTTTCGAAAAATCATGTGTTTTGAAGAATCACAAATTCAAAAAATGTTCTTTCAATTCTCATTCTTATTGCCAGATACAGAAGTGCTAACCGTGTTCGTTAGCTGTAGGAAGAGCACACTGATAGCTGGTGGCAAAGCTATTCAAATGATGCTACCTGACTGGACAGGCAGAACTACCAGATGCTGGTATGGTTTCATCTCAGCTCTTCAAGAAAATATCATGATCTTGGCAAAAGCAAGACAAAAACCAAAGTAACAAATTTAAGGTCCAAGCAAGAGTATGAAGTTAAATATTCTGAAAGAGTTTAAATCCATTAATTTGGAAAAATCTCATCCCAAAGTACTGAGAGCATGTGTGGATGTGTACAGTTAAAATCGTCTTTTAAAACATTATGATGAAGGAAGGGTTGATAGAGAGCAAGGAATCTGGCCATGGTCTCAATTCTCAAAATACAGAAGGTGGATTCACCAACTTTATAGAAAAGAGCACTTGACACTGATTCCAGGCTCTGCTCCCACAAGATTCTCAACATTATGGTCTGTACACACCCAAAATGTGAAGCATCGTTACCTACCAGCTAGGGAGACACAAGGAACCCATCATTACAGAGGAGCCTAGGGTTATTTCCTTCTGTTTTTACAGGTTTACTTGATAGCTAGTCTGCAAAGTGAAAATGCACACCAGCAAGGAATCTGATCAAGTCTGTCACAGAATATACCCACTTGGACCACACAAAGGAATGTAAACTCCAAGGAATGAGTTACTTGACCATAACACAACTTGAACAGCCTTCTAAAGATGGCTGATTAATTCAGGGACTCGTGAGGGGAGGCATCTGGGGCTAAATGTTCTGCCCGTTCTCCATTCTGTACAGGTATTGGAAGAAGGTATTAATTGTATCCTGATTAAATCTGCTCATGCCTCTAAATGAAGAAGAATAGCTAGCCTGCCTCATTGAATTAAAATCCAAAAATATCCTGACCCTCTGGAACAACAGGCTAACTAAAGGCAAAGATTATATTTAGCTGCAGTAAATATTTTTTAAAGTTCCACATTTAGTGGCTAAACGTGCAAACTGAGGAAAAGAAGTATACTTGCAGAGGAGAATGCAAAAAGATGCCTAATGAAACAGTGTAGCATGGATGCAAAAAAAAATACAGTGGAATAGAGGGCAGATTTGATTTTAGGATGATTTACCATATGGTATTTAGAGGAGATTATGTTAGTCCTTTCCTCTTGCTTCAGCTCTCAGGACCACACTTACAGAAAAACAGGAATGTACCCAAAAGAGAAATTCCCTGATGATAATAAGATACTCAAACTATGCCAATTAAGGGTGAGTTGAAGAAAATGAACATTACCATAGAGATCTCATGTCCGACTGTGACCCCATGGACTATACAATCCATGGAATGCTCCAGGCCAGAATACTGTTCCCTTCTCTAGGGGATCTTCCCAACCCAGGGATCAAACCCAGGTCTCCCACATTGCAGGTGGATTCTTTTGCCATCTGAGCCACCAAGGAAGCTCAAGAATACTGGAGTGGGTAGCCTATCCCTTCTCCAGCAGATCTTCCTGGCCCATGAATCGAACCAGGGTCTTCTGCATTGCAGGCGGATTCTTTACCAACTGAGTTACCAGGGAAGCCATACATGTCTCAAATATTATATATAAAAGCTTTCTGTATAAGTACACTAAAAGGTAAAAATTTGGATATGAATATTATAAAGGCAAATAGTACAGCTCAGTATAAGAAAAGAATTATTGTGCTCAGAACAGGTCACATAAAGGAATGCCTTCCACATTCAAGATAAATCTTGGTAAGTAGCTTACTAAATCAATCTTAATATTCACCTTGAATTTGGAAATAAGGTCACCTGCTAAGAATGAAAAAACTAAAGATAATTTGGACTGGAAAACTCTGCCACATGTCTTATGGAGGAATTGATAGGAATTATCCAAGAAAGAATAAAATAACTGCCTGGAGCTATTAACCAGCCCTGAAGCTGAAGTTGGAGGGAATCAGGAGCTAAGAGGTCTAGCAGCAAGAGAGCCAAGGGATGGAGCACAGCTGACATTTCTTGCCAAAATCATTACACTGAGTAAAGACAGGAAAACCTGAGAAAACTGGAAATGGCTAAGGAGTAGTCACCAGAGAGGAGAGTGTAAGCGGTTTTGAGTAAAGGGGCTTCTCGGAAGGACAAGGGCTTGAGGTCAGAAAAGAATATGAAATGCTCAGCATCTTCAGCTCGGCAGAAAGGCCCAGGGAGGTGGACTGCAGTCCTGTGATTCCAATGCTTAGATGTTGAATTAAGTTATAGGCGATTATACTTGGTCAAAGTGTAGAAAACAAATCCTCTGTTAGTGTAGATTCCCAAGCCAAGTGGAATGTTCAGGAAGTCAATAAGCACAGGTCATGGGGAGAGGGTAAATGGTGTAAACTTAGAAAGACAAAAGGTAGCTGGGCAGTGGTGGATGAGCAGTTACAAGCAGCTCTGAACCAGCAGCAAGCTCCATGGGAAAAAAGCACAGCAGTGTTCTTTCCTGCAGGCTTCTCACAAGACAGATGCTAATCCAGAGACAGTATTCCCAAACCAAATACCCACAGCACCAAGGCATCAAAACACTTGAATTGACAACTATGAAGAAGAAAAAAATAATTATGAAGATAACACAATTAAGCTTATTAGGCACCCACCATGTGCCAGGCATCTTGAATCCAAGGGTGAATAGCCTGAGGGTGATTTGAGTTTGGTAGTGATGAAGATATATGAACAGATATTTTTTTAATTGGAGTATAGTTTATTTGCAAAGCTGTCTCAGTTTCAGGTGTACAGCACAGTGATCAGTTACACACACACATATATGTAGGTATATTCTTTTTCACACTCTTTTCCCATTATAATTTATTACAAAACATTGAGTATAATTCCCTGTGCTATACAGTAGGTCCCCATTGTTTACCTATAGTTTTATACGTTAATCCTAAACGCCTAATTTATCCTTTCCCTTCTCTGCTTTGGTAACCATAAGTTTTTTTATGTGTCTGTGGGCCTATTTCTGGTTTGTAAATAAGTTCCTTTGTACCAGTTTTTTAGATTCCACATATGTAACATCATATGATAAATGTCTTTCTCTGTCTGGGTTACCTGTCTGAATGGGTATTTTTGATGTAAGGCAGCACAGCAAAAGGGCAAACAGAATTACGTCAGACCTGGAAAAAATTCAGAATAAAGAAGCTTTCCCTGGTCTGCCCAGAGCCCTTTCCAGGAGTGCTCGCTCCCAAAGCCATTGTCTTCTTTGGGCTTCTTACTAATTCCTACTATGGTGAGAAGGAGGAGGTGGTGAGTGAATTAACTTGAGTTGCCTTTGATTTTCTGCAACGGAGGGTTTATTTAAATAATAATAATAATAATAAAAGATTATTAACAAAGAATTCCAGGAAAGCAACTACAAGCAGTTGATAATCACATTTGGGGTGGGGGGGGAGGGGAGAGGGTGTGCCCNGCTTTCAAACTGTGGTGTTGGAGAAGACTCTTGAGAGTCCCTTGGACAGCAAGGAGATCAAACCAAACAATCCTAAAGGAAACCAATCCTGAATATTCACTGGAAGGACTGATGCTGAAGCTGAAGCTCCAATACTTTGGCCACAGACTTATTCTATTCTATTCTATTAGAATAGACCTTGATGCTTGGAAAGATTGACGGCAGGAGGAGAAGGGGATGACAGAGGATGAGATGGTTGGATGGCATCATGGACTCAACGGACACGTTGGAGCAAACTCCAGGAGATGGTGAAGGATAGCGAAACCTGGCATGCTGCAATCCATGAGGTCGCAAAAAGTAGGATATGACTGAGCAACTGAATAACAACAACAACAAAAAATCACATGTTATACTTTACTGCCTCACCTCCCTTTCTTTGCTTTACAAAAGAAACTAGAATCCAAACCCAGGGAAGATGGTTCTTTGGGACACAAATCCACCATCTTCTTGATCTGGTCGCTTTCTGAATAAAGCCAATATTCCTTGTCCCAACAACTCATCGCTGGATTTATTGGCCTGTCATGCAGCAAGCTGTATGAGCTTGTACTTGACAACACTCCCACCCTACGATCTCACCTAAACCTAATACTAACCAATAAACATCTCTTTATGTCAATAATATTGGTCATGAGACAAAAACCCATTAGAATGTATAAAATTTAAAAGTGACAATGTAAAGACTTTATGATGATAAGACATAACTGGAATTTTTCACAAACTGCTGGTGGGAATGAAAAAATGAACAATCACTTTGGAAAGTAGTTTGGTTGTTTCTGAAAATGCTGACATAACCTATCACGCTGCTGCTGCTGCTGCTAAGTTGCTTCAGTCGTGTCCGACTCTGTGTGACCCCATAGACGGCAGCCCATCAGGCTCCCCCATCCCTGGGATTCTCCAGGCAAGAACACTGGAGTGGATTGCCATTTCCTTCTCCAATCATACCACTCAGCTATTCCATTTCTAGGTAATTACTCATGAGGAAGGTAAATATATATACAAACAAAAGCTTGAACACAGATATTCATGAAGCAGCTTTACTTGTAAGAGTCAGAAACTGCAAACAATTGAGATGTCTTGAAGCATGGGAGTCAATGAAAAAGATGCTGAATAGCCATACAGTGAAAAGGACTACTATCCAGAAGACACATGCACCAAAGATAAATCTCAAAACCATTATGTGAGTGAGTGGGACTGCACACAGGAGTCCACACTGAAATATTACTTTGTATAAAATCTAAGCCCTGCAAGCAAACCTATACCTACAGACGATTCCCTGCAAATAGAGGACAGGGTGCTGATTGGAAAAGGACACAGGAGAAATGACAGAAGTGATTTTTATCTGGATTGTGGTGGTGGTTTCATGCGTGTGTACAGCTGTCAAATCTTATCTAATTATTGCCTGTTTTTTGTATTTGAGGTTGTTTGTATTAATATATGTTGTACCTTAGCCAAGTTTAAGGGAAAAAACTCAGTGGAAGACTACAAGAAACCTAAATGTAAACCTAAAGTAAATAGACAAGAAGCCCCAGGAGAGATGAGACCTATGCTATTTTCATCCCAGAAGAAGTGGTGGAAGATGCAAAATCTCCCAAAGGTCAGAGGCTTTTTATCAGACTTTTAGCAGCTGCAGGAAAGACCAGAATACCAAGAACCCCTCAGCTAAGATGCATATGTGGTATATGACACACACACCTGGTACATGACATGAGGAGAGGAAGAAAAAAGTGACCCACAATCAAGAGAAAACAGTCAACAGAAAGAGACCAAGAAATGGCCCAGATGCTGTTATCAGACATAACTTTAAAACAACCATGAGAATCCAGTAGTATAGTTGAATAACAGACATAAGAGGGGGTTTCCACTAAGAAACAGAATGCAAAGAAAAAGAAACAATTGGAAATGCTAAAAATCACAGAAATAAAGAATTCCATTTAACATCAGAGGAAAGGATCAGTGAACATGAAGTCAAGTTAACAGAAATAACTCCAACAAAGCCACAAAGAGAACAAAGAGTGATCAAATAGATCTGAAATCTGTAAGACAACATCTAAAGGTCTAACATATATGTGTTTAGAGTCCAGAAGAAAAAGAGAGGAAATGGAAGTAGAAAAAAATTTGATCAAATAATGGCTGGAAACATTCCATATTTGATGATAGTATCAAACACAGACCCAAGAAGTTCATTAAAACCCACACATGATAAACACAAAGAAAACTACACTTAGGCATAATGGTATCAGACCTCTGAAATTCAGAGATAAAAAGAAAACTTTTAAAAAATATCCAGAGGTTAAAAAAAAGAAACAGAGAGGAAACGATATTATCTGTACATACTTTTCACCAAAGCAATAAAGACTAGCAGATAGTGCAACAAAAATGTATGGGCTGAAAGAAGAAAAAAACTCTTTACCTTAAGTTGTAAATCCAACAAAATATTCGTTGAGAGTTAATATGAAAACAATTTCCTAAACATCACAGTCATAACTTTAGACTGGTGGAGAATTTAATGATACTTTTATTTTAATTAAACAATATTTCTATCATTTGTACTAAATGTATTGATTTTTCTTGTCTTACGTATTTTGTTTGGAAGTTCATAGACCATCAAAACCCAACTCTAAAGCTCATTATGCTACAGAGTCTAATCTGACTATTTTAAAAACAAACACTATTGATTATATGCAAACCATCAGAAACACTTATATGTAAGTAGTTAAGGTGGTAAGCATAGTTTTTAAAAGATGCTTGGCTAAAAAGACTGGTTCCACCACTAATTTGATGTATGATATTTAGGCAAATTACTTTTCTGCTCTTGACTTTGCTTCCGCATCTTAAATTAAATGATGACGGTAGAACAATTCCTGGGGGGTTCAAGAAGGGTAATTCAGTTTTACCGGTGCTTGGAATATAGTATGTACTTAAAGAATGTTGACTGAAATTAGGTTTACATCTTTCTAGCCCCTTGATGTTTCTTTGTTCAAGGCTTGGTTACCAAAGCAGTAGTTGTCAAAGTGTGCAAAGTTCTGCACACCCTGGGGGATGTCTCAAGAGTCACTCACAGGACGTGCAAGATCAGAGCTGCCTTCATGGCAGCGCTCAGATACCCTGTGTCCATCCCATTCTCATTCTCTCCCGAGGGCACTGTGCAGCATCCTGGAAGTCACATGACAGCTGCAATGTCATCATGCTACAACTAATGAAATGCTGCCTGTGTAGACTTTTCTAGGGTAAGAGCTTTAGGGTATGAATGTCATAAATGTAGGTATTGGGGGGACGTAAACTCGGTTTGTTCTCAGAACTTCTACTGTGCTCCTTCTCCCATTGGTTGTACTTGCTCTGATCTCTGTTAACTTCATTATTGTCCAATAAATAATTATTCTGAAATTCCCAAGTTGTTCTTACACCTACACGTTAACACAAGAAGTAACCACTCTTGTGGATTTTGTTTTGCAGTGATGTTAAATTATAGTAACTTTTCTTAATTTGAAATGTTCAGCTTAACAGTTATTATTTTAAAATTCAGTAATATTTATTCTAATTTAAAGAATAATTTATTTATAGTTTTCTTCTATTTAAGGACAGATTTTTGGCTTGAAAAGAGGGAGCTGGAAAACTTCCTCAACCCACAGCTGCACCGTGTACATCTACCATAGCATAGTAGTTGAACAGCTTCCCAATACTTCAAGTTTTCTTGATGAGATCATGGTGATATTAATTAATGTGATTATTCTGCTATTCTATAATAAAGTTTAGTTTGTCAACATCTGGAAGATCTGCAAAACAAGGGGACCAGAATTTTCCAGTGACCGTGATGTTCCAAACTCATGCAGGAATAAAGGCTCCATTCATAGAAGGATGGATTTTAACGGCTTCAGATCCTATATGGCAAGCAACCTTTATGAAATGATCACTCCTCAAATTTCAAAATTTTTGTACCAAAAGAATATCTATAGCTGTATTAAGACACATGAAACCACTCTTCTCTTATCAATTGTGCTTCAGGGTAAGGCTGGATTTTTTCATACACTTCAACTGGAACAACCTGAATGTGTTAAATATTGAAAATATATTCCTTTTTATTTCAAACAATTATATACTGATTGTGAGTTATTTTACCAAATGCATAGTTACTGCTCACAGATGAAAAACTTTAAGTCTCACTAACTGTGTGGCTATACCGCCGCTTTACCCTCATCTTACACTCACTCTCCATCGACCAAGGATGCACGCTTCTCTCCAATCCTGGATGAGACTATAACTTTCCTCTTAAAGTTCATATTCTGCCCTGGAATTCATCACAAGTGCTTTCTTTCTGTTCAGTCATTCAGTTGTGTCCAGCTCTTTGAGGCCCTATGGACTGTAGCCCACCAGGCTCCTCTGTCCATAGGATTTTCCAGGCAAGAATACTGGAGTGGTTGCCTTTTCTTACTCTAGGGGATCTTCCAGACCCAGGGAACAAACCTGCGTCTCTTGCATCTCCTGCTCTGTCAGGCAGATTCTTTACTACTGAGTCCCCTGGGGAGCCCATGCTTTCTTTAAGACCTTTCTTTATAATTATTCTACCTACGTAAAATCTTTACTCTTTCTGTCTCTCTGAACTCCTGGATTTACCCATTCATCCAACCATTCATTTATTCATTTGTTCATACATCCTGCAAGCTATTTATTAAGCACCTATTACTGCATTCTAAGGGACGAGGTTTCAGGAATTAAAAACAAAACCAAACAAAAATAAGCCATCACTAGACCATAAAGGAGAGTCTCATGCAGGAGTATGGACAGAATAAAAACATACAAATTTAGTGAAGTGTGCTCTATTATGAGGTGTTCTGTGTCATGGGGACACAGAAAAGCCTGTTTTAACCCAGACAAGTACTTTGGTAAGTGCTTCCTCAAATAAATGACTTAAGATGAGCCTTGTTGGGTAAGAACAACAAAGCATAGGAAACAAGAAAAAGGATTCCAAGGAGCAGAAAAATTTGTGCAAAGGAAAAAGGCAAGACAAGAAAGAGTCTGGTGACAAACTGCAGCCAAGACAATATAGCTGTAACACAGAATTCAAGTAGGAGCATGATTGAAACATGGGACGAGAGTTAGTCGTAAAGTATGCTGTCAGATTATCCACTTGATGCTGTGAGCACCACGGGGTTGCTATACCACTTAAAAGGGTGTGTGACACCTAGCATGCAGCAAAAATTCTTGGTACTTATGCTTTTTTATCAAGGATAGCTACTGCAAAAAAAAAAAAATAGCCAAATGCCATTTTACTGTGGGTAAAACAGACTGACTGCACCCCAGCTCCCAACATCCACCATGCACTGAAACAGAGCCAATATTAAAGCAAGAAGAACTAAACAGATTTTGCTTGGTTTGATTTAGATAGATAATCAAGGCAGGTGAGCAAAAATCTTCTAACCACCTCCAGTTAAGACATTCCTTCACCAGCAAAGAAGAAAACTAATAGGGAAGAAAGATATAGAACAATTACCCCGTGTCCACTCCAAAGGAATGGGTCAATCCAAAAGAGCTGACCATGGGGCGGGACCAATGGAAGAGAAACTTTTGTAGAGCAAGACCTTACGGCACCTGCGACACCCAGCCTTCTTGTTCCTGGACAAGCCGTCAGGTGAGTTGCAGGGATAATCCAGCCTAAGTAAGATAAACTAGGACAGAGGTGGAGAGAGAAAGTGACTTCAGCTAGGATGGCCTGCTACCCTCAGACTCTACCCCAAACTATCACATCTTGCTCCACTGGGAAAATTCTTTAGCATAAGATGACACAGTAAGAGCTTATTCTAAAGTCCCCACAAAAAAGACCCAGAAATAGAGGCTGTGGCATATTAAACTGCTATTTGCTGTGGGGATGAAAAAAGAAGAATGTTAATTATCATTAGTGACTGCAAATATTTTAAGACATTGAAAAAAATGAATTTTTACCCAGAATTTTCATGGGGAGGACTGCCTTTTGCTGATCACACTTGGAAACGTACAGTGCTAATCCAGCATAAAAATCCGTTGCTTCAAATCTTGACACATCAAGTCTCAATAGTGTTAGTGTATTTATCCAAGTGTCTTCTACATTACATTTGTAATCATCTAAATTCTTTATCCATGGTGAAGAATTAACCGAGATGGCTGGATGGCATCACCGACTCGATGGACGTGAGTTTGAGTGAACTCCAGGAGTGTGTGATGGACAGGGAGGCCTGGGGTGCTGCAATTCATGGGGTTGCAGAGTTGGACACGACTTAGCGACTGAACTGAACTGAACTGAAGCTTTATATTCACAAATACACAACTTAAAAGTTCATATTATACTAATGAAACAGTGAAATTATGTCCCATGTTTACTTAGTCATATGAGCCATATATCATTTAACTACTTATAATCAAGCATATCTGAAGTTGCAAAATGGTTGAAAATTGACAATAAGGAGCTAACAATTCCAGTGCATACATATAAAATTAGTAACACAACATAACACAAAAATACACAGCACTGGAGCTTTGCTGGTGGTCCAGGGGTTAAGAATCTGCCTTGCAATGCAGGGACACAGGTTTGATCCCTTGGTGGGAAATGAGGAACCCCCATACTAAGCTCACGCACCACAGTTAGAGAGTCTGTGCGCTGCAACAAAAGATCCAATGCAGCCAAGTAAGTAAACATATCTTTTTAAAAGACAGAGTATTAAAGTTCTAAGCTTTGTCAACCTCATGGATGGAAACACCCGGTGCAAGGTGAGGAGCCACACAATTTCCTTGTTACATCTAGAGATGCATCCCAAACTGTGAAGTATTCAAACTGATATATGAAAGTCTAATTAAAAGTGGTGTCTAAGCCACACAGCCCTTCCCCAAAACTCAAAAAAAAAAAAAAAAAAAAATGATTTCACATAAACTAATAAAGAAAGGTTCAGTGTCTATCCTGATCTTGTAACCTAACCCCATTTTACTGTAAATCTTTTTACCAATATTCTCCAACACTCACTGCCCCCAGCTACCCATTTCACATTATACAACTTCAATCGAATGCTCATGATTTCTGGAGCACTTCTATTACATGTCTGTGAACAGAATAGGAACTAACCTGAGATGGTGCCTCCTCCCATTGTAGACAATTCAGGAAGCCATTATAGCAGAGGATAAGACAGAGAAACACAAACACTATATGATATTGTTTATACGTGAAATCTAAAACTGGTGCAAATGAACTTGTTTACAAAACAGAAACAGACCCACAGACATAGAAAACAAACTTATGGCTACAAAAGGGGAAAGGGAGGGAGAGATAAATCAGGAGTTTGGGATGAACATATACACACTATTATATATAAAACAGATAAACAAGGACCTACTGTATAGCACAAGGAACTATACTCAATATTTTGTAATAATGTATAAGGGTGAAGAATCTGAAAAGAACAGATATACGTGTATGTATAGGTATAACTGATTCACTTTGCTGTATACCTAAATCTAACACAACATGTAAATCAACTGTAGTCCAATAAATAAATTATAGCAGAGAATAATGATAGGATGGAGGGTAAACAGGGAGGTGCAGAGAAACATAACAAGCTCTTGCAGATGTGGAAGAGCAACTAAGGTTCCGGGAAGCAGAGCCCAGATTGAGATGTCAAGGCTGAGTAGGTACCAGCCCTCCTGAAACCCAGAGAGGGGCAGGGAATCTACAAAAGGATGGGATAGCATCCTGTTTCCTGCAAAGAGGCACTACAGAGCTGCGGGGTGTGAAGAACTGCCCATGCAGTTCTCTGTCCATAAATGGTTTCACATATTCACATTCACAGCCTCACACACCCTCTCACACTCACACACCTACACTGCCACACACCCTCTCACACACACACTCACCCTAACATACTCTCACACCCTCACAGACTCTCACCCTCATATATCCTCACACACACACACACACACACACCTTCACACACACCCTCACACACACTTGCACACCTCTCACAGCTACACACCCAGCTGCATCCTGCACGGCCCCTTCCTTTCGTCTGCCTCCAACACTGTCCACCCTCCCATATATTTATACCCTATAGGTCCTGCAACATCCAGCAACCTCATCCTGCTGTAAAACCTCCCCTAAGCACCAGACCTTGCCCAGAAAGCCTTCTTCAGCATCTCCCTCCTGTGGGACTATGGCTTCTGAGGTTCTTGAGAACTTATACAACTGCAGCACAAATATCAGTCTCCCGGTCAAGTGCTGCTATGTAATTCTGAGACTGTTCTGGTGCTGGTATCTTCCACACATGGACTTTAACTTCCAGCAGGCAGGACTGGCATAAACTTTGCATTTCCCTCAGTGATATACATAATCCATAATACACTTCATCATGGGGTACAAAAGAGTGACTAATCT
>SJYW01033193.1:0-11673 GCA_006410735.1 Raphicerus campestris
CTCCTTTGCCTTTAGCTTCTTTTCTTTTCTCAGCTATTTGTAAGGCCTCCTCAGACAGCCATTTTGCCTTTCTGCATTCGTTTTTTCTCGGGGATGGTTTTGATCACTGCCTCCTGTACAATGTTACTAAACTCTCTCCATAGTTCTTCAGACATTCTATCTACCAGATCTAATCCCTTGAATCTTTTTGTCACTTTCACTCAAGATCTGAGCCATAGTCAGCTCCCGGTCTTGTTTTTGATGACTGTATAGAGCTCCCCCACCTTTGACTGCAAAGAATATAATCAATCTGATTTCAGTATTGACCATCTGGTGATGTCCATGTGTAGAGTTGTCTCTTGTGTTGTTGGAAGAAAGTGTTTGCTATGACCACTGCATTCTCTTGGCAAAATTCTGTTAACACTTGTCCTGCTTCATTTTGTACTCTAATGCCAAACTTACTATTACTCCAGGTATCTTTTGACTTTCTACTTTTGCGTTTCAATCCCCTATGATGAAATGACATCTTTTGGGGGTGTTAGTTCTAGAAGGTCTTGTAGGTCTTCATAGAACCATTCAACTTCAGCTTCTTCAGCCTTAGTGGTTGGGGCATAGACCTAGATTACTGTGATATTGAATGTTTTGCCTTGGAAATGAATGGAGATCATTCTGTCATATTTCAGATGCAAGTGCAGCATTTTGAACTCTTTTATTGACTGTGAGGGCTACTCCAATTCATCTAAGGGATTCTTGCCCACAGTAATAGACATAATGCTCATCTGAATTAAATTCACCCGTTCCAGTCCATTTTGGTTCACTGATTCCTAAAATATCGATGTTCACTCTTGCCGTCTCCTGTTTGACTATTTCCAATCTACCTTGATTCATAGGCCTAACATTCCAGGTTCCTATGCAATATTGCTTTTTACAGCATCAGACTTTCCTTCCATCACCGGTCACATCCACAGCTGGGTGTTGTTTTGCTTTGGTTCAGCCTGTTTGTTCCTTCTGAAACTATTTCTCTGCTCTTCTGCAGTAGCATATTGGGCACCTACCAACCTAAGGAGTTCATCTTCAGTGTCATATCTTTTTGCCTTTTCATACTGTCTGTTTATGCCTCTGCAGCCATGAAATTAAAAGACACTTGCTCCTTGGAAAGAAAGCCATGACAAACCTACACAGTGTATTCAAAAGCAAAGACATTAGTTTGCCAACAAAAGTCTGGATAGTCAAAGCTATGATTTTTCTAATAGTCATATATGGATGTGAGAGCTGGACCATAAAGAAGGTTGAGAGCTGAAGAACTGATGCTTTTGAACTATAGTGCTGGAGAAGGATCTTGAGAGTCCCTTGGATAGCAAGGAGATCAAACCAGTCAATCCTAAAGGAAATCAACCCTGAATATTCATTGGAAGGACTGATGCTGAAGCTGAAGTGCCAATACTTTGGCCACTTGATGTGAAGAGGTGACTGACTGGAAAAGATCCTGATGCTAGGAAAGACTGAAGGCAGGAGAAGAAGGGGGCAACAGAGGATGAGATAGTTGGATGGCATCACCAACTCAATGCACATTAATTTGAACAAACTCTGGGAGACAGTGAAGGACAGGGAAGCCTGGCATGCTGTAGTCCATGAGGTCTCAAAGAGTTAGACATCACTGAGCAACTGAAGAATAACAAATGTTTCTGCCACATCACCCAGATGGGCAGGGTGGGCACCCTTGAGGCCTGATGCTGGAACATAGGCTGGCAGAGATATCTGGACAGCAGTCTTTGCAGGGAGCCCAGTGGTTAGGCTTTGGATGAGCCTGGGGGAAGGGTAAGAGGAAACAGAGTGACCAATATCCTCTGCCATTTAGCAGAAGCCTGAAGCCACCTGAGGTAAGGACTCAGCAGTCTTGTAAAGTCTGTTCTTCGGCAGACTTCCTCATACATTTCACAGGTTAAACCACTGAAACTTTGGGGCCTCTACCTGCCTGGCCTATGAGGCAGAGATAGTTCATTATATGTTAAGGCCAGGTTCATCTGATAAATAAAAAATATTTGGGTTGAGGAGGGATGGAGTGGGAGGTTGGGGTTAGCAGATGTAAGCTATTATATATAGAATGGATAAACAACAAGGTCCTACTGTATAGCATAGGGAATTTTATTCAATAGCCTGTGATAAACCATAATGGAAAAAAAATGAAAAAGACTGTATACATATACATATATATATGTATAACTGAATCACTTTACTGTAGAGCAGAAATTAACACAACATTGTAAATCAACTACACTTCAATAAAAACTTCTGAAAACACTTGGGATTTGTCTAACATTATAAATAGCTCAAATTATAGACAAAGAAAAGTCTTTAATCCCCATTATTCTTTCTTTTCAGCCTGCAAAGTTCTTTGGTCTCTACCCCTGTTCTCAGTCTGCACTCCTGCTCCCACCACTGGCTGGCTTTTCTCTGCCTTTGTTTCACAGCAGTGAATGGTAATGACCTTCAAAAGCTCAGGGGACATTCTTCCATTGTTATAGAATCCAGCCTCGCTGCTCAGGCTGCCCCCACTCAAGATTTTATTCTTCTAGCAATGAATCACTGCTGCCATCTTGTTCCTGTGCTTCCTGTGAGGAGATAAGGGAAGGAAAAAGAAAGGGGGTGGGGGGCACCCGGCCAGCTCATGGAGCACCTGCAGGCCCTGGTGGGCTCCGGTCACAGGAGTCTGCAGAGATAGAAAAGGCAGGAAGGGGAATCAAGAGGCTGGCCTGAACAGGGACAAAAGCCATGACTCTGGGGGTGTGGGGTCACACTGGGCTTCACAGCCCTCTAGGTAAGGGGCCTAAGTCAGTGCCATTAACACAACAGGCATTGGGCTCCAACAAGCCTGGCTTTGACATCTGGATCCACTCACTGCCTCTAGCATCCTGGCATGTGCCCAGCCTTCTGCAGCCTTTCTTTCCTTATGTGTACAGGGATCTCAGTCCCCTTCATAGGATCATGGCAAAGGCTGAAGGACACGACCAACGCAAACCACCTAGAACAGGGCCTGGCGTAGACCAGGAGCTGTGCATTTAGTAGCTTTCCTCTTTCTCTCTCAGATCTTCCTTTTCTCCTTTCTCCACTTAACAGGAGAGCAACCAGACCTAAGCAAGGGTACCATCCTCAGAAAGGTTTGGCAGTGCCCAGCCATCTCATGGTGGCTGGCTGCCATGCACACAAGGGAACCATTTCTTGCTTGGAACCATAAACAACTAGGGGAATGTCTGGGAACAATGAACCTTGCCCTGTACCAAGAGGGACCTCAGTCCTCTCGTTTGTTTGATCTCAGCTCTGATCTATTAGTTAATTCTTACATCGCAAATTCATGGTAAGAATTTGAATCCTCACCTACAGGCAGCTTTTATCATCATTTGGCTCCATAATCCTCATTCAATATTTATTATGTCCAGACCTTCTTCCAGATACCATATATTTCCTTCAGTCTGGAAAGTGGAAGGCTGAGAGGGGCCGCTGAGAGGCCCGTGAGGTCCCCAGAGGTGCCCAGGGCTCAGGAGTGAGTCCTTGTTCACTCAACCTTAGCGGCATAGGCTTAGGAAGGGATTGGTGACATTGGAGCAAGAGGACTTTTTAAGTCACGTGAAAGGAATCTGTTTCATTACCAGCAAGTAATAAATTCACAGAATTCATTACTCAAGAGGGAGTTGAGCATAAGCAGAAAAGTATGTCAAGCAAGGTTTCAGGCAAATGCATAGTTGGCTGATCTGTGTAGGGTGTCCCCTGACCCTGTGACCTTGCCACCAGAAAGGACAGCCAGCATTCAACAAGACTTAAAGATGAAGGACTCTGTCCTCTTGGGCCTTGTGTTCTGGCCATGCAACAATTCATATGCTCATGAGATTGTCCTGAATTTCTTAGCTTTGTGATTTTTCAATGTCATCTGAATCGGTGGAGAGAGGTAGTAGCAATTCCAGAGAAACGAGCCTTTCAACAGAGGGGTAAGTAGCAAGCCTTACAGTGATTTCTTTTTCTTGTCTAAAATTCCAAATGCCTACACCCTTTTAAGACTGCAGCAATTTCATAAGAGCATGGAGTATTTACACTGGGAGGGAATTGCTGGACCATTCCACTCACTGCAGTGTCTGCCCCAAACACTTCTGTGCAATAGCAATTAGACTCAGAAATAGAAACAGTGACGATGCCAGAAATGCAGTTGCTGAGCTATGTATCTTTGAGGTGAAAAAGTCTACATACCTAAGAACTGAACATTTACTCATTTATGCGACAAATATTTTGAGCAGCAACACTGAGCCATGTACTTTGGATATGAAGATGAATAAGGCATAAAAATATCTGTCTTCTGAGAGCTCAGTCAGTGGGGAAAACAGGCAAACAGCTCCCATATTGTGGGCGCTATGGGAACAGGAAGAACAGGGGGCCCATCCATCTCTACCTGAAGAAGTCAGGATTCAAAGGACTACCGGGGGTTCCTGATGTAGGTGAGAAGGGTAAGAGGGATTCACGCAGACAGGAGAGTGGGGAACATTTAAGCGCTTAAATTCACTATGGGTGGAGCGCAGGTCACCTGAGACAAAGAAACAGGAGGTGAGTCTGGAAAGAAGACACTGACGTGGTGATCCAGGCTAACGAGGAGGGCACTGATAATTTTTGGAAGGGAAGCTGGGAATTGGTATGATCAGATTCTAACAGTAGGAAGATCATCATGGGATGAAGCTAGAAACAAGGACAGGAGTAAGGTAATTTGCAGAAGAGCAACGACTAGGGACCAGGACAAAGCCTTGAGGTTGCTCCAAAGGTAGGATCGACGGGCACAGGGAGGAGGAAGAAAAGAGGGGGTATTCAGGGATGACTTCCTGGTTTCTTTGAGCAGATGGAGGTATCACTGAATGGCAACATAATGCTAAGGGAAGAATGTGACAGAGATGGTAACAGCACACGACGTGCTGCACTTGCCTTCTGAATGAGGCAGTCAAACTGAGATGCCCATTATGTGGTGTATATAGAGATCCAGGTCCCAGAAAGAGATGCAGTCTGGAGATCCCGGGTCCCAGGGGCACCAGCTGGTGGTAATGAAAGCTCAGCAAGGGAGAATCCAAATGTGGACAGAGGATAAAACTGAGGCTGCCATGCCAGAGAATCCTGAGAGCGGAGGGAAAATGAACCCTCGAAGGAGAGCCAGCAAAGAGGTGGGAAGAGAGGCTTCTCAGGAAACAAAGGAAGGGTGATCTGTGAAGCAGGAGTCAAATGATGCAGAGGTAAGGAATATGGGGACTGAGGGAAGCTACTAGACTTGGCACCTGGATCCTTCCTGCTGACCAGGTGCAAGAAGATTCCGTGGGAGATGTGGGGAGAAACCAGAAGGCAGCAAGTCCAGGAGTGAATGGAAGGCAGGCAGTGGGGACCACAGGTAGACTATTCCACTCAGAAACTCAGCTAGAAAGGAAGGAGAAAGCTTGGAGGATGTACCAAGGAGAAAAGTTTAGTAGAGGAGACTCAAACACAGCTGGAAACAGATTGCTGAAGTGATTTAAGAGGGAGAGAGAAAACTGATGGAGCAAGCATGAGGAAGGTGCTCAGAGAGGAGCTCAGGTGTCCTGTGTCAATTTTTCCTCCCTGTTCCANTTTATGCGACAAATATTTTGAGCAGCAACACTGAGCCATGTACTTTGGATATGAAGATGAATAAGGCATAAAAATATCTGTCTTCTGAGAGCTCAGTCAGTGGGGAAAACAGGCAAACAGCTCCCATATTGTGGGCGCTATGGGAACAGGAAGAACAGGGGGCCCATCCATCTCTACCTGAAGAAGTCAGGATTCAAAGGACTACCGGGGGTTCCTGATGTAGGTGAGAAGGGTAAGAGGGATTCACGCAGACAGGAGAGTGGGGAACATTTAAGCGCTTAAATTCACTATGGGTGGAGCGCAGGTCACCTGAGACAAAGAAACAGGAGGTGAGTCTGGAAAGAAGACATTGACGTGGTGATCCAGGCTAACGAGGAGGGCACTGATAATTTTTGGAAGGGAAGCTGGGAATTGGTATGATCAGATTCTAACAGTAGGAAGATCATCATGGGATGAAGCTAGAAACAAGGACAGGAGTAAGGTAATTTGCAGAAGAGCAACGACTAGGGACCAGGACAAAGCCTTGAGGTTGCTCCAAAGGTAGGATCGACGGGCACAGGGAGGAGGAAGAAAAGAGCGGGTATTCAGGGATGACTTCCTGGTTTCTTTGAGCAGATGGAGGTATCACTGAATGGCAACATAATGCTAAGGGAAGAATGTGACAGAGATGGTAACAGCACACGACGTGCTGCACTTGCCTTCTGAATGAGGCAGTCAAACTGAGATGCCCATTATGTGGTGTATATAGAGATCCAGGTCCCAGAAAGAGATGCAGTCTGGAGATCCCGGGTCCCAGGGGCACCAGCTGGTGGTAATGAAAGCTCAGCAAGGGAGAATCCAAATGTGGACAGAGGATAAAACTGAGGCTGCCATGCCAGAGAATCCTGAGAGCGGAGGGAAAATGAACCCTCGAAGGAGAGCCAGCAAAGAGGTGGGAAGAGAGGCTTCTCTGGAAACAAAGGAAGGGTGATCTGTGAAGCAGGAGTCAAATGATGCAGAGGTAAGGAATATGGGGACTGAGGGAAGCTACTAGACTTGGCACCTGGATCCTTCCTGCTGACCAGGTGCAAGAAGATTCCGTGGGAGATGTGGGGAGAAACCAGAAGGCAGCAAGTCCAGGAGTGAATGGAAGGCAGGCAGTGGGGACCACAGGTAGACTATTCCACTCAGAAACTCAGCTAGAAAGGAAGGAGAAAGCTTGGAGGATGTACCAAGGAGAAAAGTTTAGTAGAGGAGACTCAAACACAGCTGGAAACAGATTGCTGAAGTGATTTAAGAGGGAGAGAGAAAACTGATGGAGCAAGCATGAGGAAGGTGCTCAGAGAGGAGCTCAGGTGTCCTGTGTCAATTTTTCCTCCCTGTTCCATCCCTTCTCTGCAACCCTCTGCCATCCACTTGGACCACTCGTCTAATGTCTTCAGACACTGCTTTACATTATGGTTATTTGAATGTATATCTTACCTTCTGTAATTAACTTTATATTCCTTTCAGGGAAGCAACTCAGTCCTAAACATTTTTGTTGTAATCCATGGAGTTTTTTTTTTTTTTAATAAAACTGAGTTTCACAGTATTTTTTAAAGTGAGATATAACTCACTCCAGTAATTTACACTCAGTAAATTACTGGACCCAAAGAGCATACAGCTTGATGAATTCTTAGATATGTATAAACCAATGAAATCATACTCCAACCTACAGAATATTTTAAGCGCATGAAGCTCTCTCGTGGCCTCACCCAGATGGTATCCCATGTTGAAGTAACTATCATTCTGACCTCTTTCACTGAAATTATGCCTGTTTTGGGTCTTATAAATAGGATCTCATGTGCATGTTCTTTGGCATCTAATTTATTTCTCTCAGTAATATGGCTTTTATTGTGTGCGATGGTAAGTTCCTTTTTATCTGTGAAGTATTGCATTGTGTAAATATATGCCATAGTTCTTCTATCTGGTGATAGATGCTAGGGCTTCTTCCACTTTGGGGCCAATAAAAACAGTGCTGTTACGCACGTTCTTGGCTATGTACCTTGGGGTCATAGTACTCATTCTGTTGGGTGTATGTCCAAGAATGGTATCACAGGATAATAAGGTTGACATTTGTTAGCTTTAATAGACACTGCCAATGTATTTGTGTCAATTTATATTTCCTTGCAGTGTAGGAGTGCTCTGGCTCTATAGTATTTTTAAATAAAATGCAATTCAATGAGGAATGCTTAAGACATTGAAAAGAACAACTGCTTTCAAGAACCATCAACACTTCAAAAGTATCTATTGATATGTTAACAACTGTGTAAATAACAGACCACTGCTCGATCCACTGAGTTCTATCATAGAACCTCTGGTTGACCTACTTTGAATTAGGTAAGTTCTTGAATATAAAAATAAGTGAATTTTTCTATATGTAATTTCTATAATGTACTATTGTCACTAGCTTTTTTTTTTTTTTTAAAGCTTTCTAGTTTCATATTCAAGTCCATGAGGTTTTATCTTAATATTCAATTATGGATCTGATTTTCCTGGGAGCTGGCAGAACCACCTTATCCGAACACAATGTATACATCTTAGAGGTCTCGGGAGTCAGCATTAATTCAATTATTTATTCATTTGTTCACTCTGTAAATATATATGGAGCAGTTAATCTGTGCCAGGCATTGGGAGAGGTCAGGAGGGAGAGATCAAGAATCCTTAGCTATGGATTCTTTCCTGAAAGAACTTGGTCTAGAAGACCTGTATACAAAGAATTTAATGCAGAGGAGAAAGTTAGCAAGCCTCATATATATTTCATTGCAAGTTTTTTCAACACAGCAGAGCTGGTACCAACTTAGGAGGAACTTCAGCAAAAGAAACTGTCATGCAAGAGTCAGTTATCTCTCTGAGTGGTGAGAGCCAGTCCCTTGAGGGCAGATCTTTGTTCTCAGGTCGCTGGAGCATTCCCTCAAGATAAGCTTCATGGATGCCCATTATCTGAAGGGGAAAAGAAGTGACAAGAACCTTTGTTGTTGTTGTTCAGCCCCTTGGTCATGTCTGACTCTTTGCCACCTCGTGGACTGCAGTGCACCAGGCTTCCCTGTCCTTCACCATCTCCTGGAGTTGCTTAAACTCATGTCCATTGACTCGGTGATGCCATCCAACCATCTCATCCTCTGTAGCTCCTTCTCCTCCTGCCATCCATCTTTCCCAGCATCAGGGTCTTTTCCAATGAGTCAGCTCTTTGCATCAAGTGA
This sequence comes from Raphicerus campestris, assembly GCA_006410735.1. NCBI lineage: Eukaryota > Metazoa > Chordata > Mammalia > Artiodactyla > Bovidae > Raphicerus > Raphicerus campestris. The sequence continues at coordinate 8,829 of SJYW01033193.1, forward strand.
CCAAAGTATTGAAGCTTTAACATCAATCTTCCCAATGAATATTCAAGACTGATTTCCTTTAGGATTGATTGGTTTGATCTTTTTGCTGTCCAGGAGACATTCAAGAGTCTTTTCCAGCACAATATTTTGTCAGGATCAGCAAGATGTTCTTTTAAATACCCCTAGGGAGAAACTGGACCAAACTGCATAAAGTCAAGAAACTTCTTGGAACCTATTAGTCGTGTGTGTGTGTGTGTGTGTGTACAATCGTTTACTTGTGTTCAACTCTTTTGTGACCCCCATGGACTGTAGCCCACCAGGCTCCTCTGTCCATGGGATTTCCTAGGCAAGAATACTGGAGCAGGTGGCTATGTCCTACTCCAGGAGATCTTTCTGACGCAGGGATGGGACCTGAGTTTCCTGCATCACCTGTACTGGAAGGTGGATTCTGTACCACTAGTACTACCTGGGAAGCCCTTGACACATTTATAATCTTTGCAATTATTGAGATAGTTCCAAATGGTGCCAGCTGGCAACAAAGAGCTCAAGAATCCCCAAGAAAAATTCATTAAACTCAACACTAGGCATAGATGGTTGCCTCAGGAGTGCTGATTCTGAATCGGTGAGCAGTCAAGGAAAGAAGGTTCACTCTCTGGACCCATCACACCAGCATGAAGGCGCTAGTTTGGGGCCAGCTGCTGAGTATGAGAGTGTGACTTTGGAATCCAATTTAGAACATCCTTAGATGAACTTCACCTGGGAGAGGGTGGGATGTGGACATTTTAAAACTGAGTTCTATTCACACCTCAAGTTGCTGAAGAGCTTCATACCATTTATAGCCTTAGCAGATACTGTTGTTTATGGTGGCAGAGTTTTCATCCCATATTCCCTCCAGATCCCTTTGCTATTTCTTAAACACATGGGTTTCTGGACCTTCCTACAGGAACACTGTCAGAGGAAAAGGACTGTCATGTATATTCTCCATCTAACAATATATATTCTGGGATCTTTTTGCACTGTCCTTCTGGAAATACTTTTACTTTTATCCTGTGTTGAAACTTCTGTTCTTATTATATCTTTCCTTTTCTCTGGAAAGGTTTTCATAGAGAATATATTTGAGATGTTGCATGTCTGAAGATGTCATTATTCTATCTTTGTAGTTTGGGGATAATTTGGCTGGGTACAGAACTCTACTTTGGAAGGCATTTCCTTTCAGAATTTTGAATGCATTGTCTCATGTTCTTTTTGTTTCCATTGATGATACTGACAAATCCAAAGCCACTCTCATTTATGATTCTTGGTATGTGACTTTTTCTTTCTCTAGAATCTCATAGACTCCATGTCCTCCAATTTTTTGACAATATCTAAATGAGGTACCTTAGTATGGATCTGTTATTATCCAATGTGGTGTATATTCTTTAAAGCTGGACACTTTAAATTTTTTATCTCTGGAAATTCTGGGGAGTCATTTCATTGTGATTATTTCTATTTTCTGTTTTTTTTTTCCACTCTTTCTCTGGAACTCCTATTATTTATATATTACACTTCTTGGACTAGTCCTCTAATTTTTCTTTCTTTTCTTTCCAATTTTTTAAACTCTGATTTTCTCTCTACTTTCTAAAAGACTATTGAGTCTTTTTACTTCTGCTGTTTGTTTTTAATTTCCAAGAATTTCTTTTTGGCCTCTGAATGTTCCTTTTTTGTTTCACCTTGTTCTTTTTTTTTGGATCCAGTATCTCCTCTTATCTTTGCAAAGATGTAATTTACGCACACTTTAATTCTTCTCTCCTTGCATGTCCTCAGTTTCCTCATACACTACTTTTATTTTTGTTTGGTGTTTGTCTTGGTGTTTATTGTCTACATTACCAACTCTCCTCAGACAGTAGTATTGGGATAATTGATCATGATTAAGAGAGAGAAGATATTAATCTGATTGGAAGTTTTTAAGTTGTTTGAAAACTCTGGACAAATGGGTGGGGCTTTGGACTTTGTGCTGCAATGTAGGATTATTGGAGAACCTCCTATGTCAGTATTCCAAGTCTGTCCCTCATGGGTTACACAGATTCCCTAAGCACTCTAAGCATTTAAAAGAGTGCCTGACACACAGCAAGTACTTAGTACTTGTTAGTATTATGCTAGCTATTATTACTGTGATTGTAGAAAATACACTCACAGAGAAGCAAATATACAGGCAATTCAATTAATCAAAGCCAGTATCTTTGCTTGGATCGTCAGAGAGAATCACAAAGGTGTAACTATTCTCAGAGATTTGGAACAAACCTTAAATGGTGGCTCAGATGCTTCATGTTTGGGTGGATGATAGAGGTGAATGGAAGGAAGAAGCTTGGGGCTGACCTGGGAAAGGATAAGCAGGGAGCTGATTGAGAAGGAAGAAGTGGCTAGCAGGGATGCCAAATGGTCATGGTGGATTCCAGAAAATGCTGGTGGTTTCCTCTTTTAAGTTGGTATCTAAACACTGGACTTCCCCAGTGGCTCAGTGGTAAAGAATTTGCCTACAATAAAGAAATGCAAAAAAGCGAAATGGCTGTCTGAGGAGGCCTTACAATTAGCGAAAAAAAAGAGAGGTGGAAAGCAAAGGAGAAAAGGAAAGATATATCCATTGGAATGCAGAGTTCCAAAGAATAGCAAGAAGAGTTAAGAAAGCCTTCCTTAGCAATCAAGGCAAAGAAATACAGGAAAACAACAGAATGGGAAAGACTAGAGATCTCTTCAAGAAAATTAGAGATACCAAGGGAACATTTAATGCAAAGATAGGCTTGAAAAAGGACAGAAATGGTCTGGACCTAACAAAAGCAGAAGATATTAAGAAGAGGTGGCAATAATACACAGAAGAACTGTACAAAAA
>SJYW01033197.1:0-12450 GCA_006410735.1 Raphicerus campestris
CTCTGAGACGTCTTCTTGTCCTTAGCTGCCACTGGTACTGTCATGTTCTTTGCTTAAAGAAGGCAATGGAGTCTTTAGTCTGCACTGAGGAGCCTTTGTTCTCTGGTGTCCTTGATATGGCTGATGACTGCTCCTTCTGAGACTGCCAGTAGGGCTAGAGATGATCCGGAGATTGCCAAAAGTGGGTGAGCCCACCAACAAACCTATCTGGACTGCAGCTGTTTCCTGTGACAACTCAGTATTTTTCTTGGCCTTGAATTGATCTGCAGTGGTAATGGGTGTGGAAGTGGTCAGCACATGGTAAGCACTATCCCAAATGTATAAGAGGCAGCACAGTTAAGAGCACAGAATTCTCAAAACGGAAGGCCTAAGCTTAGACCCCAGCTTTGGCACTTAACAGCTGTGTGATCTTGGATAACTTGTTTAACCTCTCTGTGCTTCATTTTGTTTCATCTGTTAAACAAGGTTAGTAATGGCACCTACCACAGGGGGTTGTGAGAATTGAGTTTATAACATGTGAAACACTTTGAAGAGTGGCTGGTACATGTAATAAGTCGCTTCTAGGTATTTCCTAATGTTATTATCATTATTTATTATCTTAGGTTGAATTTCCAGAAAATAGAGTCTGAGATAGGAATTTTGGTGCAGGAAGGTTTTTGATAGTATTCTTGGGATCAACCACTCTGAGTGAGATTAGGACCGGGCAGAGGGAGAAGCTGAACTGTGATACCATTGTAACAGAGCTTGTGGGGTGAGGTGGGCAGGGAGTTGTCCTACATTGAGGCCTTTGTACCATCCCTCATTCCACACGCCTGCTCCTTGTGAGTAATGTTGGAGGTAGGACCCCCCTGAGGACAGACCTAATTCAGAGGTAGGACAATCTCTAGGGTGGGACTTGGTCGTGAGGTACTAACAGACAACACTTGGGGAAGCTGGTCGAGGAAGAGTACCTTGGTCATGGAGGGGAGTCTGGGTGGTACACTGCAGCATCCAGTACATACACCTTCATGCACAACCCCCTTTCATGAGATACATTCACTCAGGAGTCATGCCAAGTTCAGCAATCTGGGCGTTATGTTGTCATCTTTATCAGTTCTAGCTATAGCTCCCCAGGAGGGCTATGTCTGGATGATAATTAACCTCCAATACCCCAGTATAATCAGAGAAGAAGAAAAGTGATTAAAGGGTTGGAAAATGAGAGGCTGGGCAACAACATACAGTTTCAAACACATATCACATCCTGTTGCACAGGAATATTGGGCTCTCAGTGCCATGAGGAGAGTTGAGGACTTGGTTAACCACACTGGCAGTCTGCACCCTTTCTCTTGCCCTGACTGAGCCCTGGTTCCATCCTCTGGGATGATCACTTTTATCCAATGTCCTCTTTGGCTGTATGTGGGGTGAGCATTAGCACAGAATCCTCTCCTAAGGGTTATAGTTAATATTACACAAGCAATTTCCTGATGGTAGGTTCTCCAGGTCATGGGGATTGCATAGTCATCACATGTTCAAAGTGAGGACATTTCCAAAAACTCCTGAACAAACTTCCCTTATTGGTCTGAATTAGGTCATGCCCATTCTCAAAACAAGAATGGTTTCAATAACTTAGGTCTGGGATACTGAAGTAATAATTGGGGAAGGGGGTGACTCTATCAGGTTGGGGAATGTCTCTATTGCTGTCATCAGTTTCTCATCCATTTGGCTGCTACTTGATGGGAAATGAAGTCATTAATGTTTGGGAGGGATCCATTCATTGCCCTGTCAGTAGTTCAGTTGGATCCACTGGTTGAGTAGGCAAGATATATAAAGCACTAACAAATTTTGAAATTTTTGCAAGCTAATCTCCTCCAATCACACTCAAGAATCCCAAACTATACTTTTAGCCTATAGAATTGCCTAAGGGGATGATCTATTCTAGAATATAATGAAGGTTGACAATTTAACAGGAGGTTGTGTCAGCAACAGAGAAGAGAAAGGAGCAAATTATTTGACCTTAATTGTATTGCTATTATAAGGGTGGCTCATTGTTGATTTATATTAGATGTTCTGGTTTTGAAATCATAACATCAAAGGATACCTAAAAATGCAGTAATCAATTGTCTTATCTTCCTCCCCAATTACGGATCTCATTCAACCTACAGACTTAGCATAAGAGGTCTTAAACATGGTAGGAACATCATGAAAGTTTGTTAAATGCCAGGTGAAATTCTTTGTAACTAGTCATTCACAGTTACTCCATATTTACTGATAATTTCAAAATGAGCTCTGCTTGGAATGAAACTTTTACTTCTTTCATCTATCTGCATGCCTAGCATATAATACAGGAGTATAGGGAGTTCTTAAGAAATTGAATTATTGTTATTAATGTCAACATAACTTTATAAGCAAGCAAAGTCTTCTAAAGTATTTGAAAGTAGTTGAAAACAATTTGCTTAAGGTGTATAAATATGTCATTTATATTTATTTAGTGAAAACTATTCTTTACGGGAAAAAAATGAGCACCTTTTCCCAAGGCTTTGTCCATGTGCAGAACACACAGAAATATAATAGCAAGCATCATTTACATGTCAGTGATTCTCTGTGCCACAGTCACTGAAGCAGGACTTCTACTTTCATCCAGTTCGATCACAGCTATTTCTGGGAGTTATCATGAGGTATCCCACATATGCTTGCAAAAGAGTCCTTTCCCATTGGGCACTGTCATGGCTCTACAGTAACACCTTCATCAAATTCTATTATCCTTTCCCAGGTGCTGCTGCAGACCTTTGCAGGGGTGCCTCGATTCTCTGCCTGACACAGGATTATTTGCCTGCTTCCCCTACAATTAAAAAACTATTTTTATTTATGTATTTATTTGGCTGCACTAGGTCTTACTTGCAGCATGCAGGATCTTTAGTTGCAGCATGTGGGATCTAGAACCTTGACCAGGGACAAACCCTGACCCCCTGAATTGGGAGCATAGAGTCTTAGCTACTGGACCACTGAGGAAGTCCCTCCCCTACAATTTTGATAGGCACCATTGTCTCTGAGTATCCTTCCATATTAATAAATAAAATTATATCAAGTATTTTTGCTAACTCATATTGTTATCAGTATACATAAAATTTATATAATTTATTACATATTTTAATAGCATTTTATGCATTGTACCATAGCTGATTAAGTTCAGTTCAGTTCAGTTGCTCAGTCGTGTCAGAATCTTTGCAACCCCATGGACTGCAGCATACCAAGCCTCCTTGTCCATCACCAACTCCCAGAGTTTACTCAAATTCATGTCCATTGAGTCAGTGATGTCATCCAGTCATCTCATCCTCTGTCATCCCCTTCTCCTCCTGCCTTCAATCTTTCCAGTATTAGGGTCTTTTCAAATGAGTCACCTCTTCGCATCAGGTGGCCAAAGTATTGGACTTTCAGCTTCAACATCAGTGCTTCCAATGAACATTCAGGACTGATTTCCTTTAGGATGGACTGGTTGGATCTCTTTGCAGTCCAAGGGCCTCTCAAGAGTCTTCTCCAACACCACAGTCCGAAAGCATCAATTCTTCTGTGCTCAGCTTTCTTTATAGTCCAACTCTCACATCCATACATGACCACTGGAAAAACCATAGCCTTGACTAGACAGATCTTTGTTGACAAAGTAACATCTCTGCTTTTTAATATGCTGTCTAGATTGGTCATGACTTTTCTTCCAAGGAATAAGTGTCTTTTAATTTCATGGCTGCAATCACCATCTGCAGTGATTTTGGAGCCCAGAAAAATACAGTCAGCCACTGTTTCCACTGTTTCTCCATCTATTTCCCATGAAGTGATGGGACCGGATGCCATGATCTTCGTTTTGGGAATGTTGAGTTTTAAGCCAACTTTTTCACTCTTCTCTTTCACTTTCAACAAGAGGCTCTTTAGTTCTTCTTCACTTTCTGCCATAAGGGTGGTGTCAGTTGCATATCTGAGGTTATTGATATTTCTCCCAGCAACCTTGATTCCAGCTTGTGCTTCCTCCAGCCCAGTGTTTCTCATGATGTACCCTGCATATAAGTTAAATAAGCAGGGTGACAATATACAGTCTTGATGTACTCCTTTTCCTATTTGGAACCAGTCTGTTGTTCCATGTCCAGTTCTAACTATTGCTTCCTGACCTGCATACAGATTTCTCAAGAGGCAGGTCAGGGGGTCTGGTATTCCCATCTCTTGAAGAATTTTCCACAGTTTATTGTGATCCACACAGTCAAAAGCTTTGGCGCAGGCAATAAAGCAAAAATAGATGTTTTTCTGGAACTCTCTTGCTTTTTCAATGATCCAGCAGATGTTGCCAATTTGATCTCTGGTTCCTCTGCCTTTTCTAAAACCAGCTTGAACATATGGAAGTTCACGGTTCACGTATTGTTGAAGCCTTGCTTGGAGAATTTTGAGCATGACTTTACTAGCGTGTGAGATAACTGATTAAACCAATCCCCAATTATTGGACTTCGGTTATTTTGGTTTTTATTACTACAAATAATGTTGTCATGAACATCCTTGTAGTCAGAACCTGCACATTTCTTTGGTTTTTGTTTTAGGATCATAATAGTTAATTTAATATTTTGCCCTATGTGCTCAGTTGGGTCCTACCCTTTGTGACCCCATGGACTGTAGCCTGCCAGGCTCCTCTGTCCATGGCATTTTACAGGCAAGAATACTGGAGCAGGTTGCCATTTTCTCCTCCAGGGGATCTTCCTGACCCAGAGATCGAACCCAAGTCTCCTACACTATCAGGTGGATTCTTTACCACTGAGCCACCTTGGAAGCCTGCTTCTTGAAAACAAGGAAATGACTTCCTAAGTAGTTCAAGGACTGAAGAGTTTTCAGAATTTAGAAGAACTACTGATAAAAATAGAAAACTCTAACAATCATACCATGTATACCAGCTTAATTACCATCTACAACAATTCAAGGAAGAGCTGTCCAGTGGCTTAGAGCAGCCTTCCTGGCTACATTGGTTTTGTTTAGAAACTGCTCACCATCAAGTAAACAATGTGGTTTTGGAATAATTTTCAGACATTTTTATTGTTTTGCTTTAAATATGCAACTAAGTCATTTGAATCCAAAGAACAGTACTGTAATATGAGAACTAAATGAACTCCTTTAATTTGACTGTTTTTTAACCTGTTTAAGTACTATAAGCACTTAAACAGGAGAAGCAGAGTTTACGTAAGAGCACATTCCAGAGAAATTAATAATGGGAGTGCAAATGAGGGTGAGGAAAGGACCTAAGGAAGTTCCTAAAGCAGAGCCAACTGTTTGATAAGACAGGATCATAGGAAAACTTGTAGCTGAAAAATGGAAATTAGGAAGGAGACTGTAGTTCCTAACATTTACGTCAGTTCTGCTTTGTTTCTTCTGCTGGTTTCTTCACTGTCTGCCAGAATCTAAATCTGATTTGCTACAGGCAAATCCCAGGTCAATTCTGTACCTCTTATGCTAGTCTCTCTTTTCTCAGAAACTGGTTCTCTTCATCATAATCCTTACTCACTGATAGTAGATTTCTCTATATCCAGGTAAGTCACCCAGTCAAGATGATTGATTTGAGTGACTCACAAATCAGCTGCTTGCCTGAAATAATAATAGCTATCATTTACATATGCCACCTTACTTTCATTAGTTGATTTTGTCCTCCAGAAACTCTGTGTGCATCCGTGCTAAGTTGCTTTAGGTGTACTGGACTCTATGCAACCCTATGGACTGCAGCCCTCCAGGCTCCTCTGTCCATGAGATTCTCCAGGTAAGAATGCTGGAGTGGGCTGCCATGCCCTCCTCCAGGGGATCTTCCAGACCCAGGGATGGAGCCCATGTCTTTTAGGTCCACCTGCACTGGCAGGTGGGTTCTTTACCACTAGTGCCACCTGGGAAACCCTCTGATAACTCTAAATTACAGTAATCTGCAAGGAATAGAAACTGGACTCAAGACTGCATAAAGAATAAGAACTTGCACTGGCTTATAGAACAGGAAGAGCAAACACAATGTTGGCTTCCAGGCAAGGTTTCATCAGGATTCTGACTCCATTTTCTCACAATTCTGTCCAATTCTATGTATCAACTGTGTTCTGAAGCTGATTCCCTGGTGGTGTGGAATGGGTTCATTATGTGCTTTGGGGGGTTCTTTGTGGACTTTTTGATGTATGGAGTGAGCAAAAGATTTCCTTGAGACTTCCCTGATGGTCCAATGGTTAAGAATTTGCCTTCCTTTGTTGTGCAGAAGCTTTTAATTTTAATTAGATCCCATTTGTTTATTTTTGCTTTTATTTCCAGTATACTGGGAGGTGGATCACAGAGGATCCTGCTGTGATTTATGTCAGAGACTGTTTTGCCTATGTTCTCCTCTAGGAGTTTTATAGTTTCTGATCTTACGTTTAGATCTTTAATCCATTTTGAGTTTATTTTTGTGTGTGGTGTTAGTGATCTAGTTTCATTCTTTTACAAGTGGTTGACCAGTTTTCCCAGCACCACTTGTTAAAGAGATTGTCTTTACTCCATTGTATATTCTTGCCTCTTTTGTCGAAGATAAGGTGTCCATAGGTGTGTGGATTTATCTCTGGGCTTTCTATTTTGTTTCATTGATCTATATTTCTGTCTTTGTGCCAGTACCATACTGTCTTAATGACTGTGGCTTTGTAGTAGAGCCTGAAGTCATGCAAGTTGATTCCTCCAGTTCCATTCTTCTTTTTAAAGATTGCTTTTGCTATTCAAGGTTTTTTTGTATTTCCATATAAATCTTGAAATTATTTGTTCTAGTTCTGTGAAAAATACCGCTGGTAGCTTGATAGGGATTGCACTGAGTCTGTAGATTGCTTTGGGTAGTATACTCATTTTCACTATATTGATTCTTCCAATCCATGAACATGGTATATTTCTCCATCTATTAGTGTCCTCTTTGATTTCTTTCATCAGTGTTTTATAGTTTTCGATATATAGGTCTTTAGTTTCTGCACAAGAAAGGAAACTATAAATAAGGTGAAAAGACAGCCTTCTGAATGGGACAAAACAATAGCAAATGAAGCAACTGACAAACTAATCTCAAAAATATACAAGCAACTTATGCAGCTCAACTCCAGAAAAATAAACGATCCAATCAAAAAATGGGCCAAAGATCTAAATAGGCATTTCTCCAAAGAAGACATACGGATGGCTAACAAACACATGAAAAGATGCTCAACATCACTCATTATCAGAGAAATGCAAATCAAGACCACAATGAGGTACCATTTCACACCAGTCNGAATGGAATCATTCAGCTTTGCTTTTCTGTGTCCAGTTTCTTTACTCATCAGGGTTTTTAGCTTCATCTTCATCTGTCCTCACAGAGGTGCTTGCTCCTCTCTGCTGAGTAGCCTTCCGTTGTAGGAATGGCATCATTTATCTCTCACCTGTCTGCGGGTGTTTGGGCTGCTTCCAGTGTTTGGCTACTGTGAATAAGGCATTTGTGAACCTTGTTTACAAGGAGTCTTTGTTTGGATTTACGGTTGCATTTCTCTAAGTTAATACCTGGGGTTGGAATTGCTGGGTCACGTGGTAAGTGGATGCTTGCTTAACTTTATAAGAAACTGGCGAAGAATTCTCCAGGGCAGTCGTGCCATTTTACAGTCCTGCTCACAGTGTGGGAGTTCCTGCCCTGCATCCGTGGGCGCGTGGTGTTGGCAGCATTTTAATCTCAGCTGTTCAAGTGGCGCCCCTTAGCGTACGGTTCCTGATAACAGTGGAGATGATTCTCCATGTGCTTATTGGCTATTTTTAAATCTTTTTTTTGCAAAGTGTCCAGGTCTTCTGTCCATTTTAAAAAAAAACATTTTTATTAGTCTTAGTTGCAGTATGTGGGATCCAGCTCCCTGTTCAGGGAGCAAGCCCAGGCCCCCTGCGTTGTGAGAACAGAGTCTTAACCACTGGACCACCGGGGAAGTCCCTGTCCATTTTTCAGTTGAGCATTTTTTCATGTTATTGCTTTCTAAACGTTCTTCATGTTATCTCGATAAGAATGCTTTGTCAGAGACTTGTGGCTTGGTGATAAAGAATTTGCTTGCTACTGCAGGAGACATGGGTTCTATCCCTGGTCCGGGCAGAGCCCACTGCTGCGGAGTAACTTAGCCCGTGCACCGCAGCTGTTGCGCCAGACTGCAGAGCCCTGGAGCCGCAGCAACGAGCAGGGCGCCCGCGGTGGGAAGCCTGCTCACCTCTGCTCTCCACAGGCAGACAGACGCTGCACAGCCGCGAAGGCCCAGCACAGCCAAACATGAAAATAAGTAAAATTATTTTTTAAAAAAGAATGCTTTATCAGATATAGAGAACAAATACTTTTTCCCTTTCTGTGGTTTATCTCCGTATTTTCTTAATGATATCATTTAAAGAGCAGACGTTTTCGATTTTCATAAAGTCCTGTTTATCAGATATTTCCCTTTTATTGGGCTGTGGGGGTGGGTTGGAAACCATCTCTGCCTTATGGCCACTAGGGGAACGTCTGCTCTCCTTTTCCTGGGATGGCTCTCAGAGCTGTTTCTTTTTCTTGCAGCCACAGCTCTTGCTGTAGCAGCCTCTTCAGGCCCACTGCTGACTGGCTTCTCTTTGGGAGAGAATTTCCTCTTTTTCTTGGGATCACTCTTTGTTTCCTGACTCTTCAGGGTCATTGTCTGCTTCCCCTTTGGGGAAAGAGTTCTTCCTTTTGGGAAGACTTACAGTGCTAGCTGTCTCTTCAAGATCACTACCAACTAGCTCCTTCTTGGAAAAAGATTTCTTTCTCTTGGGTTTGGAGAGGAGACGTGAGGGCCTTCCATCCCGCTCGCCTGAGGAGCCTCCTGGGGCTTGTGCTGCTTCTCAGGCCTCTCGCCTGCCTGCTCGCGCTGCTCTGGAATACTGCTGCTGATTTCCGAAGATGCCAGGGCAGTTGCAGCCAACCGTTTTGTTTCCTTCTGTAAGCGTGTCTTCTCCTGTTTTTTGAGCAAAAATAAGTAAATAAATAATAATAGTTTCCTCGTGTCTTATCTGTTGCAAGTTCACAAATTTTCTTCTTAAATTTTCTTCTGAAGATTTTAGTGTTGGTGGTTGTGGTTCAGCCTGTGATCCGTGGATGGTGTGAGGTAAGGGTTGGGTTCTGATCTATATAGAGACACTCAACTTTCCAGAGCTGTTTGTTAGAAAGGATTGTACTTTCCCCGTTAGATTGCTGTGGCTCACTTAGTGACAGTCAGTTGGCCGAGTGTGTTGGTCTTCATCTGGTCTCTCTTTTGTTCTGCTGAACCACTAGAACCACCCTGTCCTGAGTAATCTCCCTTTATAGGGAGCCGTAAAATCAGGCGGTGTTAGCACTCCAACTTTGTTTTTTCCTTTCACAATTGCTTTGGTTCTCCTGGGTTTTTTTCCCATATACATTTTAGTAGCAACTTGTCAATTTCTATTTTAAAACATCTGCTAGAATTTACTTGGGATTGCATTGAATCAGTAAACCAGTTTAAGAAAAAAGACCTGTGTCTTAACATGGTCTTCCCTGGTGGCTCAGCTGGTGAAGAATCTGTCTGCAGTGCAGGAAACCTGGGTTCCATCCCTGGGTCGGGAAGATCCCCTGGAGGAGGGCCTGGCAACCCACGCCAGTATTCTTGCCTGAATAACCCCATGGACAGAGGAGCCTGGCGGGGCGCAGTCCACGGGGCTGCAGAGTCGGACGCACCTGCGTGACTAAGCGCAGCACAGCAGACGTTAACAATTTCGTATTGCTAGTGTATCGAGACACAGTTCCTTTTGGATATTGGCCTTGTAACTGGTAAGCTAGGTTCACTGTCGTTAATTCTAGTGGCTCATTTCCGTACAGGTTTCTAGGCGTTTCTGCTTACACAGTCGTGTCATCTGTGGGGACGGGCAGTTTTGCTTGCTCTTTTTTAACCTTCGTGTGTTTCCCTGCCGTCCGGCACTGCCGTGGATGAAGCAGGTCTTGAGTAGAGTCTCGAATAGACGTGCTTACTTTCTTACTGCAGTCTCAGGAAAGCATTCCGTCTCTCAGCAAATCAAGGGTGCTGATAGCTGTAGGTTTTTAGTAGATGCCCTTTATCAGGTTCAGGAAGCTCCCTTCTATTCCTAATTTATTAAGAGTCTTTTTTTGGTCATAGAAGTGTGTTATATTTTTTTCAAATTTCTTAAACCCAACCATGTTATGTTAAATAATCTAAGTACTTTAATTAAAAGGCAAAGAATAACAGAATAACAAAGCAAGACCATATCAATTGTGTGCTGTTTAGAAAAGAAACACTTTAAATATGAAGATACAGGTATGTTTTACAGATGTGTGAAAGGACGTTGCAGAATGTAGCCAGCATGAGAATGGTGTGCTGTGTTCGTGTGGGACAAGCTGGCTTCAGGACACTTGCCCACTCTGGCTGGAAACAGGGCAGAGAGAGACCACCTCTAGCTGCCCTGCTTGGCAAGTTCTTGTTTGGAAAGAAAGCCCTGGTTGGGTGGGGGTCTCCCTCCCTGGACTGGGTGTTGTCCGGGTGCGCAGGTCATTCTCTAGGGCTTCAGGGGCGAGGGCTCCTGCTGTGTGCAGTGGCAGCAGTCTTGTCCTGGAGGCCCGGCTAGTGATCGTTCTTTCTGGTCCCCTAGAATCTGTCACTAACACCGCAGATACCCATCTGCACGCCTCACAAGAGAAATAAGGAAGATGTTAGGACCTAGGTGGGAACTGAGTGCAGAGACTCCCCTGGGGGCTCAGGCGGTAGAACGTCTGCCTGCAATGCAGGAGACCCAGGTCCGATCCCTGGGTCGGGANTTGTTTTTTCCTTTCACAATTGCTTTGGTTCTCCTGGGTTTTTTTCCCATATACATTTTAGTAGCAACTTGTCAATTTCTATTTTAAAAAATCTGCTAGAATTTACTTGGGATTGCATTGAATCAGTAAACCAGTTTAAGAAAAAAGACCTGTGTCTTAACATGGTCTTCCCTGGTGGCTCAGCTGGTGAAGAATCTGTCTGCAGTGCAGGAAACCTGGGTTCCATCCCTGGGTCGGGAAGATCCCCTGGAGGAGGGCCTGGCAGCCCACGCCAGTATTCTTGCCTGAATAACCCCATGGACAGAGGAGCCTGGCGGGGCGCAGTCCACGGGGCTGCAGAGTCGGACGCACCTGCGTGACTAAGCGCAGCACAGCAGACGTTAACAATTTCGTATTGCTAGTGTATCGAGACACAGTTCCTTTTGGATATTGGCCTTGTAACTGGTAAGCTAGGTTCACTGTCGTTAATTCTAGTGGCTCATTTCCGTACAGGTTTCTAGGCGTTTCTGCTTACACAGTCGTGTCATCTGTGGGGACGGGCAGTTTTGCTTGCTCTTTTTTAACCTTCGTGTGTTTCCCTGCCGTCCGGCACTGCCGTGGATGAAGCAGGTCTTGAGTAGAGTCTCGAATAGACGTGCTTACTTTCTTACTGCAGTCTCAGGAAAGCATTCCGTCTCTCAGCAAATCAAGGGTGCTGATAGCTGTAGGTTTTTAGTAGATGCCCTTTATCAGGTTCAGGAAGCTCCCTTCTATTCCTAATTTATTAAGAGTCTTTTTTTGGTCATAGAAGTGTGTTATATTTTTTTCAAATTTCTTAAACCCAACCATGTTATGTTAAATAATCTAAGTACTTTAATTAAAAGGCAAAGAATAACAGAATAACAAAGCAAGACCATATCAATTGTGTGCTGTTTAGAAAAGAAACACTTTAAATATGAAGATACAGGTATGTTTTACAGATGTGTGAAAGGACGTTGCAGAATGTAGCCAGCATGAGAATGGTGTGCTGTGTTCGTGTGGGACAAGCTGGCTTCAGGACACTTGCCCACTCTGGCTGGAAACAGGGCAGAGAGAGACCACCTCTAGCTGCCCTGCTTCGCAAGTTCTTGTTTGGAAAGAAAGCCCTGGTTGGGTGGGGGTCTCCCTCCCTGGACTGGGTGTTGTCCGGGTGCGCAGGTCATTCTCTAGGGCTTCAGGGGCGAGGGCTCCTGCTGTGTGCAGTGGCAGCAGTCTTGTCCTGGAGGCCCGGCTAGTGATCGTTCTTTCTGGTCCCCTAGAATCTGTCACTAACACCACAGATACCCATCTNTCATTCTCTAGGGCTTCAGGGGCGAGGGCTCCTGCTGTGTGCAGTGGCAGCAGTCTTGTCCTGGAGGCCCGGCTAGTGATCGTTCTTTCTGGTCCCCTAGAATCTGTCACTAACACCGCAGATACCCATCTGCACGCCTCACAAGAGAAATAAGGAAGATGTTAGGACCTAGGTGGGAACTGAGTGCAGAGACTCCCCTGGGGGCTCAGGCGGTAGAACGTCTGCCTGCAATGCAGGAGACCCGGGTCCGATCCCTGGGTCGGGAAGATCCCCTGGAGGAGGAAATGGCAATCCACTCCAAGACTATTGCCTGGAAAATCCCATGGACAGAGGAGCTTGGTAGGCTACAGTCCATGGGGTC
>SJYW01033198.1:0-14089 GCA_006410735.1 Raphicerus campestris
TGCCATATTTCAACCACTCTATTCTGTATACTCACCTGATAAAAGAAATGCTGGGAGACTGGCTTTATCCCCTGCCTGTAAAATTGCGTAGTTGAGGAACTTTATATAGTTATTCCCTATAAAGTTATCTTCTCTATGAATCGGGCTGTTCAACTTGGACATAATGGACTCTTTTTTTTTTTTTCATCTAAGTCAATACTATATTCATCCATAACAACAAACATGCCTTTTTGTGAAGTAATGCAGATGATAATTGGGCCTTCTTTGGAGAAGTCAAGATCAAGATTTAGGTGACTTGAGAAAATGCTCCAATTTTTGGTGCATGCTGCACTTTATCAGAACAGCAGACACATTTTAAGAGAAAACAGGCTCTTGGTGAGGCACTAATTTTAGCTCAGTAGCTAATGATGAATCAAAATGTTTCTTCAAATCCAATTACCCAATAAAACTTGCCATAGTAACCATCACGTTACACAACACCTCCTTCACGCTCACACCAAAAACTTCCTTGGGAACTGCTACCACCACCTCCTTGACAGCGCCATCTGCTCCGGAGGGAGGGGAAGGAGGAGACGGTGGGGAGGCTGGAGAAGAAAAGGTAGTTCTGATCTCAAATCGCAGGAAGAGAGAGTCTCAGGGCAGAGATATATTGGGTAGGAAAACCATCTTCTGTGGTTTTCACCGTGACCTAGAAGTGGCTCAACCCCAGGGCGCCAGGCTGAAACAAGCTATAGCGCATCCGCAAGAAGCCCTCTGCCCTTGCTCTCCCCCTGCTTCACTTACTCTAGGGTCACCCTCTCTGCTTGCCCTCTGCCTGGGGTGGTTGTTGCCTGCCTCTTTTATTGGCCAACTCCTCCTCATTCTTCAGGTTTCCTTTAAACTTTCCACCCCCAGAGAGGTTTCCCCTGAACTATTTGATCTAAATTAAAGTTCCTATGGAGTGTCCCATAAGAGAGGGCCCTGAGAGAAGGTCTTATTTGCCATGAGAATCTAAAACAGATGTGGAGACAACCTAGATGCTGATCAACAGAGGAATGGATGGGAGAGGTGTGGTACGTATATATGACAGAATGTTACTCAGCCATGGAAAAGAGTGAAATGATGCCATTTGCAGCAACATGGATGGACGTAAATATTATCATCCTCGGTGAAGTGGGCCAGACAGACAGGGACAGATAGCATGTGGTGTCACTTATATGTGGATCTTTTATTTTTTTACAAAAGGGTACAAATGAACTTGCTTTCAAGACAAACAGACTCACAGCTTTTGAAATCAAGCTTTTGATTACCAGAAGGAAAACGGGGGGACATGGTGGATTGGGAAATGGGGATTGGCTTGGCATGTGCACACTACCATGCAGAAAGTGGATAACTAATAAGCACCTATTGTATAACACAGGGAACTCTACTCAGTATTCTGAGGTGGCCTATATGGCAAAATAATCTGAAAAAGAATGCATGCATATGTATATATTTGTGGTGGAGGGGGGCTGGTTCACTTTGCTGTATACCAAGGCTAACAGTGTTGTGAATCAACCATACTCCAATAGGAATTTTTTTAAATAAAATAAAACAGTGTCTAGGTCATTGTCTGATATCTCAGTTGGTATAGAATGTGCCTGCAATGCAGGAGACCCTGGTTCGATTCCTGGATCAGGAAGATCCCCTGGAGAAGGGATAGGTTACCCACTCCAGTATTCTTGGGATTCCCTTAAGTCTCAGCGGGTAAAGAATTAGCCTGCAAAGTGAGAGACTTGGGTTTGATCCCTGGGTTGGGAAGATCCCCTGGAGAAGGGAAAGGCTACCCACTCCAGTGTTCTGGTCTGGAGAATTCCATGGACTGTATAGCCCAGGGGTCACAAAGAGTCAGACAGAACGGAGCAACTTTCGGTTCACTTCACAGGTCATTGTTGGGGCTCAGTAAATATGAAATGGATGAAGAAAGAAGAGAACTCTCTATGACACAGTTAAATCATCATCCATCTAGTGGTCTGGATGGCAAAATACACTCATTATTTAAATCACTCATTGAACACATTTATTTGTTCAGTCAATATTGGAGGCTGACAGCTTCCGTGAGGGCTCTGAATGTGTTCTGGTTATTACCAGTTGGGTCCTCTGAGAAGCAGACTGAGAGGTGGGTGAGCATTGGGAGTTTATCAGGGGATGTTTTGGGAATCAGCTCCCGTGGAAGGGGAGAGAAGAAAGTAAAACTAGACAAAGGGACAAATTGAGCTTTGAATCAATTTCAACAGCAACCTCAGTAATTCCATGGGTAGTTTGTTTGTTTTCGGCTGGTCTCTGTGGCATTCAGGATCTTAGTTCCCCAACCAGGCATTGAACCTGTGCACCCTGCGATGGAAATGCAGAGCCTTAACCACTGGACCACCTGAGAAGTCTATGGGGAATTCTGAAGCCAGGATGATGTTTTTGAGTTGAAGTTATGAGCATTTATACCTCCAAGTTCATTGGTCTTAGAGAGTGACCTTGGGTAAGGAAGCCCTCTCAGCTGAGTTGATTCTCACAGAACTATGCCAGCCCTTAGCAGGAATCCTAGGAGAATATGTCCCTGGTCCCTAGAGGGAGACCTAATGGCTCATCCCAAGACCCACCACAGTTCACTCCTTGTGCCACTGGGATCTACATCTTTGCATAAGTTCTGAGATCAGTTTCTCTATGACCCTGGTGAACCTGTCTTTCCTGGGCAAGCTTAGAAGAGGGCAGTGCCTGAGATAAGTCAGTTTCCACTGTTGCAGCTGGTCTTGGGGCCCCAACTGATCCACATGGTGTCCCTCCTCTTGTCTGTGTTCTAGATTCCCCTCTCCACCAGCTAGCATCTCTGGCGGTGGTTTACATCTCTTGGTGATTTAGCATCTCTTGGTGGTTTATCTGATGGCATGGTCCAGTTTCTAACCCCTCAGGCCTCTGAGGCTCTGGTCACCATGCCTCTCCTAGGCTAGGATATGATTCCTGCCTGAATGATGACTCTGCTTGTCTGGTGGTTCCTTGGCGTAATGAGCCCAACATGCCATATTTTATATTTCATAGGACTGTTACTCTGTCACCTGGTGGAAGTTTTCAACCTGTGGAGAGCTGGATCTCTAAAGCTATAGCACTCAGGGTTTCAGGCTCCCCAGGTGGGTCACTGGGAGAGACAGTAAGTGGGGTCACTCCTGCTTCCCCTCTTTCTTTCTCAGACTCATGCCTCCCACCTACCAGGGCTTAGCCTCATGCCTTTGAAGTGTGCACTGCATCCTGGAGAGTGGTGTCCCATCTTTGAAGAAGTTGACTACCAAATGACACCAAGGTTCTCCCTTATTCAATCCAGGGCTTCCTCAGCTCCTAGGAGTGATGCAACCACTGGGTCCTGCCATCTTGTGCCCATTCTTACACCCCTTCTGTCACAAAGGACATCCCGGGGTCTGACATGACACCACTGGAGACATGTTTAATATTCTCTCCAGGCCAGACCCCCACACATGCATCTATCTCCAAGTTAAGCAAAACCACCCAGGCTCATACCATCACCTCCATTTTTTTAATTTTTGAAGCTAACTCTGGAAGAAGAACCCCTTTTTCTGGTCTGGCCTGCGTCAGGTCTTAGTTGCATTATGTGGGATCTTTTGTTGCAGAGCACAGACTCTCTAGTTGTTCTTCAGGGTGTGGGATCTTAGTTCCCTGACCAGGGATTGAACCTTCACCTCCTGAATTGCAAGGCAGATTCTTAACCACTGGACCACCAGGGAAGTCCTGAGAGAAAGCACTCTTAAAGGTAGCTAAAGCAGATTCCCAGCTCTTCCGTGTTTTGTGTGTCAGGAACGGAGAATGTGACAAAGGGCGACATTTCATCAGTGACCTGCCAGTGACCCGACCAGGAGGGTCCATCCAGCAAGGGAGCAATTCATTTGAGTCTCGCATTCCCCAGCTGACCCTTTGCCTCCTCCTAGCCACATCCATAAAGCACTTGAGATGCGATGCCTGACAGGCCCTAGATGGAGAGAGAAGAGAATTGAATCAGTGTCCACTTGGGTTTTCAAAACATATCTGATTTGCCTGCCTGTGAATATTTATAGGCTTCATTTCCAACACAGTGCTGCAAAATGCCCTGTGCCTTTTGCATCAAGAGTCTTTTCAAAAAGGACACCTGAGTCTTTCCTGACTCTCAGCAGCAGATGAGTCATTCATTCCTTTTTTTCATTCAAAGAAACGTTTATTATTCACCTGCCAGCTCCAGGAGTTGTGGGCATCCAGACTCTGACTTTTCCCATCTCTACCTGTTTTGCTAACTTCCGTATTTTCTGCTACACGTGTCACAATGCAACATATACTACTTGGATGAAAGCTACTCTACTTTAGAATCACAGCTTACACTGAGGTTTGGTTTTAAAGAGAACAGCGTAGTCAAAAGTCAGGCTGTAAAAAAAAAAAAAATCTGTTAAATGCCGAAAGAAGTCAGCAAATGGATGTATCCTACCTCCATAAGCCTACAGAGGCAAGTTTTACTCTTCAATCTTGCCCAGCATCAGGGTCTTTTTCAATGAGTCAGTTATTCACATCAGGTGGCCAGAGTATTGGCACTTCAGCTTTAGCATGAGTCCTTCCAATGAATATCCAGGGTTGATTTCCTTTAGGATGGACTGGTTTAATCTCCTCGCAGTCCAAGGGACTCTCAAGAGTCTTCTCCAGCACCACTGCTCAAAAGCATCAATTCTTTAGCACTCAGCCCTCTTTATGGTCCAGCTCTCATATCCGTATGTGACTACTGGGAAAACCATAGCTTTGACTATATAGGCCTTTGTTGAGAAAGTGATGTCTCTGCTTTTTAATATGCAGCCTAGGTTTTTTCTTCTCTCTCTTCTTTTCCCTTCCCTTCCTTTCCCTTCCCTTTTCTTTCCCCACCTCTCTCTCTCTCTCCCTTTGTTCTTCTTTCTTACCCCCAACTTGTAATTGCAATACAGAGAAGCTAAATGTACAAATGAGAAAACTGTTAGATTATAATGTAAAACTCCATATAAAACTCAGAGTCCAGTGGAGAAGCTTCCTCCAATACTCTGGGCACATATGACAAAATCTGCACCTAGACTTGGCTCCTGATTTTCCTTGCACAGTAACAGTTGAGTTGGTTGATGTGGTCAAGCCTCCAGTAAAAGCATCTCCTTCTAAAACAAAATCCATTAATATTGATATTAATTGATATTACTATTAATAAGAATTCCTTGATGACGCCGTCTTTAACTGAAATATTCAAGGAAGTGTTTGTGAGTCCTAAAGTTAGGAGGGCTGAGTATTCTGCAGGGAAGTATTGAGCATAGTGATATGGAATAGATTTTGGCATCAGACATAGTCTTGGTTCCACTGTCAATGAAGCAAATGTTTGGGATTTCGTGCATGCCAGCTCAGTCAGTCATTTCTGACTCTTTGCAACTCTGTGGACTGTAGCCCCCCAGGATCCTCTGTCCATGGGATTTCCCAGGCAATAATACTGGAGTGAGTTGCCTTGTCCTCCTCCAGGAGATCTTCCCAAACCAGGGATCGAAATCACATCTCTTGGGTCTCTTGCATTGGCAGGCAGATTCTTTACCACTGTGCCACTTGGGAAGCCCCAGGATCAGATTGAGGGAGCTACAAAGCATGATAAGACACAAGAGAATGCTGTTTCCACCCCCAGAGATCTGCTGGGGCAAGGAGAGGGGTGGTGTTATCAAAACCTGGTGAGAGCTGTCATGTTAGTTACACATGTCTTTGCCCAGGCTGCTGCAGAATGAAGGCTTGCCTCAGTNGTTTTACTCTTCAATCTTGCCCAGCATCAGGGTCTTTTTCAATGAGTCAGTTATTCACATCAGGTGGCCAGAGTATTGGCACTTCAGCTTTAGCATGAGTCCTTCCAATGAATATCCAGGGTTGATTTCCTTTAGGATGGACTGGTTTAATCTCCTCGCAGTCCAAGGGACTCTCAAGAGTCTTCTCCAGCACCACTGCTCAAAAGCATCAATTCTTTAGCACTCAGCCCTCTTTATGGTCCAGCTCTCATATCCGTATGTGACTACTGGGAAAACCATAGCTTTGACTATATAGGCCTTTGTTGAGAAAGTGATGTCTCTGCTTTTTAATATGCAGCCTAGGTTTTTTCTTCTCTCTCTTCTTTTCCCTTCCCTTCCTTTCCCTTCCCTTTTCTTTCCCCACCTCTCTCTCTCTCTCCCTTTGTTCTTCTTTCTTACCCCCAACTTGTAATTGCAATACAGAGAAGCTAAATGTACAAATGAGAAAACTGTTAGATTATAATGTAAAACTCCATATAAAACTCAGAGTCCAGTGGAGAAGCTTCCTCCAATACTCTGGGCACATATGACAAAATCTGCACCTAGACTTGGCTCCTGATTTTCCTTGCACAGTAACAGTTGAGTTGGTTGATGTGGTCAAGCCTCCAGTAAAAGCATCTCCTTCTAAAACAAAATCCATTAATATTGATATTAATTGATATTACTATTAATAAGAATTCCTTGATGACGCCGTCTTTAACTGAAATATTCAAGGAAGTGTTTGTGAGTCCTAAAGTTAGGAGGGCTGAGTATTCTGCAGGGAAGTATTGAGCATAGTGATATGGAATAGATTTTGGCATCAGACATAGTCTTGGTTCCACTGTCAATGAAGCAAATGTTTGGGATTTGGTGCATGCCAGCTCAGTCAGTCATTTCTGACTCTTTGCAACTCTGTGGACTGTAGCCCCCCAGGATCCTCTGTCCATGGGATTTCCCAGGCAATAATACTGGAGTGAGTTGCCTTGTCCTCCTCCAGGAGATCTTCCCAAACCAGGGATCGAAATCACATCTCTTGGGTCTCTTGCATTGGCAGGCAGATTCTTTACCACTGTGCCACTTGGGAAGCCCCAGGATCAGATTGAGGGAGCTACAAAGCATGATAAGACACAAGAGAATGCTGTTTCCACCCCCAGAGATCTGCTGGGGCAAGGAGAGGGGTGGTGTTATCAAAACCTGGTGAGAGCTGTCATGTTAGTTACACATGTCTTTGCCCAGGCTGCTGCAGAATGAAGGCTTGCCTCAGTCTCTCTCTCTCTTCCTGTCTTCCTGGATCCTTCCTGAACTAGCCGTGGAAGAACCCAAATGGAAACTGGAGACAAAGAGACCTGATACCACCCAGAGACATCAACATAGAGAGGGGCACAAGAGGGCAGCTCTTTAGGGGCAAAAAAGCTGATCTAGAGAACCCCAGGGTATCCTCTATGACTACGAGCCAGGGAGCACATAAGAGAGAAAGAAGAGAGAGACAGAGAACCAAATCCCAATGGCTCCTCAGTGTCAGCCCACTGCCTTTTTCTGGAGGCAGCCTATGTGAAAACGTCTATACTAGTGGCTGCAATTTTGGGGTGTTTATTGTGTAAAATAAAGTTGGCTTAAAACTCAACATTCAGAAAACTAAGATCATGGCATCCAGTCCTTCATCACTTCATGACAAATAGATGGGGAAGCAATGAAACAGTGAAAGACTATTTTGGCAGGGGGGCTCCGAAATCACTGCAGATGGTGACTGCAGCCATGAAATTAAAAGACGCTTGCTCCTTGGAAGAAAAACTATGATCAACCTAGACAGCATATTAAAAATCAGAGACATTACCTTGCCAACAAAGGTCCATCTAGTCAAAGCTGTGGTTTTTCCAGTGGTCATGTATGGATGTGAAATTGAACTATAAAGAAAGCTGAGTGCTGAAGAATTGATGCTTTCAAACTGTGGTGTTGTAGAGTCCCTTGGATTGCAAGGAGATCCAACCAGTCCATCCTAAAGGAAATCAGTCTGAATATTCATTGGAAGGACTGATGCTGAAGCTGAAACTACAATAGTTTGGCCACCTGATGTGAAGAACTGACTCTCTAGAAAAGACCCTGATGCTGGGAAATATTGAAGGCAGAAGGGTAAGGGGATGACAGAGGATGAAATGGTTGCATGGCATCACCAACTTGATGGGCACGAGTTTGAGTAAGCTCCAGGAGTTGGTGATGGAAAGGGAAGCCTGATGTGCTGCAGTCCATGGGGTTGCAAAGAGTCAGACACGACTGAGCTACTGAATTGAACTGAACTGACTGTGTAAATGCTAAGTAGTTCTTTATGTATAGCAACTGCCTTCTCAGCCCCCTTTTTAAAAAAATTTTGGCCACATCCTCTGCAGTGGAAGCACAAAGTCTTCATCACTGGACCACCTGGGAAGTCAGACAGTTGCCTCCTTCAATCTTTATAACTACTCACAAAGAATTATCACCTATGATGATCCTTCTATGACTGCTAAGCTATAATAACTTTGAGAGTAAGTTTTGTGTGTTATTTTATTTTATCTTTTCAATAACCCTAGATCGTAGGGATTCCTTTATTCTTTTGCATGTGAATAGTAAGTTCACTGGAATATAAGCTTCAAGCAGAAGAGACTTGTTCTGTATCCCCAGAGCCCAGGATAGTGCCTAGAACATGTATAATAGGTCATCAATAGTCATTTCTATTAAAAACCAAAATAGACTCAGAGGCTCTCAGAGGTAGAGTGTTGGGGTTAAATTCTGACTCCCAAACTCTAAAATCCTAAACCATAGAAGCTTCCTGGATAATTGAAGGGGGACAACTGAGAACAGACACTTTCTTTCTTCCCTTAGGTATCCATGAAAATTTGCCTCATGAACTTCCCTGGCAGTTCAGTGTTAGGAGTCCATGCTTCCACTGTAGGGGGCATTTTTTTCCATCCCTGGTTGGGGAACTAAGAGACTGCAAACCACGCAGCGCATGGCCAGAAAAAAAAAGGTCTTGAGAATCTTTAACTGAGGCATCCCCTAAGGGAAGGCAGGAAGTTAAACAGCTCACATCCCTTTAATCTGTCCACCACCAAGCTCATTCATTCATTCAACAAACATATCCCAAAGGCCTGAAGTATTAACAGTCTGTACATTTCATGTGGGCAGGGCCTATGTTTCTTTGGTCCATCTAGCATGCTGCCTCAGCTATTGGAGGCACGCAGTAAATATTTGTTGCCTCTAAGAATGAATGAGGAGCAGGCTTCCCTGGTGGCTCAAAAAGTAAAGAATCTGCCTGCAATGCCGGAGACCCGGGTTTGATCCCTGGGTGGGGAAGATCCCCTAGAGAAGGGAATGGCTACCCATTCCAGTATTCTTGCCTGTAGAATCCCATGGACAGAGGAGCCCAGTGGGCTATAGTCCAGGGAATCACAAAGAGTCAGACACCACTGAGAAGCTAACACACACACACATACACACAGGTTAAGTGTAAGCACTATGCAAGGCCCTGGGGATGTAGAGTTGACAGCGGATGAGACTGATCACCACCATATGAGCAATGATAGATGACTATATGAGATACAGTCCCACAGAGCAGAAAACAAACAGGAGAGTTGCTTCTACATGGGGTAAGGACCAGGCTGAATCTTGAACTCTGTGAATTGAATAGATCATGGATCCCCAAACTTTGGGATCTAATGTTTGATAATCCTAGATGGAGCTGATATGGTAATATAAATAAAGTGCACAATAAATGTAATGTGCTTCAAGTGAAGCTACTCAGTTGTGTCCGACTCTTTGCGACCCCATGGACTGTAGCCTACCGGGCTTCTCCATCCATGGGATTTTCCAGGCAAGAAAACTGGAGTGGGTTACCATTTCCTTCTCCAGGGGATCTTCCTGACCCAGGGATCGAACCCGGGTCTCTCACATTGGAGGCAGGCACTGTAACCTCTAAGCCACCAGGGAGAGCAAAACCATTTCCCCATCAACTGTGAAAAAATTGTCTTCTATGAAACCTGTCCCTTGTGCCAAAAAGCTTGGGGACCACTGGAGTAGAGGGCAAGGAGGCTGTACAGAAAGCATGCTAGGAAAACTCCTTCTGGTTTTCCCAGGACCATCCAGGTTTTAAAGCAAAGTTCTGTGTTCCAAGAAAACCAAGACCAATTGGTCCTGCTAGCACCACTTCCTAGCTCTGCAGCCTTGGATAATTACTTAACCTTTCTGAGTCTTATTTTTCATCTCTGTGAAATGGAGCTAATAAGACCAAGTCTGTTAGTTGCTCAGTCATGTCCAACTCTTTGTGACCCAATGGAGTGTAGCCCACCAGGCTCCTCTATTGATGAAATCCTCCAGGAAAGAATACTGGAGTGGGTTGCCATTCCCTTCTCTAGGGACTCTTCCCAACACAGGGATTGGAACTGGGTCTTCTGCATTGCAGGCAGATTCTTTGCCATCTGAGCCACCATGGAAGCTCCTTTGGATTGCTATAAAATAGCATACATAAAGGCCAAAGCTCAGTATCTGGTACACAATTGGAGTGTGTAAAAGGAAGCTCTCCTCACATTCCCTCCCTTGCAAAGAAGCAGAAGATGCTAAGGGTAGAGTTACCTGAGCCTGGAAAACACTGTTGGAACAATTACTGGCCACTTGGTTTGTCCCTTTCTCTGAATACTGTGGAATAAACATTGTGAATGGGCTAGTATCTTAAGCTGCTTTGCACAAGCATAGTTTATTTTAAATTTTGAATCCTCCTTGTTATACTTCTGATATTTTTTAAAAATTTAACTTCATCATCTTACCTTATCTATTTTTGAAGGGTTTAATCATTTATTTTTCCTCACCTCCACTCCTTCCTATTTTTAGCCTTTAACATTTTTACTTCCTCCTTAATGTCAGAGTTTTGTTTAATCCATTAAAAAAAAAATCTTATACTCTTCTTATTTTTTAAATTGTTTTTCTGAATAATTCTCTCTTCTTGTTCTCATCTGAAAAGACTGCCTTTTCCCCTCGTTATTTTGTCATTTCTCACTGAACTCAGAGTGTTTTATGTACTTTTTTCATCATTTAATTCATCATGCTATCATATGCTCTCTGAATTCAGCATGCCAGCATCATTTTTTCCCCTTAGTTATGTTCTTAAGTTTACTACTTTAATGCTCTGTTATTTCTTTAAACTTCATTATGTACTACCTATAATTTCTTCTCCTAATTCAGTATGTATTATTACAAAGGACAAGCAGGAAGCTTGGTCTCAGGCTGACAGCTGTAAGAAGAACCCACGACCCTGGCAGAGGATGCTGGCAGTGGTACCTTTGTGCCTCCAGTTGGCTCAGCTGAGCCCATGGAGCCTCCTAGTCACCCCCATCCCAGTCTTCTCTGAGTCCTTAACTCACAGAGGGTGATAACCCTTCCTCCTGCTGTATTGCTGGACATCTTTCTCAAACACAAAACTTCCCAGGTTGCTTACCTGCTTAGACCCTCCATGAGTCATTCTTGTGATATAACATACAACGAAAGCAATAATAATAATAACCATGACCTCAGTCAACACATAGTGAGCAATGATTGTCTTATAAGCCTTTTGCTGATTGCTATCATTACTTATACAACAGCATCTTTAGGAGGGCATTCCTCTGTTATACATGAGGGCTGTATTAACTAACTGGGCCAAGGTTACATAACAAATAAGTGGCATTATTGGAAACTCGGATGGCTCGATGGTAAAGAATCTGCCCGTAACACAAGAGATCTGAGTTCAATCCCTGGGTCAGGAAGATCCCCTGGAGAAGGGAACGGCAACCCACTCCAGTACTCTTGCCTGAAGAATTCCATGGACAGAGGAGCCTAGTGGGCTACAGCCTGTGGGTTCACAAGGAGTCAGACATGACTGAGCAACTTTCACTTTCACTCACTCATTGGGAACCCAGATCCTCAAGCACTGGGCTAAACTGCTAAGTGCTACAAAGCAAAGCAAACCAAACCATTTAATATCCACGCCCTTAGTGAGGGGAATGACTTGCATGGGTCACCCAGGGGTGAAAGGTGGAGATGGGATTGAATGACTCCATAATTCCCCCTACTACCTTCTCTGCATAGTAAACAATGAGCAGAAACATTCTTTGTAAATTAGCATAAATACAAGAGATGTTAATACTTCATGGTCCTCTGGGTTATTTCTGAACCTAAAGGAAGAAAATCTTTTTCTCCTGTGTTCAGAACACCCCTGAAGCTTGAATAAGAAATATGATGTAGGACTGGTTAACTCAAGAAATGTTGTGCTCAAACCCATTCATATAAACTCAAAGAGACAACATCCTCAAAGTCAAACTAAAGAGAGCTAGGAACATTCGGGATTATACCTATGACCTTTTCATTTTTGGCATCATAGCATACTGCATCCTCAGAATGATTTTCAGTGCTTGATTTAGGAGGTAGCTTCTTTCTCAAGAAAATAGGAAGAGAAACAGCTAGAGTAGTAATTTGTAATGCATCATTTATTCAAAGATAAAAATTACATATTGCACTGTACACTAGAATTTGGGGGGAAATAACCTCATGTTTATATATACAACACTTATTGGATATCTGTTACCTGCTATGCATATTCATATATATATAATATAAATATTTATTGTTATTGTTCTGTGGCTAAGTCGTGTCCGACTCTTTACAACTTTATGGACTGTAGCACACCAGGCTTCCCTATCCTTCACCATCTCTCAGACATAAATATATAGCTATACATGTATGTACTTCTATGTGGTGAAGTTTTATTCCCATTGTTCAGATGATAAAGTTCAAAAGGCAAAAAGTGGTCATATGCCTATGGTCGTATGCCTAGTAAATGGGGGCGACAGGAAGTGCCAACCCAGGTCTCTGGTTGCGGAAGGTACAGCCCCGGGCAGATGTGAAGGCCCTTGGTGCGTGGCTGCCCCACTCACTTTGTCAGGACCTCCAGCACTAGGTCTCCTTTGCTTGTGCGCAGGCTCTCTCGAGTTGAGCAGGGATTATTCTCTAGTGTTGGTGCAGTGGCTTNGCCTATGGTCGTATGCCTAGTAAATGGGGGCAACAGGAAGTGCCAACCCAGGTCTCTGGTTGCGGAAGGTACAGCCCTGGGCAGATGTGAAGGCCCTTGGTGTGTGGCTGCCCCACTCACTTTGTCAGGACCCCCAGCACTAGGTCTCCTTTGCTTGTGCGCAGGCTCTCTCGAGTTGAGCAGGGATTATTCTCTAGTGTTGGTGCAGTGGCTTCTCTTGTTGCACAACATGGGCTCGAGGTCCAAGGGTCCAAGATCCAGCACGCGGCCTCAGCAGTTGTGGCACTCGGGCTTAGCTGCCCCCTAGTGGTGTGTGGAATCTTCCCTGACCAGAGATCGAACCCATGTCCCCTGCATTGGCAGATAGATTCTTACCTCTGTACCACCAGGGAATTCCTCCTTATTAAATTTAAAAAGTAAAACTGTCCACAGGGACAGGTCCCATAGTCACTTTCCCAGATTTAGTCTTTCCATACACACAGTAGCACTTGAAAGGATGCTTTTAGAAACACAGAAATGAATGGAAGGGCAGTCTTTCTCCTGTTCTTATAATAAAGTGTGTCTCTTCTAGCCTTCAACAGCTTAGACTGCAGACTGTGGCAATGCTCCCTGTACAAAGTGAACTGCAGAGAAAATGAGATGCACATCCCTGTGGCATAACTTTGAATGCAGAAGGGTGGGGGGGATCCCCAGGGAGTCAGTCCTCTCTCCCTCCACTGCTCTGGCCAGTTGGCAATGAATGGCACAGATCTTGCTGCCATGATAAAAGCGCAAATCCTGTGTCAAATGGGGCAGCTGACTCTGCGAGCCTTTCCAGCTCTCGACTGCCTGGCCTTGAAGAGCAGTGCCCACGCTGTGGACACTGCCCCAGGGAGGAAGGGGCCAGCTTGGCCCACACAGAGAAGCTTCCATCTCCAGGGCTTGGAGGAAGAGACGATGGGGAAGGTGNCGACTGCCTGGCCTTGAAGAGCAGTGCCCACGCTGTGGACACTGCCCCAGGGAGGAAGGGGCCAGCTTGGCCCACACAGAGAAGCTTCCATCTCCAGGGCTTGGAGGAAGAGACGATGGGGAAGGTGAGGAGGGACTCATCCTATCTGGATGAATTTGTCCAGGGCTTCCCACTCACAGTGATAACATCCCTCTTCCCAAGCATCACAAAACTGCACCCAAGAGGTGGGTCACTGAAATTCACTCATGTGACTCCATCAAGTTAATTAGATTCGACAAGTGTTTGTTGAGCATTACAATGCCAGACCCTGTG
>SJYW01033199.1:0-18929 GCA_006410735.1 Raphicerus campestris
AAGATTGCCAGGAGAAATATCAATAACTTCAGATATGCAGATGACACCACTCTTATGGCAGAAAGTGAAGAGGAACTAAGAAGCTTCTTGATGAAAATGAAAGAGGATAGTGAAAAAGCTGGCTTAAAGCTCAATATTCAGAAAACTAAGATCCTGGCATCTTGTCCCATCACTTCATGGGAAATAGATAGGGAACAGTGTCAGACTTTATTCTTGGGGGCTCCAAAATCACTGCAGATGGTGATTGCAACCATGAAATAAAAAGACATTTACTCCTTAGAAGGAAAGTTATGACCAACCTAGATAGCATATTGAAAAGCAGAGACGTTATTTTGCCAACAAAGGTCCGTCTAGTCAAGGCTATGTTTTCTCCAGTAGTCATGTATAGATGTGAGAGTTGGACTGTGAAGAAAGCTGAGTGCCAAAGAATTGCTGCTTTTGAACTGTGGTGTTGGAGAAGACTCTTGAGAGTCCCTTGGACTGCAAGGAAATCCAACCAGTCTATTCTAAGGGAGTACAGTCCTGAGTGTTCTTTGGAAGGACTGATGCTAAAGCTGAAACTCCATTACTTTGGGCACTTCATGCAAAGTGTTGACTTATTGGAAAAGACTCTGATGCTAGGAGGGATTGAGGGCAAGAGGAGAAGGGGATGACAGAGGATGAGGTGGCTGGATGGCATCACCAACTCAATGGATGTGAGTTTGAGTGAACTCCAGGAGTTGGTGATGGACAGGGAGGCCTGGCGTGCTGCAGTCCATGGGGTCACGAAGAGTCAGACATGACTGAGCACCTGAACTGAACTGACTGACTGAAATGAATTTTCAGATTTTTTCTTTTCTTTTTTTAGTGCTGAAACCCAGAAAATTCCAGAATTGTTGCCTTTGAAATCATTCTTAGAATGGTCTCTGGAGTGAGACATATGTATACTTACAGCTGACTTATGATGTTGTACAGCAGAAACCAATACAATATGGTATAGCAATTACCAGCCAATTAAAAAATATTAAGGTTAATAAACAGTAGAACTAGAAAAGTAAGGTCTTTGTCAGCACAAACAAAAAATGTATAGATAGAAGTTTCAGTTTTCTTCTGGTACTTTTCTCACCCTATAGATTTACAATTTTTGATCCATACTCCATCTGAAACTTTTTGGTGAGATAAAAATCTAGTTACTTTTCTCTAAATAGTTACCAGGTTATTTCTCCACCATCTACACATAATTTATCTTTTCTAGTAGAAAAGGTCATCAAGCAAATTTTTATATCTAAAAGGACAAAGCTTTGTCTACTATACAAAACTTTCAATTCCATCACAATTAAAGACTGTGTATAACCCAAAATCTTTAAAACCATGATATGTTTATTTGGTTTAAATATGGAAAGACAACAGATCCTAAGAAAACGTCCTCTTAGTCAAGGACACAACCAGCTTATTTCAGTTCTGTGATTGCTGACATTCAGTTACCTAACTTTACAACGACAAGTAAAGTGCTCTATAAGGGGAATTATAAATGAGTCCAAAACCAGCTAAGGCTTTTGCAGCCTATCAAGTCCGTGGGGAGCTGTATCTCACAAAGGTGTTAGCGAGCCTTGGAGGGGAAAGTCAGAGGGACCGCTGCCAGGCCCTTCTTCCCCAATTATCTGTTCCTCTTATCCCTGTCATTCAGGTCATTCTCTCCCAGCAACAGAACCTGGTGCACTTTGGCTACATTGCCTACGCTGGTAGCTTTGTGGATTTTTCCAAGCCCTCTGTCTTGGATATGGTACCAGGGCTGGAAGCTGGTTCTATGATGGCCTCTCTCTCCCCCCTGGCTGATGGAGGAGCCTAAGGGCGACTCGCCCTTCTTACATATCTTCATCGAAAAGCCTATGGACTCCAAACACACCTCACCTTCCCCCTAGGCTCTTCACATTTCCCTAAACCCAACACAAACACTACAGGTAAGCCAGAGCTATCTAGCCACAACCTCCCAGTTGGGAAGCTCAATGGTTTTGTTTGGAACCTATCCTGCCACAATCTCCCAGCTGGGAAGCTCAACGGTTTAAAATCTTTGATCCCAGAATGATCGTTGCTAAGCAATAGCGAGCCAAGCGCAGGCAGGTGGCTGTAACGGCTGGCACGCTGAGTGCAGGTGGCTGCAACGGCGACCGGTGCCGAGCATGGCCGAGAGGAGCTACCCCACGTCCGAGGTCAGGGGCAGAACCTGGGAGGACCCCATGCCCGAAGGGCGGCAGCCAAGAGGAGCTACCCCACGTCCAAGGTCAGTTCAATTCAGTTCAGTCGCTCAGTCGTGTTTGATTCTGCGACTCCATGAATCACAGCACGCCAGGCCTCCCTGTCCATCACCAACTCCCGGAGTTCACCAGACTCACGTCCATCAAGTCAGTGATGCCATCCAGCCATCTCATCCTCTGTCGTCCCCTTTCCCCCACTCCCAATCCTTCCCAGCATCAGTCTTTTCCAGTGAGTCAACTCTTCCCATGAGGTGGCCAAAGTCCTGGAGTTTCAGCTTTAGCATCATTCTTTACAAGGAAATCCCAGTGCTGATCTTCAGAATGGACTGGGTGGATCTCCTTGCAGTCCAAGGGTCTCTCAAGAGGCTTCTCCAACACCACAGTTCAAAAGCATCAATTCTTTGGCACTCAGCCTTCTTCACAGTCCAGCTCTCACATCCATACATGATCACAGGAAAAATCATAGCCTTGTCTAGACGGACCTTAGTCGGCAAAGTAATTAATTATTATCATTTTTTAATTATGCATTTGACTGTGCTGGTTCTTAGTTGAGGCACGTGGGATCTTCAGTCTTCATTGCAGCACTCAGGATCTTTAGTTGCGGCATGTAGGATCTAGTTCCCTGACCATGGATTGAACCTGGGCCCCCTGTATTGGAAGCTTAGAGTCTTAGCCACTAGACCACCTGGGAAGTCCCTACATGAAAAACTGGCCTCAGAAGTACTTTGGGAAAAGATGTATGGGATATAAGGCACAGGCTGGAGGAATGGCATTTTAAAGGGAGCCATGCATTGACAGCTATGGGTGTCCTGACTTCTCTGAGCATCTGAGTTCCTAACCAGTGGCCTGTGGGCAACAACAAGGAAGGTGTTTTCTCATTGCCTTTACAATGAGAGACACTTTATATATAACTAATCAATAGTTGGGCTGGGTTTTTGATGCCACATGCAGGTTTTCTCTTTATGGTAATCAGGGGCTACTCTTCATTGCAGTTCAGGGCTTCTCCTGTTGCAGAGCACAGGCTCTAGTGCACGGGTTTCAGCAGTTACAGCTTTCGGGCTTAGTTGCCCCTTGGCATGTGGGATCCTCCTAGACCAGGAATCAAACTCGTGTCCCCTGCAATGGCAGGCAGATTCTCATACACTGTACCACCAGGGAAGTCCATTTAGAGACAACTTTGAGAAAAAAGAAGCATCCCATGGCAAAGATACTTCCCTCTGATTCAGTGGTGGTGCAAACTGGCCTGAAGTAAATCCAGCTGGGTTCGCATGAAAACATGGGTCGTGAGGAAAGCCAGGATAAGACCTCAATCTTTAAAAAAAAAAAAAAAAAAAAACAGGCTGTGCACCCCAGATTGTGTGTGCCTGGGTGGAGAAGGGCTGGATGTTTTAGGCCAGAACCTAATGTTCTTTTCATTGGTGCCTATTCTACTCACTCTAAACATACCCACTAAGTTTCCGTTAGTTATTACAGCTTTTATTTCTATAATTAATTCTTTTATAAGCTATTACAACCTTGTAACGATTAATAGTTCAGCTTCCTGACAACATCCTAAGTCAAAACCACAGGTTGAGATGAGTACAAATGTTGTTTGGTTCCCAAGAAGGGATTTGTCCCAGTTCACTCACATACCAGGTGGAGCAGCTAAAACTTTGATAGAAAAACACAGTTTTGATAGCTTGCCAAGTTTGGGGCAACCACAGCAACTGAAAAATGAGTGAGGAATCCTTAAAAAAAAAAAAAAAGGGAAGAAAAGACAGAAAGCCCCAAAGTCTGCAAATGCTCCCTAATTCACCAGACAAAACAACTATGCATGTGTGGAGCAGCCTTCAAGCAGCTAAGCAGAGAATAAAAGAACTGATGGACTTCCTTGGTGGTCCAGGAGTTAAGAGTCCTCCTTCTGATGCAGGAGACTTGGGTTCAATCCCTGGTCGGGAAACCAGATCCCACATGCCATGGGCAACTCAGCATGCGTGCCACAGTGAAAGATCCTGCATGCCACAACTAAGAGCAACACAGCCAAATAAATAAATACTTTTTAACAAAAAGAATAAAAACTGAAATGAGATTTGAGCTGCTGCCCAGAGGCAGAGTTTTCAGTATGAAGCCAACAGTACTGCCTACTAAAACACACACAAATGAACACTCTTCAGAGGAAACGTCCTTCTCCATGATACACCTTCACAATGTCCAGGACATAGTCCAAAATTACAACAATGAAGAACCAGGAAAGAGTGAGATGTTGGAATTAGCTGCCTTAAAATCCTTTGCCAGCTTAATTATACTCAAGGATGTGAAAGAAAAGATTCTCCTAATGAATGCGCATATTGAAAACCTCAGCAGAGAAATAAAAACAATAAAACAGCCAAATGGAAATTTGAGAACTAAAAAACCCCATATTATCTGAAATTTTAAAATTCAAATAAAGGGCTTAATAGCAGAATGGATATGATAGAGGGGAAGAGTCAGAGAACTTGAAGTCAGATGAATAGAAATCATCCAATCTTAAGAATAGAGAAAAGGAAATTATTTAAAGATTAGCCTCAGGGATTAAAAAGGTAATTTTCACAAGTCTAGCATACATCCTAGGAGAAGAGAGGGAATTAGGCAGAAAAACGGACTGAAGAACAAAAGGCAAAGATTATCCCAAATTTGGTGAAAACCAAAAATGTACAGATTCAAGAAACTCAATAAACCCCATTTAACGTAAAAGTTAATAAAACTACACCCAGGCACATCAGAGCCATAATGATGAAAAGCAACATAAGGAGAAAATCTTGAAAACATCCAGAGAAAAACAACACGTCACATATAAGGACACAATAATTCAAAATGATTGCTGACTTTTCAGAAATAATGGGCTCCAGAGGACTGTGTAACTTCATCTTTCACATGCTTAAAATCAACAACAACGAGAAAACTCTGTCCAACTATAATTCTGTACACCAAAAATATCCTTCAAGGGATCTTGTCTTCTTTGTGGCATGCAAACTCTTAGCTGTTATATGTAAGATGCAGTTCCCTGACCAGGGATGGAACCCAGGCCCTCTGCATTGGGAGCGCAGAGCTTCAGATTCTGGAACACCAGGGAAGTCCCCAAATGCATTTTCAATTAAAAACACAAACTGAGAGAAATGCCAATAGCCCTGTGCTAAAAGAAATGTTTTAGTTGAAGAAAAATTATGCCAGATGGAAACTTATATTTTTAGAAATGAATAAACAGAATCAAAAAAAATCTGATTAAAATGAGGGAAAAAAGTTGTAAACTTGGAAAAAATACAATTAAAGTTTTTTTTTTAAAACCCATTGTCTTGTCAAATTTGTAAGATATGTAGATGTAATACATGTAACATCTAGACTATCAAAGTGGGTGAGATGGGGGTACACATTTGCAGGATTTCTATATTACAGGTGTAGTGGCAGAATATTAACTCCAAATAAATTATGAAAAGTTCAGTCCACAAAAACACCTGCACACAAATGTTTAAAGCAGCTCAATTCATAATTGCCAAAACTTGTTAGTAACCAAAATATCCTCCAATAAGTGAACAGAGGGACTTCTCTGGCAGTATGGTGGTTCAGATTCCATGTTGCCATTGCAAGAGACATGGGTTCAATCCCTGGCTGATCCAGTATGCCACACAGCATGGCCAAATACAAAAGATAAATTGAAGTACATCCATAATTATCCACCACTTTTTAAAAATGAGCTAGCAAACGTGAAAAGGCTTGGAAGAACTTTAAATGCACATTACTAAGTGAAATAAGACAATGTAAAGAGGGCACATAGTATAGAATTCCAAATATATGATATTTTGGAAAAAGTAACACTGTTGAGATAGTAAAAAAGATCAGTGGTTGTCAGGGGTGGGGAGAGGGCATGGATGAACAGACAGAGCACAGGGGATTTAAGGAAATGAAACTGCATGATACTGTAAAGGTGCAAACATGTTATTATACATGTCCAAAACCCATAAGGTGTAAAACAGGGAGTGAGCCCTAGTGTAAACTCTGGACTCTGGGTGATCATGGTATCAATGTAGATTTGTCACCTATAACCACAGTGGTGAGGGATGTTGGTGGTGGAAGCTATGGGGTGGGAGAAGTATTGGGTTGGCTAAAAGGTTTGTTTGGTTTTTTCCATAAGATATTACAGAAAAACATGAACGCACTTGTTGGCTAACCCAATATATGGGAGCTCTCTACACTGTCTATTCAATTTTGCTGCAAACCTAAAAGTGCTCTAAAAAAATAAAGTCTATTATTTTTTTTTATAAAAACAGAAATAATGGTTGGATAAAATACTGAAATATGCTATAATACTTAGGACCCTTGAGAACATTATACCAAGTGAGAGAAGCCAGTCATAAAAACCACATATAGTATGATTTCATGTATATGAATTGTCTAGAAGAGGCAAATCTATAGAGACATAAAATAAATTAGTAGTTGCCCTGGGCTAATGGGGTGGGGTGTCTGAATGAAATGAGGAACAAGTGCTAATGTGGGATTCTTCTGAGATGAGGAAAATGTTCTGAAAGCTGTTGTGGCCATGGTTGCACAACCCTGTGAATATACTAAAAACCACTGAATTATATATATTAAATGGGTGAATTGATGATGTGTGAATTGTATCTCAATAAAACTGTCATTTCCTTAAGTAAAGCTGCAAGTTTTTTAAAGTAACTGGTTAGAACCCATAGCATGCATACTTTAAACATTAGAATGCTGAAGAATACTGAAGAAGTCTCTAGACTTCTAGAGGTAGAAGATAGACTTCTCATAGTGATACTTTAG
Organism: Raphicerus campestris; assembly: GCA_006410735.1. Lineage (NCBI taxonomy): Eukaryota > Metazoa > Chordata > Mammalia > Artiodactyla > Bovidae > Raphicerus > Raphicerus campestris. The sequence continues at coordinate 7,032 of SJYW01033199.1, forward strand.
CAGGAAGACATGTCACAAATATCCACATGCCTAACAACAGAGCCTCAAAACAAATAAAACAAACTGAAGGAACCAAAGCTAGAAACAGATGGAAATTTTAGTTTCTTAACAGGTAACAGAAGTAGATCCAAAGTGTGGGCGCTGTCTCTTATACACATCTCCCAAATTTGGTGAAAACCAAAAATGTACAGATTCAAGAAACTCAATAAACCCCATTTAACGTAAAAGTTAATAAAACTACACCCAGGCACATCAGAGCCATAATGATGAAAAGCAACATAAGGAGAAAATCTTGAAAACATCCAGAGAAAAACAACACGTCACATATAAGGACACAATAATTCAAAATGATTGCTGACTTTTCAGAAATAATGGGCTCCAGAGGACTGTGTAACTTCATCTTTCACATGCTTAAAATCAACAACAACGAGAAAACTCTGTCCAACTATAATTCTGTACACCAAAAATATCCTTCAAGGGATCTTGTCTTCTTTGTGGCATGCAAACTCTTAGCTGTTATATGTAAGATGCAGTTCCCTGACCAGGGATGGAACCCAGGCCCTCTGCATTGGGAGCGCAGAGCTTCAGATTCTGGAACACCAGGGAAGTCCCCAAATGCATTTTCAATTAAAAACACAAACTGAGAGAAATGCCAATAGCCCTGTGCTAAAAGAAATGTTTTAGTTGAAGAAAAATTATGCCAGATGGAAACTTATATTTTTAGAAATGAATAAACAGAATCAAAAAAAATCTGATTAAAATGAGGGAAAAAAGTTGTAAACTTGGAAAAAATACAATTAAAGTTTTTTTTTTAAAACCCATTGTCTTGTCAAATTTGTAAGATATGTAGATGTAATACATGTAACATCTAGACTATCAAAGTGGGTGAGATGGGGGTACACATTTGCAGGATTTCTATATTACAGGTGTAGTGGCAGAATATTAACTCCAAATAAATTATGAAAAGTTCAGTCCACAAAAACACCTGCACACAAATGTTTAAAGCAGCTCAATTCATAATTGCCAAAACTTGTTAGTAACCAAAATATCCTCCAATAAGTGAACAGAGGGACTTCTCTGGCAGTATGGTGGTTCAGATTCCATGTTGCCATTGCAAGAGACATGGGTTCAATCCCTGGCTGATCCAGTATGCCACACAGCATGGCCAAATACAAAAGATAAATTGAAGTACATCCATAATTATCCACCACTTTTTAAAAATGAGCTAGCAAACGTGAAAAGGCTTGGAAGAACTTTAAATGCACATTACTAAGTGAAATAAGACAATGTAAAGAGGGCACATAGTATAGAATTCCAAATATATGATATTTTGGAAAAAGTAACACTGTTGAGATAGTAAAAAAGATCAGTGGTTGTCAGGGGTGGGGAGAGGGCATGGATGAACAGACAGAGCACAGGGGATTTAAGGAAATGAAACTGCATGATACTGTAAAGGTGCAAACATGTTATTATACATGTCCAAAACCCATAAGGTGTAAAACAGGGAGTGAGCCCTAGTGTAAACTCTGGACTCTGGGTGATCATGGTATCAATGTAGATTTGTCACCTATAACCACAGTGGTGAGGGATGTTGGTGGTGGAAGCTATGGGGTGGGAGAAGTATTGGGTTGGCTAAAAGGTTTGTTTGGTTTTTTCCATAAGATATTACAGAAAAACATGAACGCACTTGTTGGCTAACCCAATATATGGGAGCTCTCTACACTGTCTATTCAATTTTGCTGCAAACCTAAAAGTGCTCTAAAAAAATAAAGTCTATTATTTTTTTTTATAAAAACAGAAATAATGGTTGGATAAAATACTGAAATATGCTATAATACTTAGGACCCTTGAGAACATTATACCAAGTGAGAGAAGCCAGTCATAAAAACCACATATAGTATGATTTCATGTATATGAATTGTCTAGAAGAGGCAAATCTATAGAGACATAAAATAAATTAGTAGTTGCCCTGGGCTAATGGGGTGGGGTGTCTGAATGAAATGAGGAACAAGTGCTAATGTGGGATTCTTCTGAGATGAGGAAAATGTTCTGAAAGCTGTTGTGGCCATGGTTGCACAACCCTGTGAATATACTAAAAACCACTGAATTATATATATTAAATGGGTGAATTGATGATGTGTGAATTGTATCTCAATAAAACTGTCATTTCCTTAAGTAAAGCTGCAAGTTTTTTAAAGTAACTGGTTAGAACCCATAGCATGCATACTTTAAACATTAGAATGCTGAAGAATACTGAAGAAGTCTCTAGACTTCTAGAGGTAGAAGATAGACTTCTCATAGTGATACTTTAGCAGGAAGACATGTCACAAATATCCACATGCCTAACAACAGAGCCTCAAAACAAATAAAACAAACTGAAGGAACCAAAGCTAGAAACAGATGGAAATTTTAGTTTCTTAACAGGTAACAGAAGTAGATCCAAAGTGTGGGCGCTGTCTCTTATACACATCTCCCAAATTTGGTGAAAACCAAAAATGTACAGATTCAAGAAACTCAATAAACCCCATTTAACGTAAAAGTTAATAAAACTACACCCAGGCACATCAGAGCCATAATGATGAAAAGCAACATAAGGAGAAAATCTTGAAAACATCCAGAGAAAAACAACACGTCACATATAAGGACACAATAATTCAAAATGATTGCTGACTTTTCAGAAATAATGGGCTCCAGAGGACTGTGTAACTTCATCTTTCACATGCTTAAAATCAACAACAACGAGAAAACTCTGTCCAACTATAATTCTGTACACCAAAAATATCCTTCAAGGGATCTTGTCTTCTTTGTGGCATGCAAACTCTTAGCTGTTATATGTAAGATGCAGTTCCCTGACCAGGGATGGAACCCAGGCCCTCTGCATTGGGAGCGCAGAGCTTCAGATTCTGGAACACCAGGGAAGTCCCCAAATGCATTTTCAATTAAAAACACAAACTGAGAGAAATGCCAATAGCCCTGTGCTAAAAGAAATGTTTTAGTTGAAGAAAAATTATGCCAGATGGAAACTTATATTTTTAGAAATGAATAAACAGAATCAAAAAAAATCTGATTAAAATGAGGGAAAAAAGTTGTAAACTTGGAAAAAATACAATTAAAGTTTTTTTTTTAAAACCCATTGTCTTGTCAAATTTGTAAGATATGTAGATGTAATACATGTAACATCTAGACTATCAAAGTGGGTGAGATGGGGGTACACATTTGCAGGATTTCTATATTACAGGTGTAGTGGCAGAATATTAACTCCAAATAAATTATGAAAAGTTCAGTCCACAAAAACACCTGCACACAAATGTTTAAAGCAGCTCAATTCATAATTGCCAAAACTTGTTAGTAACCAAANCACTTTGCTGTACAGCAGAAGGTAAGATTGCAAAGCAACTCTACTTCAATAAAAATTAACTTTACAATACGCTGAGTATAACAAGCAGTGGTTAAGCATTCACTTCACAATAATTTTTTGTCCCCTTGGAACCTCTAAGGATCTTTCAGTGGTCTGAAATCTTTAAGATTTCCTATGATCTTCTTTCCTCTTATCATTTATATATTTACTCTAGGCTGTGCCAGGTCTCCACAGCCGCACATAAACTTTCTCTGGCTGTGGCAAGGGGGCGCCACTCTCTGGTTGCGGTGGGCGGGTTTCTCGTTGCAGGGGCTTCTCTGGCTGTGCAGCCCTGGCTCTAGGCTTCAGGGGCTTCAGACGCTGCGCCCTGCAGGCTCTGGAGCACAGGCTCAGACGTTGTGGTACACGGATTTCGTTGCCCTGAAGCATATGGAATATTCTTGGACCAGGGATGGAACCTGTGTCATAGGCAGATTCTTAACCACTAGATGAACCATCAAGGAGGTCTTCTGAAAGGAGGTGACCAAAGTAATTTGCACAAATGTCTTTTTCCTTCTTAATACTCTTTCCAAACACGAAGACTTATTTAAAATCATCCCATTTTCCCCAAGACACAATCCCTGTATTTTTTCCTTTTAGATGTTTTAATTCTCTACTCCCTGGAACCCAGGTGGTTTTGACAAGAAGCCCTGCTCCCCTGCAGAAGTGTGCTGGGGGCCAATCACAAGCCATCCGCCAGAGATAGACAGCAGCCAGGTGGGTGGGTTTGGAGTGCTGCAAACAGCACAGCAAAGGAAATGGACCTGGGCTCCACCCCCATTTCATCACACAGCAGTGGCACCTGGCAGGCACATGTTCATTTCCTATCAGCAAGCAACAAAGGCGAGATGTGAGCTGGAGCCTCCTGCTTTTCCCAGGAGGTGGTTTCACTGCCAGTGCCTTGTGATGCTCTGCAGGGTCTTGGGTTCCATAGCACGGTTGCTTTTCAGCACTTACCTGTCAGCTTCTGACTCATGAGACCTGTACTACCTCCTTCAACAGATTGTGTTTAGTCACCCAGTTGTGTCCGAGTCTTTGCGACCCCATAGACTGTAGCCTGCTAGGCTCCTCTGTCCATGGAGATTCTCCAGGCAAGAATACTGGAGTGGGTTCCCAACCTAAGGATCAAACCCAGGTCTCCTGCACTGAAAGAAGATTCTTTACTGTTTGAGGCACCAGGGACTATCATATAATGACCTGCATAAGACCTGAAAGGACAGGCCTGTGTCGGGGCATCAGCACATCAGCCGGCCTTCCTTCACACAGAAGAGGCCATGTCAGGGGCCCGTGCTTCTCCATCCTAAAGCTCAAGGGTCCCAGAGCATGTAATTTCCCTCAAATCACTTCCAGGTAGTAACAGCACATGCTGTAGCTTCAGGACCAAGCTAGGATGGCAGGGTGCACGTGTGCTAAGTCATTCAGTTGTGTCCAACTCTTTGTGATTCCAGGGACTGCAGCCTGCCAGGCTCCTCTGTCCATGGGATTCTCCAGAGAAGAATACTGGAGTAGGTCACCATTCCCTCCTCCAGGGAATCTTCCTGACCCAGGGATTGAAGCTGGGGCTCTTATGTTTCCTGCCTTGGCAAGCAGGTTCTTTACCACCAGCGCCACCTGGGAAGCCCAAGGATAGCAGGGGGAACATTAAAAGAGAGGAGGTGCCTGGTGTGGTTATGCACACCATGGGAGGATGTGAGGGACAACTTCTTTTTAAAAAGAAAGAAAATCAAGTTGCAAAACTCTGTTCTTTCATCCAAGAAATATTTACTGAGGGAATTCCCTGGCAGTCCAGGGGTTAGGACTCCATGCTTTCACTGCTGAGGGCCTGACTTCAATCTCTGTTCAGGGAACTAAGATCCCACAAGCCGAGCATGCACCATTCTAGGCACCTCAGTTCAGTTCAGTTCAGTCACTCAGTCGTGGCCGACTCTTTGCGATCCCATGAATCGCAGCACGCCAGAGTTTGCTCAGACTCACGTCCATAGAGTCGGTGATGCCATCCAGCCATCTCATCCTCTGTCTTCCCCTTCTCCTCCTGCCCCCAATCCCTCCCAGCATTAGAGTCTTTTATAATGAGTCAACTCTGCATGAGGTGGTCAAAGTCCTTAAGTTTCAGCTTTAGTATCATTCCTTCCAAAGAACACCCAGGGCTGATCTCCTTCAGAATGGACTGGTTGCATCTCCTTGCAGTCCAAGGGACTTCTCAAGAGGCTTCTCCAACACCACAGTTCAAAAGCATCAATTCTTCGGCGCTCAGCTTTCTTCACAGTCCAACTCTCACATCCATACACGGCCACTGGAAAAATCACAGCCTTGACTAGATGGACCTTTGTTGGCAAAGGCAACACTAGGCACTTAGGACACTGCAACTAATGAAACAGACAACCCTGGCAAATAAGCAAACCCTGTCTTAAACGGTGATAAGTAACATGAGAGAAACAGAGCAGGAGGANAATGTCTTTTTCCTTCTTAATACTCTTTCCAAACACGAAGACTTATTTAAAATCATCCCATTTTCCCCAAGACACAATCCCTGTATTTTTTCCTTTTAGATGTTTTAATTCTCTACTCCCTGGAACCCAGGTGGTTTTGACAAGAAGCCCTGCTCCCCTGCAGAAGTGTGCTGGGGGCCAATCACAAGCCATCCGCCAGAGATAGACAGCAGCCAGGTGGGTGGGTTTGGAGTGCTGCAAACAGCACAGCAAAGGAAATGGACCTGGGCTCCACCCCCATTTCATCACACAGCAGTGGCACCTGGCAGGCACATGTTCATTTCCTATCAGCAAGCAACAAAGGCGAGATGTGAGCTGGAGCCTCCTGCTTTTCCCAGGAGGTGGTTTCACTGCCAGTGCCTTGTGATGCTCTGCAGGGTCTTGGGTTCCATAGCACGGTTGCTTTTCAGCACTTACCTGTCAGCTTCTGACTCATGAGACCTGTACTACCTCCTTCAACAGATTGTGTTTAGTCACCCAGTTGTGTCCGAGTCTTTGCGACCCCATAGACTGTAGCCTGCTAGGCTCCTCTGTCCATGGAGATTCTCCAGGCAAGAATACTGGAGTGGGTTCCCAACCTAAGGATCAAACCCAGGTCTCCTGCACTGAAAGAAGATTCTTTACTGTTTGAGGCACCAGGGACTATCATATAATGACCTGCATAAGACCTGAAAGGACAGGCCTGTGTCGGGGCATCAGCACATCAGCCGGCCTTCCTTCACACAGAAGAGGCCATGTCAGGGGCCCGTGCTTCTCCATCCTAAAGCTCAAGGGTCCCAGAGCATGTAATTTCCCTCAAATCACTTCCAGGTAGTAACAGCACATGCTGTAGCTTCAGGACCAAGCTAGGATGGCAGGGTGCACGTGTGCTAAGTCATTCAGTTGTGTCCAACTCTTTGTGATTCCAGGGACTGCAGCCTGCCAGGCTCCTCTGTCCATGGGATTCTCCAGAGAAGAATACTGGAGTAGGTCACCATTCCCTCCTCCAGGGAATCTTCCTGACCCAGGGATTGAAGCTGGGGCTCTTATGTTTCCTGCCTTGGCAAGCAGGTTCTTTACCACCAGCGCCACCTGGGAAGCCCAAGGATAGCAGGGGGAACATTAAAAGAGAGGAGGTGCCTGGTGTGGTTATGCACACCATGGGAGGATGTGAGGGACAACTTCTTTTTAAAAAGAAAGAAAATCAAGTTGCAAAACTCTGTTCTTTCATCCAAGAAATATTTACTGAGGGAATTCCCTGGCAGTCCAGGGGTTAGGACTCCATGCTTTCACTGCTGAGGGCCTGACTTCAATCTCTGTTCAGGGAACTAAGATCCCACAAGCCGAGCATGCACCATTCTAGGCACCTCAGTTCAGTTCAGTTCAGTCACTCAGTCGTGGCCGACTCTTTGCGATCCCATGAATCGCAGCACGCCAGAGTTTGCTCAGACTCACGTCCATAGAGTCGGTGATGCCATCCAGCCATCTCATCCTCTGTCTTCCCCTTCTCCTCCTGCCCCCAATCCCTCCCAGCATTAGAGTCTTTTATAATGAGTCAACTCTGCATGAGGTGGTCAAAGTCCTTAAGTTTCAGCTTTAGTATCATTCCTTCCAAAGAACACCCAGGGCTGATCTCCTTCAGAATGGACTGGTTGCATCTCCTTGCAGTCCAAGGGACTTCTCAAGAGGCTTCTCCAACACCACAGTTCAAAAGCATCAATTCTTCGGCGCTCAGCTTTCTTCACAGTCCAACTCTCACATCCATACACGGCCACTGGAAAAATCACAGCCTTGACTAGATGGACCTTTGTTGGCAAAGGCAACACTAGGCACTTAGGACACTGCAACTAATGAAACAGACAACCCTGGCAAATAAGCAAACCCTGTCTTAAACGGTGATAAGTAACATGAGAGAAACAGAGCAGGAGGAGGTGGGGTATTGTCGACTCACAGCCTTATATGAGGCAGATGGGGAAAGACTTCCTGAGAAGGGGACCTTTCTGCATGTCTGAAGGTTGTATATCTTGGTCTGCATACATATTCCTGGTGCTACTCTGGTGGTTCAGTGGTTAAGATCTGTCTTGCAATGCAGAGAACAAAGGTTTGATTCCTGGTTGGGGAACTAAGATCCCATAGGCCATGGAGCAACTAAGCCAACAAGCTGCAACTGGAGAGTCCACAATGAAGATCCCATGTGTAGAAACTAGGACCCGACATAACCAAACAGATAAATAAGATAAGTGATAAGTGAAGTTGCTCAGTCGTGTCTGACTCTTTGTGACTCATGGACTGTAGCCCACCAAGCTCCTCCATCCATGGATTCTCCAGGCAAGAATACTGGATTAGGTTGCCATTTCCTTCTCCCAGGGATCTTCCCAACCCAGGGATCGAACCCAGGTCTCCCACATTGCAGGCAGACGCTTTAACCTCTGCACCACCAGGGAAGCCTATTTAAATAAATATTAAATATTTTTGAAAAGCCAATCATTTGACGCCAGGCTGGCCTTTAATAGATAAATAAATATTAAATATTTTTGAAAAGCCAGACTGGCCTCAAATGATTTCCTGAGGTCCCTAAACCCCCGAGTATTCTCCTGTCTTCTTCTAAAGCCTCAAATTTCTTTAATGACGGGGGGGGGGGGGGGGAAAAAACNAGGCCAGGCTGGCCTTTAATAGATAAATAAATATTAAATATTTGTGAAAAGCCAGCCTGGCCTCAAATGATTTCCAGAGGTCCCTAAACCCCCGAGTATTTCCCTGCCTTCTTCTAAAGCCTCAGATTTATTTAATGAGGGGGGAAAGAAACCTATTTAATTCCACTTAATTCTATTAAATTCCTATGTAATTCTGTACTACCAAAGAGAAACATCTGATGGTTTTGGAAAAGCTGGCACACAGTGCTCTCATGTCACCAGGTGACCGTGGATGCATACGGTTGATGTCTGGACTTTGCTCCACCACAAGGGAAGGGTAGCACAAATTTCAAGAAGAAGGTGGGTCACTGAGTCAGAAGGAGCAAAGGCGGCTGTCAGATGGCACTCGTCCTGGCTCAGCTGCCTCTGCCTGTTTGGCACAGGACAGGGCAGCTGTCTGCCATGTGGCGAGCATGTAGTGTGACTGAAACCAGGCAATTCCAGTACTCTAACCATGATGTTCACACAGGGCAATTTAGCAGTGATCAGGTGTGGGGCCCTAAATGGGAAACCTCGGAGGAAAAAAAAGGGGGGGGCTAGCTTGACAGTTGGAGACAGTTGGAAACAGTTGAAAACTAAGATGGTGCCTGGCGGAAGTGACAGGGGCGGGGTCTGTGCTTGTCAGTTTTTGATTGGCTCTCTTGATTTCCATGCACGTGAGGATTTGACCTTTAACATGATTGGTACAACTGAAGGCACATAATGATTTGACCTTTAATGTGATTGGTGCAGCTATGGAAAATCCCTCCTAAACCACGCCCTGCTTGCCTATACAAGCTGGGAGTTTGCAGCAATAAAGTGGAACTGCTTCGATGGAACCCCTGTTGCATCTGATTGTATCTCGTTCGCCGGGGGGGCTGGGTTGGCGGACAGCAGGCTCATCTCTCCTCAGGACCCCTCGGCTTTGCTGAGGGAAGTTCCACTGCCTCTACTCTTTCTGCAGAGCACCCCCCAGCAGAAACTGGCGCCCAACGTGGGGAGTGAAGCGGATGGACGGAGGTGGTGTCACCGTGCGGCTCTGAAAGAGGAGCATCGAAGGACCCTAGGCTGATCACAGCGCGGAGCTCCCTTTAGAAGAGTATCACCCAAGGTAATCCGGATTTCGAGGTGGGTCCCCCTTCTTTATGAGGAAAGTGTCAAAAACTCTATTTTCTTTCTCCTTTTCTTTCCTGATCTGTCCTTAATTCTTTTTTTCGGGAGTTTCAGTGAACAGGCGAATGGTTGCGGAGGCAACTGATAAGTCCTGGCTAGGGCCACTCTCTGGCGGACTTTGAAGGCCCCACAACAGGTAAGCCTCAGTAACTAGAGCCTGACCAGGTGAAACTCCCCTTTAATCTTTCTTAACTGAGGACGTGGCCTAGAATCTTCCCTGTGGGCACGGGTCAGGCACTTAAAGGCCATTAGGGCGCCTGCCACTTGAAGACTCCCGTGACAGGATAAGGGGGTCACAGAACAGGCTAGAAACCTCTAGGGTGCCCGCCCCCAGCAAGAAAACTTCTGTGCAATGATACAGGCACATAAACAGTTTCAAAAGCATACCATAAGCCCAACTTTCTGGCTGCCACCACTCTCGGTAGGATTTTTGGTGGTTGTCCTCAGTGACTTTTCTTTCTATTCTCTCTGGGTAGCATAGGAAATAGCATCAGCAAGTCTGATGAGCCTGCACTCAAGGCACTGAGTTATATACTCATAAGCAGGGGATTTGAGATTTCTGATGCTCAGGCCATTAAGATCTGGGGGACCACTGTACGGTTGGCCCCCTGGATTGCTTCAGCCAATCTGTTCTCTTGGGACACTTGGGATTGAGTGCAAACCCTTGCTAGGCACCGAGAGGCTCGATACGGTGAGGAACCTCCCTTATAGGGTTCTGATCATTTTGGTCCTCAAGCTCTACTTTTCACCGAGCAAGGAGCATGTCACTGATACGGGTGTCCCAAGTTCAAAATCAGAAAAACAATGGGAAAGGTTTGACAAGGAACGAGTCTTGTCAGACCAGAATATAGAGAAAGAGACTGGAGGGAATAAAGACTGTAGAGTGAGTAGTGGGCCATGGGAGCCTTTCAGGGATGATAAAAGGGCAGAAGAGAATAGAGACCCCTTTGCCTCAGGACCAGGAGCCCAGGGGAGAGATCTGTACCCCTCCCTGCCTCTCCCATTTTAGGAAGTTTTAGGAACACCTTGGGTGGGAGAGACAATGAGGCCACCTTGCAAAGGGAGAACCTGTCCTGGGACCCTTGGGGATCCCCGCTGCCCTTTACTGGGCCAACTCAAGCCTTTCCTGTAAATATTAACCCTGCGGGGAATAGGCCAGCAGCCTGGTACTCCTGGGAAGCCAATGATTAAAAAGAGCTTAAAAAGGCAGTGGCAGAGGATGGCCCAAACTCCCCATGGGCAGAAAATATTCTCCAGGGCCTGGCTCATCAACCTTGTACTACCCAGGACTGGAAGATGCTATGTAAGGCAGTACTTCCCAGCAAACCTATATCAAATGGTGTGCCTTTTTCAAGGAAGAGTGTCATGCTCAGGCAGAAAGAAATCAAGCTGCCAACCCTGCTATCCTGGTGACTTTTGGGATGTTGTCAGGGATGGCAGATCAACGGAGTACAGGACCTCAACAGGCCACCATCCCTGCTCCTTATACAGATCAGGTATGGGCCATATGCCTGACAGCCTGGAAAAAGCTTGCGGAGGGCCCCAGTGATCCCCCTATATCGGGCATCACTCAAAAAAAATAATGAAGACCTCTCCACCTTCATAGATTGGGTGGAAAAGTGTATACAGAGAAAATTCCCTCCAGGGCCTCTAAGAGATCAATTTGTTAAGCTATTAGTCTGGGAAGGGATGAATTCAGACCATAAGTTGGCTTGTGCAGGACAAAAAGACCGTTCTATGGAGCAATGGATTATAGCCACCAAAGACGTAGGGACACAGCCATCAGACCCAGTCTATTTCTACTGCCCTTCAGGCTCAGACTGAAGCCCTTACCGAGGCGATGACTAAGGCCCTCTCCACTATGACANTTCTATGGAGCAATGGATTATAGCCACCAAAGACGTAGGGACACAGCCATCAGACCCAGTCTATTTCTACTGCCCTTCAGGCTCAGACTGAAGCCCTTACCGAGGCGATGACTAAGGCCCTCTCCACTATGACAGCCTCTAGGGGGACCACATCCAAGGGATCCTTAGCCCCCCCAAAATCGGGTAGATGCTTTGGCTGCGAACAAGAGGGACACTTTAAGAAGGAGTGCCCTCAAGATGGGGGAAGACCTACTGGTCGGAGGCCCCCCACTACTCTGTGCCCGCGATGTAGGAGGGGATATCACTGGAAGGCAGAGTGC
>SJYW01033203.1:0-15039 GCA_006410735.1 Raphicerus campestris
ACTTGGAAAAATGAAATTTAGAATTTACCTTTGTTTATTATATTAGATGAGCTGAATTCTACATAGGAATATGCCCTAATTTCATTTTCTACTTAATATGCAGCCTCAGAACACTGTTTAATTAAAATGCCACTTTGACCAGTGAAACAAATCAGACTGAGCACAGACCCAGGGCTGCTAACTAAAATGTGCAGAAAGACACGCCAGCTCTGCATGATGGTGCTGTCTGCAGCATCTCCCACAACAGTGGGGCAAGAAGCATCATGACAATTCTACATGTCATCAAACACTAACATAAATTTTGTTTTTGCCATGACGCTCATGGATTCTACAAGGTGTTCATGCTTTATAGACAAGTAAGCTGGACATCTGTCAAACTGGGGTGACACAGTGTTGCCACAGATGCTCTACTGTACCTGGTTTGCCTGAGCTGTGAGTTTTTCTGTCAAAACAAAGAATCAGTTTATGGACGTTTTTGAAAAGCACACTTAAAAAGAAAAATCAATAAAATACTAATTGTCAATGTCTTTTGGGGAGAGAAAGGAAGCATGGGTACCTTCCATAATTTCTCTCTGTGCTGTGGAATGCTTTTAAATAAACAGAATAGGCAAGTTGACCAAGTCCATAGTGCTCTGATTTATTTTTGTTCCAGGTAGAGAAAATGTGTAATTCTCAGCAGTACTTATCACAGATAGATCACAGAATGTCAAAGGTAATGAGACTTGAAAGATAAAGCAGGGAAATACTTTTTCTGTGACATAAGAAGAGGAGGTTGACTATTCAGTATGCGACTGAAACTAAAGATGTTTGATTTCCTGTTTTGAATTAAACTAAGGCACTAATGCTGCCTATTAAGATTTAATGACAGAAATGCCAAAATACAGACATTAATTATATTTATATAGCCAGCGTAGGGTTGTCCAAATGCTCCTTACCAAAATGATTTCCTGTGGAAACTATTTTAGCTGTATCCTCTAGCAGAGATGTTGGAATCACACACCTCACCCCAACCCCTGTCATCTTGGCAATATAGTGTAGAGAATGATAACTTAAGAGGACATAAGCATCTATAAATTTGAGGGATGTGAATGGTATAAATGTCACAAGCATACCTTCAGCTATATTGAAATGAATTGTGAATCATAATAATACGGCAAGTATTAAAAAAGCAACAAAGTGTCTATTAATATACACTATGCTGGCATCAGAGGCATTCACTTCAAATACAGCATTTTACTCAGAGAGGGAAGTGGTAGTTTTAGAACAAATCCTGAATTTCCTGACCTCCCCACACAAAAGGGCAATGACTTCTATCAGTAAGCTTCCAGAACAAAAGAGGGCAGAATATTTTTTTCCAGTGATTTGGGTGCTGTGATTTACACAAATCTTTACCTATCCAGGTTTGTCCCATCTTCGCAGTGTTCTCAGGTGGGAGGACTGGATTAGATATGAGAAACAGAGAAGCAAAATCGCTTCCTAATGAGACATAAAATCCTGCATGATATAAAATGTGGTAGTGAGGTATGCTATAGTAACATTAAAAACAAGTAGAGGATTTGGAATGAAGAGCATGAACTACATTACTGCTTTGTTTCCTGGCAGAAGCAAACAAAGGAACATGGAAAACAGCTGAGGGTGAGATTTCCTAATGTTGTCCACAGTAAGTAAAACTGCAAAACATAAAAAGGCCCGGAATAGAAAACATGATGCCTGCTGTGTCTGCAAGGTATTGAGATGCCTAAAACATGGGGAAAATTCTTGGAGAGCACTTCAACTCAGCAAAAAATATTACCCGCATAAAGCTGTCAAAGTCTGTCTCACTTTGGGTTACTTGGCATGTAAAGAGCTAGTCAATCCCACAAATTAGGCTGCCCTGCAGGCGTTTCTAACTCACATGCCAGGCTTTCAGGAAACATTAAAGGTCCAAGTGGAGCTATGATTTGTACCCATGGTAACAACTGGACTGTGTGTAAATCATGTGAGCTGTGACAATGTGATATGATGTAGGACTTAGCCACTTTTGTAAGACTCTACATGTAAAAATTCAAACTATTCAACAGCGGTGGTGTGTGCAGGCAAAGTACACAGGGAGCGCCAGAGGCCACAGGGTCTAGCGGAGGGAATCGCTACTTTCTAACCTGTACTGTCCTTCACTGAAAATACCGATTTGTTCAGAAAGCATCACTAGTTAAAACATTATTTTATGATAATTGGGTCAAGGTGTTAGGCTACCTTTCATATGTAGCCTGAGATTCTCTAAAACTTTCAGAATCAACTCTGATATACACAGGGCATATAGTACAGAGAGCAAGTATAAGCAATGCCAAGAGTTTTTAAAACATATTAACATACTTTCCTATTTCACATTTCCCTGTGTGTAACTCTCCATCTGTTTAAGCAATCATGTATTTTAGGAGATTTGAAGTGAAGTGAAGTGAAGTGAAGTTGCTCACTCGTGTCCAACTCTTTGCGACCCTGTGGACTGTAGCCTACCAGGCTTCTCCATCCATGGGATTTTCCAGGCAAGAATACTGGAGTGGGTTGCCATTTCCTTCTCCAGGAGATCTTCCCAACCCAGGGATCGAACCCAGGTCTCCCACATCACAGGTAGATGCTTTAACCTCTGAGCCACTAAAGAGAAAAGGTCAAGAATCAATGAATGACTTCCATGTCACAAGGTTGGGAGTAGGGCTTGTTGGTGCAAAGCCCTGGGAGAAAGGATTCAGGGTGTAGAGTTCTTGGGGCTCTAGACAAAGGCAAGGACCTTAATCTGAGCAGGTATAAGCCATCCTGGGCTTCACTGGTGACTCAGACAGTAAAAAAAATATGTCTGCAATGAAGGAGACCCTGGTTTGATCCGTGGGTTGGGAAGAATCCCTGGAGAAGAAAATGGCTGCAGACTCCAGTTTTCTTGCCTGGAAAATCCCGTGGACAGAGGAGCCTGGTGAGCTACAGTCCACAGGGTCACAAAGAATCAGACATGACTGAGTGACTAACATTTTCACTTTTCCCAAGGCATCCTGCAGCAGAGAACAGCAGGCCTACCACAGACCAGCCCTTGTTGCCATAGAGATACATGTTCATCTACTACCTTGGATCCAAGAGGAGAGGAGAGACCTACTGAGAAAAAAAAAACTGATAGGAAATCTGAACCTAATTAATATTAACAGGCTATTGCCACCCTGCTGTCTCCCAAATAAATGTTTTGAATTAAAAGGGACAAGAAAAACAAACAAACAAAAAAAGACCACCTTTAATTGGAAAGTTTAAATTTCTTCACCCTCCATTAACAATAATGAAGGAGACAATGCAGATGAGGTTACATAAAATTAAAATAAAAATCTTTTCTTATATATGAGTTGTAGTTTATAAATACCAACCTTGCTATGCTAGCACTAAACTAAAATCGTGTATCAATATTTAAGCAAATATATTTGATAGAATTACTTTAGGCTTTGGAATCAGATAAACCTGATTTGAATTTTGGGTTTTCTTAGATAAACCTCAGTTTCTTTATCCTGCATGATGTTATAAGGAATAGAAATGCAGAGTGCCTGACCTGCTTGGTGCTGAGTAAATGTGAGGTTTTACTATGACTGCTCTCGATGTTGTTGCTCTGTCATCATCATCAGCAGTAACTATAACAGTAGTGATGGTAGGACTCAACAGAGTAACAATGGGTCCATATTTAGAGTGTGTGGCGGGTAAAAAATCATTAGCCTTTTTGCCTCATAAATATTTGAAGAAGATTTTTCAAAATTATTTGAAGTATGGGAAAGAACTTATAAAACTGGGTATGAAAAATGAGGATTGAAAAATTATTAAGTAGGGGATCCTAACTATTATTTTCTTCCTGTGTAAAGTTGGCTTGAAGGCTTTGGAATAAGAATTTTGACATTTAGCAGTCTAGCTTCAAAAAGTTAGCGAGAAGCGACTTGATTTATGAAGAAGATACTTTGCATAATACAAAGGGATGCAACTGGAGTGCATAAAGAAAACTGCCTGAAAAGAAACAGTTATGTGTGCTTATAATTCTTAATTAATATACATATAAATTACTCTTTATAAATGTTACAGTGTGGCTCTTTATTATATAAAGTTAACAAGCATATTTGAAATGATTTCTTTAGTTTGCAAATCAAAACCACATCAGAACTAAAAATATAGTTTGAAATAACAAGTTTAATTAAGTTAAAAATGATATTTTCATTAGAAAATTCCTTTGATATAGTGGCATTTTTCTTTTAATAAAACTGTTGTGATTAAAAAAATCTATTTTTGCTCAAAGGTCAATTGATTATTGTCACTCAGAACTAATACCTGAAAAGAAAAGATAAACCTGTCTTAGATTTATGGTGCTAGAAAAAGGAAAATTTTTCATCTGGAAAATAGAAAAAAAGGTGAAGAAGAACCTGAAAGCTACTTTATCAGAGTTAAAAATAAGCATATTATACTCAGCAATCTAATAGATATACAACTTAGATGGTTTTAAAACTGCTGTGATTCACCAAGTTCCACAGTGAGAGGTGAGAGTTAGAAAACTCAGTAGGACAAGATGTAGCAAGACAGACTGGAAAGGACCCCACAGGCAGCTAAGAAAAAGAAAAAAAACAATGAAGAGAGAAAGAATATGGTACACCATGGAAAAGATGGGACTTCTGTTGAGTTCTAAAGATTATGCTATAATCATCTGTTTTCTCTATCTTTCTCTTTGAGAAAGGTGAAGACAGGAAGCGTATCCCATTCATTTTCTATTCCAAAACCTAATATGAGGTGCTCATGATAGGCATTTATTAAAGGAATTAAACCTTTGTTGGAAGAGCAATCTCAGAGATTTGGGTAGCACATGGAATGTTGGATTCCTAAGTCATTAATACTTCAGTTGTTTATCAAACAAATGTTAACTCAGTTTTTAGTCAGATGTTTTTCTGTTGAGAACTTTTGCCCCATATTTCAGATATTTTGAGGTGTGCTGGGCTGAGGTGGGGAAGGAGAAGGATAAACTATGGGCAACATTCCATAAAGCTCATTTCCTCCCTTGTTATTGAATGACAGAGATGTTAGAGAAGCACACAGGGATTAAAGAACTGTTTTAGTAATGAATATGAAAAATAGGTATTGAAATCTTAGTTGTATTGCTTTCAGTAACACAGATTTTGGGGAGTGTGTGATAGTAGAAGTATGCCCAGGTGCTCTCAAATGAAGGACTAGCCACATATAGCAGCGGCTGCAGCAGACAGCAGATGCTTTATAGAGAAGTGCCCTTGTGCTGTGCCCTAAAAGATGAGTCTTCATCACCTGAAACGTTTCTTACTGAGCAGAGTTTACCTTATTTTGAAAAAATGGCATTTAATTTCAATGCTATTTATGTTCCTATCTTAGTATCTTAGGATGTTATCTTGAAAATTTTTTGTAGCCAAAGTTATAACACTTCCAGCCTTATCTCAGTTATTAAGCATCATCAAAGCACGAAAATTAGCTATAATTATATAATATAGAGAGAATATGTATAAGACACTGTGCTTAGTACTTTAAGTATCATCCTTTTGATCCTTCTAACAACCCTATTGGTGTGCTCAGTCATGTCCTGCCACTCCATGGACTGTAGCCTGCCAGGCTCCTCTCCAAGGGATTTTTCTGGGCGAGAATACTAGAGTGCATTGCCATTTCTTCCTTGTAGGGGATACTATTTAATTGCTTGGAGTGCAATGTCACAACTAAAATTATTTTTGGTGAGGGTGGGAGGTGGTAGTCCTGGAATCCCTTGGACTTTAAAAGATTCCTTTCTGGACAGCCTTTCTTGGGACTCCCACTGTTCTAAATGTTGGTGAGAAAATATGAAGGGAAAGATTTGGCATGTGTGTATCCATCTTTTTTTGAGGAATGCCCCATGACTCTGAAATAATATTCACATTGCTCTTCAGTAGGAGTCTAAATTCAATATTTTCAAATCCTTTCATACTGCATTTCCTTGTTGTGTGATACAGTGAATGTCAGCTTTGGTTGGACAGAAAGATATCAACACACGTATCTTAGCTAACATTAGAGTCATAATCTAATCTTTGATATTTATGCAATAATGAGGACATTCAGAAACATTAGAAACTTTAAACATTTTTTTGGCATTCACGTGACAAGAAAATGTGGACGCACTTGGAAGCCTATTCCACTTTATTTGAATTGTAATGCCATCTGCCAAAACTTACTCTGTCAAAAAGTACTGCTCTGACAACATAGGAAAGGAACTTTGTGTGAGAAACAGGCATCTGTTTTTTGCTTAAATCACAAAAGGCACATTTTGTTTGCATTCACAAGGGATTTCTGCAAATTCACTATCCAATTAATGTCAGTCTGTGACAATGACAAAATAAGCAGATTCTTAAAAGAGCCCCATTTCTTTTCAGTTTTAGATTTGCAAAGCATGAAAGGATTATATGGTACAGTACAGAAATTTACTCTTTTGATTTATAATGAAGCCATTTTTCCTCCACAAAGATGACATCACTGGCATCACCCGGGCACTCGTATCAGGTAAATCTCTAGTGATGGCAGTGAATTCATACCACGTTATCCTTGACTGGTTCTCATTGTGATGTGAAGCTCGTACTTTGTACAATGATCAGCAGAATTTACCTGGAGTTACTATAGAAACGATGGAAAAGGCCAAAACAAAGTTTTAGATCCTAAGTTTCAAGATCTTGGAAGTGTGTGGTAAGAGCTGAAACTGGCCAGACATCTGCTCAGCTGTTCCACAAATACATAGTATATATTCTGTTTTTAACATGTTAGATATGGCAGAGGAGATGGCAGCAGATAAGATCCTTGTCTCAGAATAATTTACAGTCTACATGAAAAGGTAAAAACATCTACATTTAAAAACAGAAATAGATCCATAAAGATCTATTTATGAATGAAGGTGCAGGTGTGAATTGATATAGATAAATACTGTGTAATTTCATAATAAATAATGTGCCTTCATGTAGCTTCATGACTCTCAAGTAGAATCACAAAGCAAGCAAAGAATAGAAGTGGAGTGTTACTTGTGGATTGAAAATAAGATGACTTCAGGCATGGGCAATGGAGAGGTACATGGGATGATGACTAGTTTTGCAGAGAATGAACATAGGAAAGTACATAAATTGTAAGTTAATTATCATAGTTGAAAAAGAGTATTTATGTTAGCTAATGAGAAAAGGTTGTATGTGTAATGTATATAAATTGATAGAATATTTTTGATTTCTAGGTTAATTGGAAACTTCTATAGTGTCTAAGAGGAGGAACACCATAATAGCTGTAATTGGGAAAGCCCTAATCAGGTACTTGTACTCTTGGTTTTTCCATCATTAGTACCCACCACATGTCTAGCACAATGCTTCAAATAAAATACAGAAATGAATGTTTAGAGCCAGGAGGTAAGCTGGTTATATTCAGGAGGACACCTGCATTTCTGTGGCTGCCCTGATTTAGACCTTCTTTCCTATTTTTGGATGATTCTCCAGATCGAATCTTAGCAGGAGGTGGGTACTATATCCAGCTACAGAGGTTGAAAATCCTACGTGCTTGCCTTCCCTGAAGCTTGGAAATTAGGGCATGGGCCTGTTTTTAATCCAGGTTTGGGCAGTCAGACACAACCACCTGGGATTTTGAATCTGGAACTAGTGGTGCAAAGCAGCAGCAACTGTGAAGAATTTATTTTAGTGATGGACGAAACTGTCACAGCTAGTTGCAGGGGCAGCCATGGCAGTTTGGCCAGAGAACAGTGTCTTCCTTGGCCTGTTCATGTGTGATGACGCGGGTTGGGCTTCTGGCTATTAAAACTCACTTTCTTATTTTCCAAGCCTGTTTTTCCCAATTTCCTTGTCATTCTGTAAGCTACCAAACAGTCTTTCAATAAATTCATTTTCTGCCTAAATCATGAGAATCAGTTTCTATTGGTTGCACTCAAGAACTTTGATAAAGGTATCTCCAGCAGGAAATAACTAGGAGCCTGTTTTGTGACAGTGATAATGCAAAGAGTGAAGAAAGGACTCTTTCTTGAGAGGAACTGAGAGGAACTGACAAGGAACAATCGACAGACTTGGTAACTAGCAAGATAATGCCATCCATTCTTGCTTCACTACTCTGTTTGCAGCAATATGCGCATGACATTGCCTAAGGGATAAAGCAGAGTGAAACTAAATGTTTGCAAATATATATCCTAATGGATTCATAATAAAGTGTGGAATATGTGAACGGAATGTCTGTAAGTGTGACATTTCTTCAGAGAATAAACTAAACTGGGGAAAGAAATAGTGGTAAACATAAATAGTGTTTTTACATAAAAATATCTTTCTACAAAGAGAAAGTGTGAAGCTTTCATGAGCCAATGTACTTTTTGACTCTATGTATGTTTATGAGAACCACTTTGTTTTCACTGACTTCTTGTCTGATAACCAGCACCTGTTGCCTCAATCTCAAAATGGCTTAAACAGAATTCATAGTTTTTCCTCCAAGTGGTCTTTCATCCACATGTTTTGCCTCAATGATAAGCACTACAGGTGTCGGATCCCTAAACAAGGAACCGTGGATTTCTTCCTTCCTCTTCTGATTATCCAACAAGTCGTGTATTCCATCCCTTAATCATCTCTCAATAATTCCCTGCCCCTCCATTACTGACTGTAGCCAAAAACCTCATCAGTTCTTAACTGGAGTTTTGGAATTGTTTGCTTGTCCTTTCCAATTCACCCCTACCAGAAATCCTTACGCGCTCTTCCTTTGCTTTCTAAAGTCTAACGCCATCAGAAAGGCCCAAGGGTCTGCCATGTACACACCTCTCAAGTACAAAAACCTTTTGTGCTGCTTTTTCTTTTTTCTTTCACGCTCAAACTTTACACTCTCTCTTGACTTCTTGTTTTTACAAACGCTGTTTCCTCTGTGTGGAACCTTGTTGCAGGAATGAGAAGAGTGCATGTTACACGTGAAACCTGTAGGATATACCTAACAACACCTGAGCTATTTGTATGATCATAACCAATCCTTTCTAAAAAGGTAAGAGAGGGTCTAAGGTATTTCCATTAACCAGCACTTAGTCTATAGTGAAGCTGGATCTCTAAGACACAAGGTATAATTGTTCCCCAAATGTTCAATGGTCAGAATGCTAATTCTTTCAAAAGGAGGAGAATATTTATTGAACAACATTCTTGGCCCCAAGGGGAGAAGAAATTCAGAGAGCTGCTTTGCCTTGCTTTCAACTTCAAAATGGATTTTCAAAGACAGAGTCCTTTAGAGGCTCTTGTTTAATGCAAGTGCATCTTTAGTACGGGGAATACAGAAGAGAGCAGGGAAAAAAATACAGATGAAACAGAGGGACCAGGAGATTGTGAGATAAAGAAACAAAGGAAAAACTTTAACATTTTAAAGTCTAATGAAAGAAGGGAGGTGGGGAAGCAACACAAATGGTCACAAGTGCAGAGAAAGCTCTAGCCTCATGCTGAGATTCAACTTCAACAGAAAACTGGTGTTTTGGATTTTTTTCCATGTTCTGCTCAGAAATTTCCCTCATCTTCATCACCCAGCTCCTCAAGGTCAGGCAACATCCACAGGTAATCAGGCATTTGACTGACAGTCTGAGGCGCAATCTACCCTCTGTACTTTGCAGTTCAATATGGGGAAGAGCTAGAAATGACCCAACACAGAGCACAAAACTTGTTCTGTGATCTAGCATTATAGGTATTTTCCTAGTTCACTTAATATATTTCTAAATTTGAATTAACTTAGATAGCACTCCTAAGAGAAAAAAAATGTTATACTGGTGCTATTATTTTTCTATGTCCTACAACGAATTCAGTTTTTCTTCTAAAATGAATGTGGACAATGTACAAAATTGAAAATAATCCAAGAATATGATGAAAATGCAAATACATTCTTAAACATTTATTTTGTACAAAGTGGATGGAGGAATACAGCATAGCACTAAAAACAGATATCATCCAAGATCCAAAAATAGGTTATACTGATTCTAAGAATGCAGAGCATGTGAACAATATTAACTGTCTATGGAAAACAGAACAAAACTTTTTTTATGAGGCTGTGTGTTCTCGTTCATATCCCTGTCACTGTTGAATCTCCAGGTCTAGTCCAGTGCCAGGGAAAACAGTAAGTATTCAAGAAACATAAACTGAATAAATTGTTAGCCTAGAAGGTAATCTGGAGATACTATACCAATAGTTTTATGACACTTTAAGTTTCAAGAAACTAATATAAAATCTAATCTCCACACCGCAAAGTGATTTAAGAAAAGAACAAATCAGATAAAGTCATACCCCATTAAGAAAAATACTCTCCAGTGTGATTTAGAAAAAAATCCAAATTTCATATTTGGACCTACAGCACTTCCATTCCTGTCAACCTCTTTGACTTTAGGCCCTACTATTCTCCTTCCTGTTTTTTGTAATTTAGTCAAACTTATGATTTTGTTTTGCTTTGTTTTGTTCCCCTTGCCATTCCTAAGTGTGTTAAGCCAAGTCCTACTTTTGGGCTTTGACTTCTGCCCTTCTCTTTACTTGGTATGTGCTTCCTAAGATGCGTTCATAGCTGGATTCTCATAATTCAAATCTCCTCAAATATTGATATACATGCCTACAGAAGGCTTGACAATACTGTCTAAAACAGCTATCACCTTCTCTTCACTTTATCCAATATCTCGCCTTATTTTATCAGCATATTTTAACCATATGAAAATTTACTATACATTTTATGGTTTATTTGATCTGAGCTGCACTTGTGTTCTATTGTTATCTTGATAGACAAAGTAAATGACCTCACTGAATGAATGACTGAATGTGAGAAATATAAAATGTTATGAAATCATGTTTAAGTGAAGAGGGGAATGTGGTGTCTGATACATTCAAGAAATATAGAAAAAGAAGAGAGGGTTAGATTAAATCTCTGTACTTGGCCCTAAGAGAAAGAACTTGGACTACTATATTTCTTAGTTAGCTCAGTAGTATGCAAAGGGGTATGCTAAATAAATGACAAATATTTTCACATAACTTCCTAGGTAGCGATTTAACTTTTAGTTATAATTAATTTGAAATGAGCTTAAACAATGTTGAACATGACATCCCAGATCTTAATAACATAGGATATAAAATGGTGGAACGAGATAAATAGTTACTTTAACAGGTGGCAACAGATTTTTCATGAAAATGTTTATATTCAGGAAAATATCAGGATGACTCTATTTGGTTGTAAAAAGTAAGGTCTTAGGAATTTTACTTTTTTGTTTGTTTGTTTTTGTTTTAAGGAGATCATGAAAAAAAAAATGGAGAGCTAAACTGCTCTGCACAAGGAATGAAGATAATTGTAAGGAAGAGAAAAGAATAGGCAAATGATGACTGAGCCTATGAAAGCACACTGATGTCAAAGTCACCAAAGTAACTGCAAAAGTAAAGATAATATTTTAAATTTCTATATACACAGACACACATATATACAAGTCTTACATTGCCCAAACCATCAATAAATTCTGTTAACATACTGCTGGTAATTCCTTATGTGAGAAATTCCTAAGAAGACCAAGGAGTAAAGTTTGAGTTCCATATCTAGGCTGACCTGGAAAGAACAGCCATGGAAAGTGAAATGTTAGCAAGGGCAAGTTTGGTGGGCAAGAACTTAGAGATAAGGTTGACCTAAAGAAATACTCTTCCAGGAACACATAGGAGTTTTGGTTAGGGCTCAGACTTTGGAATAAGACTAAACATCTTTTTGAATATCTACTGACTTCCAAGGTTAAGATATCACAATCAATAAGATAAGGACTCCAGTTACATCTAGCACATGACCTCTGCTGCTGCTGTGGCTAAGTTGCTTCAGTCATGTCCGACTCTGTGCGACCCCATAGATGGCAGCCCATCAGGCTCCCCAGTCTCTGGGGTTCTCCAGGCAAGAACACTGGAGTGGGTTGCCATTTCCTTCTCCAATGCATGAAAGTGAAAAGTGAAAGTGAAGTCGCTTAGTCGTGTCCGACTCTTAGCGACCCCACGGACTGCAGCCTACCAGGCTCCTCTGTCCATAGAGTTTTCCAGGCAAGAGCACTGGAGTGGGGTGCCATTGCCTTCTCTGAGCACATGACCTTATTTCTATGCAAAAGGCTGACAATTGGCACATTTCTATCTCCAAATCAGGAATGGATTCTATCCAGTTATAGGTAAGTTTCCAAATATTAAAAAGCCATAAAAGAATAAGTAGAGGTCCACATATTATATCTTCTATCCTCTTTTATTTCTAATTTATAGAGGGTTAGGATTATTATATTCACCTCTGTTAACAATACTGGGTAGCATCCTAAACATTGAACACTGTTTATGAAATGTAAGAGCCTAATTATGTATCAAAGAGGGAGAAAAGTATGCATACATCCTCCATGAAGCTGAACTGTATGTGTGACTGTGTGTGCTGTGTGAGAAAAAGTCAAGAATAGAAACTGGCTATCTACATGCTACAATCAGGTAGAAGATTCTTCAAAGGAATGTCAAATTGAATCAAATAATCCACGATCAAAGACAAGTCAGAAACTGAAACAGCAGTGTTAACTCAGTTGACTCAGGTATTATAAAAAGAATGCGTAAAATGATTTGATGTACTACTGTGGATTTCACATCAGGGTCAGAAGGATGCTTATTAAAGTTGCAGTCTGAATTTGATTTTATTACCTGTGCTTATAACATTGCCTGTCTAGAAAATATCAAGTTAACTGTTAGTTTACTATCTCTTGTCTGATTGTCTGGAACTTTCCCAGTATCATGTTGAATCAGAGGGCCTTAACATTCCCCTCAGCTTGACTAAAATTAAGAAAGGTTCCTTCCTCACTGTGGGCCCCTGACTTGCCTTTTCTTAAGGCAATTACTTTAGAAACTTGCAACTATAATTTCTTTCTCTGCCTCTTCAAGATATAAGTCTTCTGAAAGTCAGGAATATCTTTTGCAAAGACCTGAGAGCCATCTCTTGAAATGTAATCATCAAGAAAGATACCATCCCTATCACCCAGATTTTATGACTTCTGCAGGAGGGTAGGAGCCCAAATTTGATAAGTGCCAATTAACAAACACAAATGGCCTAAACACTGTAACCAAACTTCTCCATTATTTCACCCCTATGGTTCTCTAATATTTTCTATTAGCTAGCACTAGCATTTGAAAATCCTCCTGCTTTCCGTCTAGGGAGTTAGATCGATTTCTTTCCCCTATTATTGCAATAGTCTTAAATTCATCCTCCTTGCCTTTATAAGTCTTTCTTGTCTGTCTGTTGCAGTATTTCTTTGACAATGACCTGACCTGTTTTCTCATCTTCCAAAATTGTTTATTCTCTTGATATCAGGTAATATTTTCTAGTTACTTTTAAGCCAGTAAAAGGCTTCTTTTAAGTATGAGGCTTAGAATAAATGTAATTGAAATGGAAATCCAAGACAGGAATGGTAAATGACAGATAAACTGAAGAACAAAAATAATCAGAGTAGAATGTGAAACTTTAGGTCATTGGAGAATATTGCCGACTAAAAACTATCGCTTGCCCTCTGCCTCTACAGGGTTTAAGTCACTATCCACTGCATTTGCTGACCTTCAAACACATGCTGGAGTAAGTTCAGCGTGGAGGTCAGGAATGAGGCATTCTGTGTCCTGGGAAAAACTGGCAGACCAAGCCTTCAGATAGATATTTTCAGGAGATTCTATGAGCTCAGTTTCTCGCATCTTCTCATATCTAGAAGAGCACTAAAATTGTTAACAAGACATTTCCTTCTTGCAACCAGCAACACCCTTCTGCCAAAATGTGTGCTTGATTCCATGTGTCCTCCTTCACTAAAAACACATATATACACCCCACCTTCAGTTCAGTTCAGTTCAGTCGCTCAGTTGTGTCTGACTCTTCGTGACACCAGGCTTCCCTGTCCATCACCAACTTCCAGAGCTTGCTCAAACTCATGTCCGTCGAGTCAGTGATGCCTTCTAACCATCTCATCCTCTCTTGTCCCCTTCCCCTCCTGCCTTCAATCTTTCCCAGCATCAGGGTCTTTTCCAATGAGTCAGTTCTCATCAGGTGGCCAAAGTATTGGAGCTTCAGCTTCAGCATCAGTCCTTCCAATGAATAGTCAGGATTGATTTCCTTTACGATGGACTGGTTGGATCTCCTTGCTGTCCAAGGGACTCTCAAGGGATCTTCTCCAACACCACTGTTCAAAAGCATCTATTCTTTGGCACTTGCCTTCTTTATGGACCAACGCTCACATCAATACAGGCTACTGGAAAAACCATAGCTTTGACTAGACAGAACTTTGTCTGCAAAGTAATGTCTCTGCTTTTTAATATGTTGTCTAGACTGGTCGTAGCTTTTCTTCCAAGGAGCAAGTGTCTTTTAATTTCATGGCTTGCAGTCATCATCTGCAGTGATTTTGGAGCCCAAGAAAATAAAGTCTCTCACTGTTTCCATTGTCTCCCCATCTATTTGCTATGAAGTGATGGGACCAGATGCCATAATCTTAGTTTTCTGACTGATGAGTTTTAATCCAGCTTTTTCACTCTCTTGTTTCACTTTCCTCAAGAAGCTCTTCAGTTCCTCTTTGCTTTCTGAAATAAGGGTGGTGGCATCTGCCTACCTGAAGTTATTGATATTTCTCCTGGCAATCTTGATTCCAGCTTGTGCTTCATTCAGCCCTTCATTTATCATGATGTAAATAAGCAGGGTGACAGCCCACCTTACCTCTTTGTTATGCGGAGCAGTTCCTCAGAGCTGTCTCAGAGGCTGTCTCCTGGGCTATTGTCCTCTTTTGCCCCCAATAATACTTAATTTACAGCTTTCACATTGTGCATTTTTTCAGTTGACAATATCAAAGAATAACTCAATGAAAAAATACTCTCCCACTCTTCATCCTGAACAACACACACACACACACACACACACACACACTCACACAGAGAAAGAGAGAGAGAGAGAGAGAGAGAGAGAGAGAGAGAGAGGGGGGGGGAGAGAGAGAGAGAGAGAGAGAGAGGGATGGAGAGGGCGAGG
>SJYW01033203.1:15112-26742 GCA_006410735.1 Raphicerus campestris
AGAGAGAGAGAGAGAGAGAGAGAGAGAGAGAGAGGGGTGGGGGGAGAGAGAGGGAGAGAGGGAGAGAGGGAGGGAGAGGGAGAGCTTTTAATCTAATGCCCTACACAGAAATACTCAAGGTTGGAGAATTTGGAAAATTTCTCTGCCAAGTGGATAAATCTTCTTGATACATGATGTAAAATGCATGAGGATGTTTTTTGAACATAAAAGTAGGACTTTAAAACTATAGAATGCTAAGTGTTGATATTCTGCTAAGAAGCACTGCTCATTTCAATAGAGCTACTAGTTTACAAAAAAAAAAAAAGCTATAGTATTTACAATGGACAAAAATATAGACACATTAATAAAATTAGATTGTCCATCAGATAAGTGGGTATTTTAGATTTAGGACTCTGAGATTAAAGAAAATGAATTAAAGCAACACAAAACAAAATACATCTAGGAACACATTTGGCTTGTCCGTTTTTCTCTTTTAAGAATGTAACATCCACACTTTGCTCATAAAGAAATGCCTGACTGCATCTGCTTTGCTAGTTTTCTGGTTTATCATTATTCTGATGATGACAGCTAAACTGTAAATATAAAATGTATTGACCAATACCATCTAATTTATTTGGAAACAGCAGGTTGTCTAAGATTCTCCAGAGAAAACTGTGGGCTTCTTTTTCTTCTGCTAATAAGGGTAATTAGAAACAGAACGGTCCCTTGTGACTGGTGGCTTCCTGGTTGAAACTTCTCAGCAGTAGCAGAAAGTCTTCTGACTTAGATTTCTCTTCCAACAAAGATAAATACTCCATTATCTACTTACTTGTATCAGTTTAACTTATTTCAGCCCAAATCATCCCTCATAAAATTGATTATAATTGTCAGATTTTATTGTACTGAAATTAGTGTTCAGTCCTACTTTTTTAATCAATTGTTATCAGGACTGTGAAAATGAGTAGAGTGAAATAAAAATAACCCAAATGTATAATCAGATCTTGTGTTTTTATTTCACACAATTTCTTAATAAAAGAAAGAACAATCTAGAGACAATTAGGTTCATGGAGATGGTTTAATTAAATCACTCAGACTATACTAAAAATTATGTGAACAATATTTGATGGTGAATCATTTAAGTTGGCGGTAAATTTAGCCTATTAATGATGGTAAAAATACCATCATAGTATTTTTCAGTTGGAAATGACACAAGATGTCATCATTCCTACACGACTAGGAGAAATATTTTTCAATAGTAGAGCTAAATTATTGGAAACTCATATTTAAACAGACTTCTGGACATTTCTCCAATTTAGAGAAACAAAATTTAACTTGATTTATGTTATTTTCCTCAGCCTCTCCCAAAACATGATCATCATTCACCATGAAGTCCTTCTATTGAACATGATGTAAGTTATTTCTATCTGAAATATCTTTATTACTGCCATAGTGAAATATAAACCAGAGCATGAGACTGTGAAAGTGAAGTTGCTCAGTCGTGTCTGACCCTTTGCCCATGGACTGTAACCTACCAGGCTCCTCCATCCATGGCATTTTCCAGGCAAGAGTACTGGAGTGGGTTGCCATTTCCTTCTCCAGGAGATCCTCCCAATCCAGGAATTGAACCTGGGTCTCCCACATTGTAGGCAGATGCTTTACCGTCTGAGCCACTAGTATTTTTTCTATGTATTTATTTTATAAATCTTTACATGGCATTCCCAAGTCAGCTATCATCTATATGTTTTCTCATTTTCACTCATTTAAAAGATAACTTTTTTTTTCCTATGTCTTGGGAGTTTTGGTTTTGTGAAAACCTAGGGTACTGTTAGACTCTCAACGAATAGGTAACAAAGTTCCCTGGAGACTGAAAAACAACAACAACAAACCCCAGTATTTTTAAGATGGATCTATAGTATGGGGAAAATAAAACGGAAGGACAGACTGAAACTCAAGTAGTTGGGAATTATCAATATATATCTGCAACCTTGAACTTGCTATAGGTACTGAGGTTCGCAATCTTTCATCTCCTTGCAAACTCAGGATGAAACTGGTTATTGTTTTAATTTGCATTACTATGAAAACAGTTCAGGTAAACATTTTTATATGTTTATTAGACATTTAAATTTACCTTTTTTGAATTAACTACTGTGTTCTTTACCCATTCGTCTTTCTAGATAGTCTTCCTATAGAAGTACTTCTATGCTTTCTTTTGTGTTAGTATATATATCTTATTTCTGTTAGTTAATCTCTATTAGTTTATCAGTTAGTTAATCTCATTTTTATTCTTTTACATTTCATGCTTAACTTTTACCTTGAGAAAAATGCATTTCTATTGTTTTTAATAGGTGAAATAATTAAAATTTAAAAATATAATAAATTTATAAATTATAATAACTTTATTAATGCAAATAATAAAAATAGATGTTATGGTAGTTTGTTTTAAATTTTATAGAATTTAAAGTGTATTAGTATTTCCTCATCTGTAAAGATGGAGCCAATAATACCCACAGCATGGTACTGAGATAATTATAACACATAGTGGAAAAATGGGAGAAAATATTTGCAAACAATGTGACTGACAAGGAATTAATCTCCAAAATTTACAAATAACTCATGAGGCTCAATATCAAGAAAACAAACAGCTCAATCAAAAATGGGCAGAAGATCTAAATAGACATTTCTCTGAAGGAGAAATACAGATGGACAAGAGGCACATGAAAAGATGCTTAACATCACTATTATTAGAGAAATGCAAATCAGAACTATGAGATACCACACCAGTCAGAATGGTCGTCATTAAAAAGTCTACAAATAACAAGTGCTGCAGAGTGTGGAGAGAAAGGAACCCTTCTACACTGTTGCTGCTGCTGCTGCTAAGTCACTTCAGTCGTGTCCGACTCTGTGTGACCCCATAGGCGGCAGCCCACCAGGCTCCCAGTCCCTGGGACTCTCCAGGCAAGAACACTGGAGTGGGTTGCCATTTCCTTTTCCAATGCGTGAAAGTGAAGTCACTCAGTAGTGTCTGACTCTTCACGACCCCATGGACTGCAGCCTACCAGGCTCCTCTGTCCATAGGATTTTCCAGGCAAGAGTACTGGAGTGGGGTGCCATCACCTACACTGTTAGTGGAAATGTAAATTGGTATAACCACTATGGAAAACAATATGGAGTTTCCTTAAGAAACTAAAAATAGAGTTATCATATGATCCAGCAATCCCACTTCTGGGCATATATCCATAGAAAAACATGGTTCAAAGGATACATGCACCTAGTATTCACTGCAGCACTATTTACAATAGCCAAGATATGAAAGCAACCTAAATGTTCATCAAGAGATAAATGGAAAAAGATATGGTACATATATATAATGGAATATTCAGTTCAGTTCAGTTCAGTCACTCAGTCATGTCCGACTCTTTGTGACCCCATGAATCGCAGCATGACAGGCCTCCCTGTCCATCACCAAGTCCTGGAGTTCACTCAAACTCATGTCCATTGAGTGGGTGATGCCATCCAGCCACCTCATTCTCTGTCAGCCCCTTCTCCTGCCCCCAATCCCTCCCAGCATCAGAGTCTTTTCCAGTGAGTCAACTCTTCTCATGAGGTGGCCAAAGTACTGGAGTTTCAGCTTTAGCATCATTCCTTCCAAAGAAATCCCAGGGCTGATCTCCTTCAGAATGGACTGGTTGGATCTCCTTGCAGTCCAAGGGACTCTCAAGAGTCTTCTCCAACACCACAGTTCAAAACCATCAATTCTTCGGCACTCAGCTTTCTTCACAATATTCAGCCATTAAAAAGAATGAAATAATGCCATTTGCAATACTGTGGATGGACCAGGAGATTACCATACTAAGTGAAATAAGTCAGACAGTGAAAGACAAATATTATATGATATTGCTTATATGAGGAATCTAAAAATAAGTGATGCAAATGAATTGATTTAGAAAACAGAAACATACTTACAGACTTAAAGAATAAAATTATGGTTACCAGGGGAGAAGAGTGGGAGAGGGAGGGACAGATTGGGAGTTTGAGCTTGACATGTACACTGCTATATTTACAACAGATAACCAACAATGACTATAAAGCACAGAAAACTCTGCTCAATACTCTATAATGCTGCTGCTGCCACTCGTTGCTTCAATCATGTCCAATTCTGTGTGACTATGCACGGTAGTCTGTTGGGCTCCTCTGTCTATGGGATTCTACAGGCAAGAGTATTGAAGTGGGTTTCCATGCCCTCCTCCAGGGGATCTTCCTGACCCAGGGCTCAAACCCAGCTCTCCTGCACTGCAGGCAGATTCTTTACCGCTGAGCCAGCAGGGAAACTCAGACAGGAGTATATGTATAACCAAATTACTCTGGTGTACACCTGAAACTAACACAATATTATTAATCAACTATACTTCAATATAAAATAAACATAAAAAATAAAGGAACTAGCATGACAAGCATTAGTGGGGTGTGAAATGTTACTCTGGGAGATGGCAAAGAGATTAATGTTACTAGAGCGGGTTCCTGGTGTAAGGAAAGAGGACTGACAGAAAATGAAACTACGTTAGATTAAGGGTATTTTGTATATGAGTAAGAACTTAGACTTTATCTTACAGGCAACTGGAAATCATCAAAGGTGTACCTATACAAAAAAGATCACTTCAAAAATATTTGGGAACAGTTTGTTATCTGAGAGAGAAAACAGACTTCTCAAACTTTTTAAACTTAAGTCATTTTTACAAGACCACCCATTTGCAGAAATGCCACACTTATGAATTAAGTCCCATGTTATTTTTGATCATTCACAAATTTCAAGTTTTTGAACCCTAAAATATGGACACGTAAATGTTTTTGAAAGGTTGTTAATCACCATCCTACACTGTCTTCCTTTAGAGACTGAAAACCTTCTCAAGTAATAAGAACATTTTAATATCACAATAATTTAAATGTGTACACAGAAGGAAGCAGAAAAAAACCACAGTTATTTGGATTAGGGTAGTATGTCTCTTGGTGATAGACTGCCAACAGGGAGCTGTATGGTTCTGACAAAATCACTCTTCCTCTATGGGCCTCAGTGGTCTTATACATGACATGAGAAAAACCAAAATGGACTAGATAGTTTTTCTAAAGGCATTCTCTTTTTAGGTTTAGAACGTAAACATTTTAGGTCTCTGATCTAAGGACCAATTTCTATGCCCAAACAAATGACACTGGCTTGATACATAATTTAAGTCAACTGAATTTGACACAAGATTCAATCCAGTGGAAGAAAATGGTGTTTGAGTTATCCATGTTCATTTATAGATCACAAATATGCAGATTTCCATTTAGGACCTTTTGAAGAATGGTTATTCCATCATCATGACATTACAGAACATTCAAGGTTTGGGTGGAGAAGAAAGAAGAGGATCAATTCAGCTCCTCTTAATTAGCAATTGGAAATGCTTAATTAGCAATTGGAAGTGTGATTCTGAAGTTCAAAAATACTGTTTCTCTGGAAAGATAAATTCGAGAGTCATTGTAGAAGTGGTAGCTGAGGCAATGTGGGTGGCTGGGAAAGCTCAGGGAAGCATGTGAAGCTTTAAAAGAGAAGACAAGGGAGGTTGAACAACCTCAGAAAGACAATACAGTTCAGAGGTAGGAGGAACACCAGGAGAGAAGAGGTGGGAGCTCCCAAGTTAAGAGCTGCTCACAAGACCCCTACTGTCACATGGTACACGGGGTAAGGAAGGATAGGAAGCTTTGGGTGCTGCAATTCCAGAGAGCCAATGACAGCCTTGTACAAGTTTCAGTGGAACACGGAGAAAGCAAGACCACAGGAGGCTGAGAGCTTATTTTAACTTTCACTGAGAATCTGTGTGGTGTTTTGACAAAATCAAAGATTATCTGGATATTATAAACAGTAAATTTATATACCGCTTTTCAAAGTCAGTGTGGATATATTCCAGCCATCATATATGTTTAGTAAGAAGCTATGCATATAATAGCAAGACATCTCCCAGAGGTGCAAATTGGGGCACATTTTTCCTCAGTATTCCATTTCTAGAAGGCAACTGATGTGTGGAAAGACTGATTAATGTCCAAGAGTGAAGCATTATTTTAATAAGCTGGAAACCACATAAAAACCCATAAATAGGGGAATGGCCAAGTTGAATATGATAAAATATCATTCACATTATACAAAATATTTAGTCGCATGGGGAAAATATGATATATAGATATACACTATTACATGCAAAAAAGAATGATATAGTATAGATATATACTATATACTATATATAGTATATATATACTATATATATACTATATACTGTATACTATATACTTTGTATATATTTATACAAAGTACAGATATATACTATTACATGTCCAGAATGATTGTCTAATTTGGTGTTTTAACAAAATCACTAAAAAGTACATACACAGAGAAGGCAAGAAAATACATTAAATTTTAAGAGTATTTTTCTCTGAATGGTAATATTGAGGTTGAGTTTAATTTTACTCTTACTGCTTTTTAATTTTCTATATTTTCAGATAAAATATGTATTGGTTTTATTAATAGAAAAAGTTCATTGACTTCTAAAAGGCTAAAGGAAGGAATAATAGAAAAATAGAATAATATTAATCAAAGTAAAGCAAAATTTTTTTTCTTTCTGAAACACACACATAAACACATCCAGTTAATAAATACAAATCCATGTGGGTACATGTACTACACACACACACACACACACACAAACACACAGGTGAGTGCACAATTCTTCCTTTAGCATAGAAGAAGTAGAAATATATTCTACTTGCTATTTATGAAATTTTGGCAGACTCAGCCCTCACTCCCAGATTTGGCAAGTTAAGTGACTTACATCTGGCTTTAGAACAAAGGTTAAATAGGTTTGACAACTGTTTAAAACTAATATTGCTAAAGTATGCTTTTAATAGTACTCAAGTGTAAAATATACAAAATAGGTAGATAGTAGGAGTTGGTAAGATGTTTCTTCAGAAATTCCAACTGGTAATTATTTTAGATGTTTAAATAATGAGGTTTAATGGATTATATCTTCTGAAGAATATATGCCCTGATTTAACCCAAGTGAAAGAAGGGTCAAGCTATATGACAATTGATTTCATAAAAATGGGAACTCATGAAACTACCTACCAAATTGCTTAGTGCCTTTATTTATAAACATCCAGGGATTATTTTAAGGCTTCATTTAAAACCTGTACCTTATTTTCCTCCATTTCTCCAGCTAATCACAAATGGGAATCAGATCAAATTATATCTGCATGCTGTTAACTTATCTTGTATCTTAAGATCTATAGACCTGCATCAATTTTCACTTCTCTTCATTCCATCTGAATGTACTAAGCTGTACAGGTGGATGAAACACAGGTTGGAGAGAAGACATGGGAATAGGGTGTAGTCTTGGAAAACAGGTAGATTGTACCTCAAAAGGTTTTTAAATATTCACAAGTGAAATGAAGACATTATTATGCTAGCTCTGAATACAAAGAATGTTAAGTAGAGACATATTAAGAACAATTCTTTTTGTATGCACTAGATACATGCTGAAACGTAATACCCCAAGATCAAAATACTATGGCTAGTTTTATGTAAGGAAACTATGATATAATTTAGCATGGGTTATAATTCTTCTGTTCCTATTTTCTGACTCTAAGATATAAAATAGAATGAAGCATTTCTGGCAAATGTCTCAAGGAGTTCCAGAGTAGCACCATGAACCATAAAGAAGTCATCCTCAGCCACACAGATAGCAGCAAGTAGATCTGTCAGTGGTAGTGATAATGGTTTTAAAGGCTTATAAACATTTAACCAGATGTTCTGTCTATCATACTTTGAACATGAGCCATAATTGCTCTCACAATGATAAAGTGAAATGCAAATGTTTTTAGCTTTACTATTTCAATTTTCATCTTTAGGGGCTGGGACATGGCCCGATCCTTTGTATGTTGAGGAGACATTAAGATTTGAAGATGGGTAGGGATTTCTGGGAGGCAAGGCTATTAATGGGAGTGGGTGCGGGAACCCCAGCCTTGGGGGTAGAACAGAGAAGGTGAAAAGGTGCATCTTGGGTAAGAGTGAGACTTGATGTCAGCTGCTGGACACAGGAATGGGCCAGCATCTGGCTTACAAATATCCGAAGCAGCAATATCACAGGAGTTGTTGACACGGTAGAACATAGTCTGAACTGAAGTGAATATGTTGGAACAATGAGAATTAGCTAGTGGTTGTATAGGAAAGATGAAAGGATTCCCAGAGCCAACGGCATAATGTTGGAGTGTGATAGGATAGGTGATATGGTACGCTGGCTAAGCCTAAGAATGCAGAGGGGATCTGCTACAAAAGAGGAAATCTGCATTAGAGCCACATATTAAATATGCATCATTTATATAATACACTGGAAAAGGAAATGGCAACCCACTCTAGTACTCTTGACTGGAAAATCCCACGGACGGAGGAGCCTGGTAAGCTACAATCCATGGGGTCATGAAGAGTCAGACACAACTGAGCAACTTCACCTTCACTTTTCACTTTCATGCATTGGAGAAGGAAAGGGCAACCCACTCTAGTGTTCTTGCCTGGAGAATCACAGGGATGGGGGAGCCAGGTGGGCTGCCATCTACAGGGTCGCACAGAGTTGGACATGACTGAAGCGACTTAGCAGCAGCAGCAGCAGCATATAATACACACAATTTAAAAATAAATATTGACGCTTTTAATGAAATGCTTCTAACACTGTATAAATTATTTATACCAAATAATTTTATTTTGGGGCTTGTTTTGGTCCAGAAGAGTGTTATTTTCTCTGAAGGTTTCTTAAGTTATATTAGGCATAGTCTAGAATTGCATATTCTAAATATTTTTTTGTCTCCTAAAATAACTTTAAACTTGTATTAAGTGGGGTAATAGATATAAAAAACTGAATGGTAGTCACTGAAAACCTACAAATAATAGGTTTTGAAAACAAATAATTATTTGAAAACAAATAATCTTTGTTAGATTCATGTTAGAACTACTACAAAAAAAATCCTAATACAAGGAAGTGATAACATCAGGAAGCATAAGTTGATTTTCTATTATTTCAAGAAAATAAATAAAGCTTCTTGGGAGGCAGGGCATAGTGGATGGATTTTGCTATCCATCATTCCATTTCCTAAAACTAATATACTGAAAGGCTGTTAGTTTGTTTCGAACCAAACTAAGGAAAGACTCGTGAAATGACCCATTCTTGCCTCTGACAATCTATAACAATAAACACATTTTCTAAGTAAATCATTCACTGCCTCTGCTCTGAGACATTCACTCATGGGTGAAAGAGTAAAGGAATTCGCATTCACAGACCTCTCTGATACGCTTCCCTCAGCTTTCTGTTCATCTCTTAAAGTTGATCAATCACTCTTTCCTTAGTGCCACATCTCTAGCCTATTACTTAGTCAAACAATATTTATCATTCTACAATATGTGATTTATTTTCATGTTTGTTTCTCATCCAGACTGTGAGTTATTTGAGAATAAGATAAAGTCTTATTCATCCTAGTGTTTCCAACCCACAGCACAATACTTAGTACATAATAGATGCTTAATGAGTCTGATTCATGTACATGTATTATTCACTGGATAACACCATAATCCTGTGGGACAGACATTACTGTGCTTATTTTATTGATTAGGAGACAGGCTTGAAGAGAGTGGATTGCCTATGTCACAAAGACTTCAGTGGTGGAGTTTAGATTGTAAGCTTTTACATTTCATCAGTTCTAACATGAATTTTTCTTTTCACATTGAAAACAGCTCTGAAAATTGAGGTGCATTTCACCTCTGATGGCAAATTTTAATCACTGTCATCAGGCAGCAGTTGTCACTTTTGTGTGTTTGAGGATCTGGCGATGGATCGCCACATTGCTATCTTTTCAATTGAGCTAGGGGCATGGTTGTTCCAGCACATGATGAGCTTAACTGCTGTTTAAAATATCTTCCAAAAGATTACATTATGATTCGCCCTGAAAAAAAATTTATTGCAGATGCAGAAAGAAATGCAATAGAAGAGGATATTATAAACAAGACACTGATGAAGCAAATATAAATAATTGTAAGAAGGGTTGAAATTCCATATTTTCTTGCTATGCAATAACTGATTGCATCAGGGAATCTATCAGAGGATAACACTCACAAACAGATGAAGCTGTGTTAACAGTTTGTTGGAGTCAGTGAGATGTAAACCAGAAGGCATAAAAGATGAAGTGATAGGAAAACTCAGACCACTGATGCATTCAATTGAAAAAGAGAGCAACTACCGCAGTGAGAAGGACTATCTGTGGTATTCAACAAAACTTTCTACGATGATGGAAACGTTCTAGAGTCTGTACTGGCACAGCTGCTGACCCCTATGGCTATTAAGAACATGAAATACTGCCAATATGACTAAGAAAATGAATTTTAACTTCACTTTAATTAATTTAAATATACATAACCACAGTTGCTAGAGGCTACCCTATTGGATCGTATAGAACTAGACTGCTTTGTAAACCAATCTTCCTTATCAGTTAAGTCTGATGTACAGTAAGTTTCAGTATTCTGATCTGGAAAGTGCAAATATCATCTATTTTAAAATGTTGTTGCGAGGGCTTAATGAGACGTGATGATGGATTATA
The DNA here is from genome assembly GCA_006410735.1 of Raphicerus campestris. Classification (NCBI taxonomy): domain Eukaryota; kingdom Metazoa; phylum Chordata; class Mammalia; order Artiodactyla; family Bovidae; genus Raphicerus; species Raphicerus campestris. Next base: position 25,757 of record SJYW01033203.1, read on the forward strand.
TTTAGCATATAAGTCTGGCATATGATAAGTGAGAGGAAATGAAGGTAGTACGTGCTAGGGAGAATAGGACTACTAGTAATTATAGTAACAACAACATTTTATCCTTGCTGATAAACAGCAAGGAAGGTTTAAATACTACAATAAACAGCAGGTCATAAAGAAATATCTTCCCCCCCCTCAAAAAAGATGGCAAGCTGCTTAGAAGTTAGGAAGTTCATTATAGACATTAGGCTACATGGATTCTCAGTAAATACTGATTAGCCTGCAATTTCCAGAAGGTGAATTAGTGTACATGCAACGCTTCTGGGCATGTATCTGCATTTTGAAAATTCAAGTTCAAGTGACTTGGGCCCACCCTCTAACTCTTAAAGTGATGCCAGATCAATCTGAGCATCCATGGGTACTAACAAGGATAGACTCTTGTTAGTACAAAGAGGAATATTTGTACAAGGAATATTGTACTACAATGTTAGTACTACAAAGTACTAAAAGGAATATTATGCTTGGCAAGAGGAAACTTGGATAAACACTAAACAAAGAAGGATGCCCTGCTGAGCCTATAATAAAGACTAGGCTGTTTTAGAATGTGTGGGTGACTCTTCTGGAATCTGTTGATCTATGTTCATTAGTTAATATGCATCTGTGTGCATACAGGCTGAGGGGTGTGTGTGTGTGTGTGTGTGTGTGTGTGTGTGTGTGTGTGTGTGTGTGTGTAGGGAAGCAGAGGCTAATAAGGACAATATCTTGGCTTCTACATCCATCCAAACTTCTGAAAGAGTCTAAATCCATTATATATATAAACCTATATTATATATTTTATATTTACTTATATCAATATTAATCCATATACTTTATATTTATTTATATTATATACATTATATATTTACATTTATAAATACATATAACATAAACACTATATATAATATAAATTATAATTTATATATAAAATGTTTATATTTTTATATTATATATAAATAAACATTACA
>SJYW01033211.1:0-16838 GCA_006410735.1 Raphicerus campestris
AAACAAACCTGAAAAATAAAGAAATCAGATCAGTTTCTGGAAAGACTGATTCCCCCATGTCATTTCTTTCTTGCTCCCCGTTTTACTGGCTGAATCCCCATCTGGTATGAGGGTACGCACCAAGTCTACTAACTTTGCCGGAGCTTCTAAGATCGGACTGGGGAGGCCTCAGTGGCTCCTCTCCTTTGGGAGAACAGAAAGACACCTGTGGCCTACGTAGGTGGTGATTGGTATTCCATGTAAACCAAGTTATTCAGCATCTTTTTCTCCACTAATATTTCCTACTACACTATCCGTTTCTAATCTCTCTATNCGGACTGGGGAGGCCTCAGTGGCTCCTCTCCTTTGGGAGAACAGAAAGACACCTGTGGCCTACGTAGGTGGTGATTGGTATTCCATGTAAACCAAGTTATTCAGCATCTTTTTCTCCACTAATATTTCCTACTACACTATCCGTTTCTAATCTCTCTATATATCTGTAATTAAGTTTTTTCCTAGGACACCTACTCCATCTCCCCTTCGAATTACCCTGAATCCACCGGGGCTGGACCCCGGCAATGTGGGATCTTCCCCAACCTGGACTAGGAATCAAACCCATGTCTCCTATATTGGTAAGTGGATTCTTTACCACTGAGCCACTAGGGAAGCCCCAGAAAATTATTTCTGAGATGGAATCTACCCCTGGTGAAGATGCTGTGAAGATTGTTGAAATAATTAAAAAAAAAAAAAGATTAGGAATAAGCTTAGTTGATAAAGTAGCAATAGGGCTTGAGAGGCCTGTCTCCAATTTTGAAAGAAGTTCTCCTATAGGTAAAAATGTTATCAAATAGCCTTGCATTCTAAAGAGAAATCATTTGTGAAAGGAAGATCAGCAAATCAATGTGGCAAACTTCACTACCTTACTTTAAGAAATTAGAAACACTCACCTCAGCCTTCAGTAACCACCACCCTGATCAGTTAGCTGTCACCAATATCAAGACAAGACCCTCCATCACAAAAAGATTACAGCTTTCTGAAGGCTTAGATAATGGTTAGAATTTTTTAATAAAAAAGTATTTTTTATCCAAGGATACACACTTATTTTTTTGGACATAATGCTCTTATGTCTAACATAACACTTAATAGACTACAGTATACTGTAAATGTAACTTTTATATGCACTGGGAAAGCAAGAAATTCACCTGACTCACATAATTGGGATATTGTAAGTCTATACATTTAAGCCAGTTTCTTATTCCTAGGATCCTCCATGCTTGTACTATCCAGAAGTTTGTTCTGTCTTTCTTTTGCCTGTGTTTTTTACACACATACACAGAACTTTTGCTGTATGCATGTTATATATTTATATTTATTTTTATAAATGTAGTGTAATCCCTGACTGTTTTCAAATGCCTAACTTAAGCTTTGATTGCTGAGGCATCCACTACAAAGAAAGCTATCTCAAGTAAGCACATTGCCGTCCACAGATAGAGTCACCACCACCATCACCACCACTATTTGGGCTGTTTTTTTCGTTTTTTTCTCTTTCTGTGCTTGAGATCGTCACTTATGTTTAAATTCATCAATAAAAAATGAGCCCATGAAACTCTAAAGCCCACCTTCAATCCCAATAAAAAACAGAGTCCCAGCCCTGTGCTCTCTCTCTCTCTCTTGCTCGCTCTATCAGCAGTCTTTCTGTGTGGTCACAGTGAGCCATGGAATTTCCAGGATAATCAAGTAATAAACCTTTTTCCTCTAAAATTTGGTGATGTTTATTGCTGAGGGCATCTTGCAATCGTAATAAGAACCACAAAGGCTGGTCTGGCTACAACATTGGTTACCAAATGACTAAGACCAGCACAAAAAAATTACATTTACATAAATTATGTAACATAGGCATACTTCAAGTATTCATCAGAAAACTTAGAAAATACAGAATGAAAACTGATATATCCATCATTTAATCTTAACAAATAATATTATTTTATCATTCTTATTCCTGATCCTCTTTTTCTGAAATAAAAAATGTTGCAAATATAACTAAAGTAACCAAACGTAACCACCAAACATCACCTCAATCTGATTCCAGTGCTGTTCCACTTCGTGCCTCATCATATTGTAATATCCAGATGTGCGTACATTTTCCATTTCATATTTTTATATTTTACTACACCTGTATATGAATACCAATGTAATAGTCTCTGGATTTTTAAAACTTATACAGGTAGGATGATACTGACTGCATCTTTCAACAGCTTGCTTTTCTCCCCACCTTTATGCTTTCCAGATTCATTCATGTTAATAAACATTTAAAGTTCATTCATTTAAACACTAGTATGTTCATATAAACATATTACAACTTATATGTCTATTCCTTATTGCTAGACATTCAGAGGTTTTCCATTTTGTCCCTATTACTAACAGTGCCACAAGGCATAAACTCTTATACATCTTCTTGTGCACCTGGTGGAGAGTACATTGAAGGTATTGATCTAGAAGTGCAATTGGTGTGTCTCAAGGCATGTTCATCTTCCACTGCACAAAATACTACAAAGCCTCATCCAAAGTGGTTCCAGTAATTTAAATGCCTGCCTTCAGTGTACAAAAGTTCCCGTTTCCTTCCACCAAGGTGATAATGTGGTATTTACACATTCTAATATTATTCCAACACAAAGAGAATAATAAAGTAACTCATTTTCATTTGCATTCCCCACATTGATACTGAAGTTAAGGATATTTTAGCTTAATTTTTTGTGAATTGCCTTTCATCTAGTCCCTTTCATAGGGTGGTTGGGACTGTTTTCCAGGCTCTAAGCTCAAGAGCCTTTAGCTAGGGCCATGTTTCCTTCCCCAAGCAAACATGAAGATGCTCAACCTCCACAGCCTGCATGTAGTTATGATATTACCTAGGTTGTGGAAGCATCACTCAGAGCTCACTGTTCTGGCTTTGACTGTACTAACTGGTTTCCTCTTAGAGATCCATTCTTCCTTCCTTCCTCCTTCTCTCCCACCTTCCCTTCCTCCCTTCTTTCCTTTCAGCTCAGTAATACTTGTGTGCATCTTCCTGTGGTACATTTCTTTATAAAGAAACTGTAATAAGAGGGAGAAAGTAGTAGACACCTTAGTCTACCATGTTGCTTGAACTAGTTTTTATTTCATTTTGTCATTATCTCCACCTACTGTTCTGTCTTGTTCCCTTTTTGTCTCTAAGATAGCTTTGGAAAAGTACATTTTGAAATTTCTCTACCTTGGTTTTCTGGAAATTTTAGAAAATTATGTACTAGTTGATCTATTGATACTATCAGTGGCGACTGTAATTTTAACTAAATGAAAAGATGATAGAAGAGATTGTGAGAAACAGGGATAGGGAGGTTAGTCTTTAAATCTTATCTCTACTGAAATTTGGGGCCTTTTCCAAATACAGATTCTATTAGACTGATTCTATTAGATCACAAACCATTGATTGCCTTTAGTGCAATTTAGTTTTCTAAATTTAAATAAATCTAAATCTAAATAAAATATTTAGTTTTCTTGATCAAGTTACTAAAATTTCAGATCAGGGAAAATTCCAGTTTATATTGGGGTCAAGCTAGGAAAACCTCAGTCCTCCCCCAAATTGCTATCTTGATTATGGAATTCTAAGACATTTTACTCTATCTTTAGGCAAACTTTAGCTTAAAGCCACAGTATTTGTAGGCTGAAAGTTATCTCAAGGGTCAAGAAAACAGACAGTATATATGATAAAAGCAGCATAAAAATTCAAATTCAAAAATTTTGTTATTGGTGGAGGCTTTTAAAAGTCAGAAATCTTGTTCCAAAACCTCAGAGGTTTTTCTTTTTCTTTCTTTCTTTTTTTTTTTTTTTTTAATAACTACAGTGGACCCCAGAACAAAGCAGGTTTGAACTGCATGGATCCACTTATATGTTGATTTTTTTCAGTAAACATATGCTACAGTATTACTGGATCCGCAGCTGGTTGTATATACAATTTACAGATGCAGAACTGTATATACAAAGGATCAATTGTAGAGTTAAATCAGATTTTAGTGCAGAAGGCTGGCACATCTAAAGTCCCGTGTTGTCCAAGGGTCAGTTGCACCTATGCTGGTTTCCTAGCATCGCCAAAATTGACTACCACAAACTAGTGCCTTAAAAACAACAGTTTATTATCTCACAGTTCTGGAGGCTAGGGATCCAAAATCAGACTGTTAGAGGGGTTGATGTTCCTCTAAAAACCTGAGGGGAGAATCTTTCTTTGCTTCTTCCTAATTACTGGTAGTTTAGTGGTGACTTCTGGCATTCTTTGGCTTGCCGCTGCAACACTTCAATTTGCCTTTGTTGCCACATGATCTCTTCTTCTTGTAAGGACACTAGTCATATCAGATTAAGAACTCAGTCTTTCCTAGTAGCTCAAAGAGTAAAGAATCTGCCTGCAATGCAGGTTACCTGGGTTTGATCCCTAGGTCGAGAAGATCTCCTGGAGAAGGAACTGGCAATCCACTCCAGTATTCCTGCCTGGAGAATACCATGGACATAGGAGCCTGATGAGCTACAGTATATGGGGTTGCAAAAGTTGGACACAACTGAGCAACTAACACTACCCCAGTCTGAGCTCCTCTTAGCAGATTATGTCTGTAGTGACTCTTTCCAAATAAGTTTACAGACATTGGGAAGAAGATTGTGTGAAGACAAAGCAGAAACTGGAGTTATGCTATCACAAAGCAAGGAATGCCAGGAGCCACCAGAAGCTGGAAAAGACAAGGAAAGATTCTCCCCTAAAGCTTTCCGAAGACGTATGACTCTCCCAAACCTTTATTTTGGACCTCTTGCCTCCAGAAATGCGAAAGAATACATTTCTGTCATTTTTAAGCCACTGAGTATGTGGCTTAATTTGCTATGGCAGCTGTAGGAAGCCAGTGCAGCATTCTTTTTATATAAGTTGAGGAAAGTTTATTTCACTAATCACTTATTGTTGAACAACTAGGTTTCTGATTAAAAGAACATAGTAAGATGCTAATAATGTACTTGAACATGATGAAAAGAAATGGAGAAGCTATCCAAATAACTTAAGAGATAGGTTATTATAAATGGGAAGAAACTACCAGAAAAGTGATTTCAATTCAAAATAAACATGGTCTAGTAGTCAATACCATGGTTTTTCCAGTAGTCATGTACAGATGTGACAGTTGATCACCAAAGAATTGATGCTTTCAAATTATGGTGTTGGAGAAGACTCTTGAGAGTCCCTTGGACTGCAAGGAGATCAAACCAGTCAATCCTANATATATCCATCATTTAATCTTAACAAATAATATTATTTTATCATTCTTATTCCTGATCCTCTTTTTCTGAAATAAAAAATGTTGCAAATATAACTAAAGTAACCAAACGTAACCACCAAACATCACCTCAATCTGATTCCAGTGCTGTTCCACTTCGTGCCTCATCATACTGTAATATCCAGATGTGCGTACATTTTCCATTTCATATTTTTATATTTTACTACACCTGTATATGAATACCAATGTAATAGTCTCTGGATTTTTAAAACTTATACAGGTAGGATGATACTGACTGCATCTTTCAACAGCTTGCTTTTCTCCCCACCTTTATGCTTTCCAGATTCATTCATGTTAATAAACATTTAAAGTTCATTCATTTAAACACTAGTATGTTCATATAAACATATTACAACTTATATGTCTATTCCTTATTGCTAGACATTCAGAGGTTTTCCATTTTGTCCCTATTACTAACAGTGCCACAAGGCATAAACTCTTATACATCTTCTTGTGCACCTGGTGGAGAGTACATTGAAGGTATTGATCTAGAAGTGCAATTGGTGTGTCTCAAGGCATGTCCATCTTCCACTGCACAAAATACTACAAAGCCTCATCCAAAGTGGTTCCAGTAATTTAAATGCCTGCCTTCAGTGTACAAAAGTTCCCGTTTCCTTCCACCAAGGTGATAATGTGGTATTTACACATTCTAATATTATTCCAACACAAAGAGAATAATAAAGTAACTCATTTTCATTTGCATTCCCCACATTGATACTGAAGTTAAGGATATTTTAGCTTAATTTTTTGTGAATTGCCTTTCATCTAGTCCCTTTCATAGGGTGGTTGGGACTGTTTTCCAGGCTCTAAGCTCAAGAGCCTTTAGCTAGGGCCATGTTTCCTTCCCCAAGCAAACATGAAGATGCTCAACCTCCACAGCCTGCATGTAGTTATGATATTACCTAGGTTGTGGAAGCATCACTCAGAGCTCACTGTTCTGGCTTTGACTGTACTAACTGGTTTCCTCTTAGAGATCCATTCTTCCTTCCTTCCTCCTTCTCTCCCACCTTCCCTTCCTCCCTTCTTTCCTTTCAGCTCAGTAATACTTGTGTGCATCTTCCTGTGGTACATTTCTTTATAAAGAAACTGTAATAAGAGGGAGAAAGTAGTAGACACCTTAGTCTACCATGTTGCTTGAACTAGTTTTTATTTCATTTTGTCATTATCTCCACCTACTGTTCTGTCTTGTTCCCTTTTTGTCTCTAAGATAGCTTTGGAAAAGTACATTTTGAAATTTCTCTACCTTGGTTTTCTGGAAATTTTAGAAAATTATGTACTAGTTGATCTATTGATACTATCAGTGGCGACTGTAATTTTAACTAAATGAAAAGATGATAGAAGAGATTGTGAGAAACAGGGATAGGGAGGTTAGTCTTTAAATCTTATCTCTACTGAAATTTGGGGCCTTTTCCAAATACAGATTCTATTAGACTGATTCTATTAGATCACAAACCATTGATTGCCTTTAGTGCAATTTAGTTTTCTAAATTTAAATAAATCTAAATCTAAATAAAATATTTAGTTTTCTTGATCAAGTTACTAAAATTTCAGATCAGGGAAAATTCCAGTTTATATTGGGGTCAAGCTAGGAAAACCTCAGTCCTCCCCCAAATTGCTATCTTGATTATGGAATTCTAAGACATTTTACTCTATCTTTAGGCAAACTTTAGCTTAAAGCCACAGTATTTGTAGGCTGAAAGTTATCTCAAGGGTCAAGAAAACAGACAGTATATATGATAAAAGCAGCATAAAAATTCAAATTCAAAAATTTTGTTATTGGTGGAGGCTTTTAAAAGTCAGAAATCTTGTTCCAAAACCTCAGAGGTTTTTCTTTTTCTTTCTTTCTTTTTTTTTTTTTTTGAATAACTACAGTGGACCCCAGAACAAAGTAGGTTTGAACTGCATGGATCCACTTATATGTTGATTTTTTTCAGTAAACATATGCTACAGTATTACTGGATCCGCAGCTGGTTGTATATACAATTTACAGATGCAGAACTGTATATACAAAGGATCAATTGTAGAGTTAAATCAGATTTTAGTGCAGAAGGCTGGCACATCTAAAGTCCCGTGTTGTCCAAGGGTCAGTTGCACCTATGCTGGTTTCCTAGCATCGCCAAAATTGACTACCACAAACTAGTGCCTTAAAAACAACAGTTTATTATCTCACAGTTCTGGAGGCTAGGGATCCAAAATCAGACTGTTAGAGGGGTTGATGTTCCTCTAAAAACCTGAGGGGAGAATCTTTCTTTGCTTCTTCCTAATTACTGGTAGTTTACTGGTGACTTCTGTCATTCTTTGGCTTGCCGCTGCAACACTTCAATTTGCCTTTGTTGCCACATAATCTCTTCTTCTTGTAAGGACACTAGTCATATCAGATTAAGAACTCAGTCTTTCCTAGTAGTTCAAAGAGTAAAGAATCTGCCTGCAACGCAGGATACCTGGGTTCGATCCCTAGGTCAGGAAGATCTCCTGGAGAAGGAACTGGCAATCCACTCCAGTATTCCTGCCTGGAGAATACCATGGACATAGGAGCCTGGTGAGCTACTGTATATGGGGTTGCAAAAGTTGGACACAACTGAGCAACTAACACTACCCCAGTCTGAGCTCCTCTTAGCAGATTATGTCTGTAGTGACTCTTTCCAAATAAGTTTACAGACATTGGGAAGAAGATTGTGTGAAGACAAAGCAGAAACTGGAGTTATGCTATCACAAAGCAAGGAATGCCAGGAGCCACCAGAAGCTGGAAAAGACAAGGAAAGATTCTCCCCTAAAGCTTTCCGAAGATGTATGACTCTTCCAAACCTTTATTTTGGACTTCTGGCTTCCAGAAATGTGAAAGAATACATTTCTGTCATTTTTAAGCCACTGAGTATGTGGCTTAATTTGCTATGGCAGCTGTAGGAAGCCAGTGCAGCATTCTTTTTATATAAGTTGAGAAAAGTTTATTTCACTAATCCCTTATTGTTGAACAACTAGGTTTCTGATTAAAAGAACATAGTAAGATGCTAATAATGTACTTGAACATGATGAAAAGAAATGGAGAAGCCATCCAAATAACTTAAGAGATAGGTTATTATAAATGGGAAGAAACTACAAGAAAAGTGATTTCAATTCAAAATAAACATGGTCTAGTAGTCAATACCATGGTTTTTCCAGTAGTCATGTACAGATGTGACAGTTGATCACCAAAGAATTGACGCTTTCAAATTATGGTATTGGAGAAGACTCTTGAGAGTCCCTTGGACTGTAAGGAGATCAAACCGGTTAATCCTAAAGAAAATCAACCATAAATATTTACTGGAAGGACTGATGCTGAAGCTGAAACTCCAGTACTTTGGCCACCTAATGCAAAGAGCTGACCTGTTGGAAAAGACCCTGATGCTGGGAAAGATTGAAGGCAAAGAAGAGGGCAGCAGAGGATTAGATGGCTAGATAGTCTAATTGACTCAATGGAAAGAATTTGAGCAAACTGCAGGAGACAGCAAAGGACAGGGAAACATGGATTCTGCAGTCCATGGGGTTGCAAAAAGCTGGACATAACTTTGCAACTGAACAGCAACAGTAATCAGTACAGTGCAAACTGGGAAAATGGCAGCTTTGAGAGGTAATAAACCTTCAATCTTCAGGCACAGAGGGACATGACTCTTTAGTGCACATGTTTCAGAGGATATTCGAACACTGAATAGTGGGTTGAACTTGGTGACCATTACATTTTCTTTTAGTCTAAAAGTTAATGAGTTTACCCCTCAGGCATCACCGGCTCAATGGACATGAGTCTGAACAAGCTCTGGGAGTTGGTGATGGACAGGGAAGCCTGGTGTGCTGCAGTTGATGGGGTCACAAAGAGTCGAACACAACTGAACAACTGAACTGACTGAACTACCCCTCAGGGGAGAGTGCTGTGGGGAAAAATGTATGAAAGAGAAATATCCAAACTGAAGAAATTTATTGAAAGGACAATCTAAACCCCACAGAAGTCTCTAAGTTCTAAAGAGCATTACTATATTGTCACTTAGAAACAGGAGTTTTAAAAAAGAAATTAAAAAAAGTAATGTTAATGGAAGTCACATCTGCTGTGACAGGCTTAGAAGGAATGATTCACCACACTTCAGAATTGGGAGAAATTTTGAAGATCTTTTTGTCCAATACCTTCCACTTATTAGATGAATTCACTGAATTTAAGGAGAAAACTGATTGGGAACTTCCCTGGCAGTCCAGCAGTTAAGAATCTACCTTGCAATGTATGGGATATGGGGTTGATTCCTGGTCAGGGACTAAGATCCCACATGCCCACAAAGCAGCTACTGAGCTCGTGTGCTCTGGAGCCCATGTGCCACAACTATTGAGAGCCCGAGTGCTGCAGCTGCTGAAACCTGCATGCTCTGGAACCTGTGTACTGCAACTACTGAGCCTGCACACCACAACTAGAGAGTCTGTGCACTGCAATGAAACAGCCTGCCTGATGCAATGAGGATTCTGTAAGCCACAACTGACAGGGCCAAAATGAAAGAGAGAGAGAGAGAAAGGAAGAAAAATAGCAAGCCCTGACTGGAGTAGGAGAGACTGGTTTAAAAAGTAGATTATGAAAAATAAGAACTAAACCTAATTTAGCAATGACAGCCCCTCCCTACTCAAACAATGTCAAAATAAATATTTTATTAAAAAAAAAGATTGGTCCTTAGTCACTTAGCTAGTTAATGATAGAAGTAAGATTTCAATCTAGACTTTCAGATCCAACTGTCAAACTGATTTTAAATGTTGTTTACATTCTCAGGTAACATGAGACTTATTAGAATTTTCTGATATTGTTCCTTTAAATGACATTTAAAACCCTAGTTCCAAAGGTTGCAACAATTATACTTTACCAAAGGGTAATTATACAGATATTTTTACTTTCTTTAGCATTTTCCAAATACACAGATCTTTTATTTTTACAATTATGAATCACAGCCAGGTGGTGAGATATGGAAATCTTGAAAATATATTGAAAGTCAGGATGTAATCATCTGCGTACTTGTGAACTATTCCAACATTAAATCAATTTTCGCCCACTTTAAGCTAATCTTAAATAATCATGTTTGAGTTTTTTATAATTGAAAAAATTGTGATTCCTTTTCACCCTGTAAATGAACGTGAACTTAATATTATGGAAATTTCATGCTTAAGTAACTCTCTTTTAGTGTACAAATACTGTTACTATTCAATTGCCTTTAAAAATACCACCAAAAGACTGTATTTGCAGAATATAAAAATTTATAGTAATTTGATAAGATAATCATGAAATAAAAATATTTTGTCAACAAAAATGGATAGATATAAGATTATTTCTCACATTTCTTTGTGTTTTTCAAATTTCGTATAATCGTTAAATATTTCACATTGACAACAAAAATAAGCTTATATTGTATAAATTAAAATGAAACTAATAAGAAAAAACAATATGAAAATCTTATTTTCTAAACTAAATCAAAAGTTCATCCTTTCTCTACCTAAGTGGATAAAAATAGGATATGATTTGATAAAAACAAAGTCATAAACCTTACTGGTTGCTTCTACAAAAGGTTGCTATAAATATTTATATTTATGTCTCTTGGGTAGTACATAAGTAGCTAAACAATGTCACTGAGTTTCAAATGAATATGAATGCTGAAGATTGATTGCTTTAATGTTAATGTAGTACCTGGCATTAAGTTTATTCACCATATGCTTTCCTTTTCTTTCCAGCTTCCTGTGTATCTATTCTAGTTATGAAGAAAAGTTTCTGAATCTTATTCAGTATGAATTTAGCTCGAGATCATTTTCAAACTAACATGCAACTGCTATGAACATTAAATTTATGAACTCTTAAAAAGGATAACTACTATAATGACTTATATCATAAAGGTCTTTGCTTATCAAAGGTTGCAGGTAACTTGGCTTTCAAAATTGCTGTTTCTTCTCCAATTTTGCCAGGTGAAACTCGCCTTTCAGACATATTAATGATTTATTCTAAAGAAATTCTGTCAGGTGTAGCATGGAAAGGGTACCTCCTGCGTGTGGGGCCCTGGATGAGAAGAAATGGCTGGGTGGTTGGGATACAGCTGGAGACATGAGGCCCATCTGAAAGATGCTACAGTTTTAGTTTCTCAAGGCCAGCACTTGTCAGTGTCAAGTGTAGCCGCAGAGCAATGCAACGCTCACAGTGAAGTTCAAGGCCTCCATCCTCCCTGGTGTCCCATGAAAACCCTAGGAGACTTGTCTGCAAAGAAAATAAAGGGACCTCCTCTCAAGACCTGACAGAAAAGTCCTTCCTCACCAACTCTGGCATCAAGACAGAACAGAGGAGATCACACACTCTCCCGACATCTCTGGTGCCGTGACTTGGATTCAACCTGGCTGAAACAACCTCAGCTGCCCGCGAGACTGAGGCCAACCCCACAGAAGCCCAACTCGGCAAAAGCTCGCGCAGTGGAAGCTGAATGCAAAGAAAATCCAGCACAGTGGAAGTGAACATCCTCATGTTGTGAAGGTGGGCTGACTCCAAAGGAGACGTTTCAATCTGTCTTGGCTTCCTCCTTTTATACATTCGACCCCTGTCCCCTTGAGCCTGGCCTATGTAAATTGGGCTAGCCAGGAGGTCTGTTTGTTCCACCTGAAGTTCTCACTCCAGTCCTCAGATTTTTCTTTTGTTCCATTTTCATGGGCTTTTTCCTTTCTTTAAGTAACTGCCATTTTGGACTCCTTTTTCCTATTTCAACTACCTAACACATGGAGATGATATACCTAACCAAATAAATTATCTTAAAAAAAAAGAGATTTTTCCATTGTAACTAAATTGAACAAAGAACACCTCTGATATAAACTAAAATTGGTTCTTAACCTGCAGTTGTCATGTTGGATATTTTTGGATATTTAAACAATCTATTTACTGAAATATAAGCCAATTTGAAACATATTTACAAATATCACCCTCCCATGAAGTAATGGACAATTTAAAAATGGCCATTACCTGGTTTAAAAAAAAATTGTATATTTCTCAGAAATATGATGTGTGTACCTTGAAAATCCTGTGAAAAAAGAAAGTAAGAAAAAATATTGTGTGTAATAGCTAGTAGTTTATAGACACACATTTCTATCGATTATCCACTGGCATATTATTAATCAACATCGAAAATATCAACTAAGTCACAAGTAATGTATAGCTGACTGCAGAGTACTACAGGCGGGGTAACCACTGGCATTCATACAAGAGTGACTGGGATTCCTAAATATCCACTTTGACCCTTCATGTATCCTTCATTTCTTCTCTAATAGTTTCCTTATTTCTAAGCTCCTGTATTCAATTAACACATATCCTTATTTATACTTTCTCCACAATACTTCCACTGCTTTTGGGCATGGGCAAATATCAACTCTCCTTTATTGGTAACAGCAGAGTAATAAAGTTTATGAAGACAACATTCATTATGGATATTTTATTCTAACTTTCCAGTTCAGTAATTCTTTCTTCAGTGGTGTTTATAATCTTTGGTGGGCAGACTCCAAGACTGTCCCAAATGATTCACACCTCCTATTTTGGACGTTATGCAGTCCCCTTCCCCTTTGTTATTCACTTGACACAATGACTTGGTCTTCTGACCAACAGTCTTATTAGCAGACTCTCTCTATAGGCTCTCTCTGTTTTAAACTGTTCTAACTGAGAGACCCATATGGCAAAGAACTGAAGGATGCTTCTACCCACAGGCCAGTAAGTAAATGAGGCCTTCAGTCTGACAACCTGCTTGCACCTACACAAATTTGCAGCAGATCTTTCCCTACGTGAGCCTCTAAATGACACCTTTCCCCTGATATTCTGATTGCAACTTTGTGAGACTCTGAATCAGTGAACCCAATTAAGCCATAGCTTGATTCCAGACCCACAGAAACTGATCATACAAGTGTGCTGTTTTCAGAAAAGATTTATAAACTCAAACTCAAAACATCAAAGTAAATGGCAATGGGATCATACTTATCAGTAAGTACCTTAAATGTAAATGGGTTGAATGCCCCAACCAAAAGACAAAGACTGGCTGAATGGATAAAAACCAAGACCTCTATATATGCTATTTACAAGAGACCCACCTCAAACCAAGGGACATATACAGACTGAAAGTGAAGAGCTGGAAAAAGATATTTCATGCAAATGGAGACCAAAAGAAAGCAGGAGTAGCAATACTTATATCAGATAAAATAGACTTTGAAATAAAGGCCGTGAAAAGAGACAAAGAAGGACACTACATAATGATCAAAGGAGCAATCCAAGAAGATGTAACAATTATAAATATATATGTACCCAACATAGGAGCACTGCAATATGTAAAGCAAATGCTAAGAAATATGAAAGGGGAAATTAACAGTAACACAATAATAGTGGGAGACTTTAATACCCCACTCACACCTATGGATAGATCAACTAAACAGAATATTAGCAAGGAAACACAAACTTTAAATGATACAATGAACCAGTTAGACCTAATGGATATCTATAGGACATTTCAGCCCNTATATATGCTATTTAGAAGAGACCCACCTCAAACCAAGGGACATATACAGACTGAAAGTGAAGAGCTGGAAAAAGATATTTCATGCAAATGGAGACCAAAAGAAAGCAGGAGTAGGAATACTTATATCAGATAAAATAGACTTTGAAATAAAGGCCGTGAAAAGAGACAAAGAAGGACACTACATAATGATCAAAGGAGCAATCCAAGAAGATGTAACAATTATAAATATATATGTACCCAACATAGGAGCACTGCAATATGTAAAGCAAATGCTAAGAAATATGAAAGGGGAAATTAACAGTAACACAATAATAGTGGGAGACTTTAATACCCCACTCACACCTATGGATAGATCAACTAAACAGAATATTAGCAAGGAAACACAAACTTTAAATGATACAATGAACCAGTTAGACCTAATTGATATCTATAGGACATTTCAGCCCAAAACAATGAATTTCACCTTTTTCTCAAGTGCACACAGAACATTCTCCAGGATAGATCAAATCCTGGGCCATAAACCTAGCCTTGGTAAATTCAAAAAAACTGAAATCATTTCCAACCTCTTTTCTGATCACAATGCAGTAAGATTATATGTCAATTACAGGGAAAAAAAAACTATTAAAAATACAAACATATGGAGGCTAAACAACATGCTTCTGAATAACCAACAAGTCACAAAAGAAATCAAAATATGCATAGAAATGCATGAAAGTGAAAACACAACAACCCAAAACCTATGGGATTCAGTAAAAATAGTGCTAAGGGAAAGGTTCATAGCAATACAAGTTTACCTCAAGAAACAAGAGAAAAATCAAATAAATAACCTAAGTCTACACCTAAAGCAACTAGAAAAGAAGAAATGAAGAACCCCAGGATTAGTAGAAGAAAATAAATCATAAAAATTAGGGCAAAATTTAATGAAAAAGAAACAAGGAGACCAGAGCAAAAATCAACAAGGCTAAAACCTGGTTCTTTGAGAAGATAAATAAAATAGACAAACCATTAGCCAGATGCATCAAGAAAAAAAGGGAGAAGAAACAAATCAACAAAATTAGAAATGAAAATAGAGAAATCACAACAGACAACACAGAAATACAAAGGATCGTAAGAGACTATCTGCAACTCTATGCCAATAAAATGGACAACTTGAAGAAATGGACAAATTCTTAGAAAAGTATAACTTTCCAAAACTGCACTAGGAAGAAATAGAAAATATTAACAGACCAATCACAAGCACAGAAATTGAAACTGTAATCAGAAATCGAAACTGTAATCAGAAATCTTCCGGCAAACAAAAGCCCAGGACCAGATGGCTTCACAGCTGAATTATACCAAAAATTTAGAGAAGAGCTAATGCCTATTATACTCAAACTCTTCCAGAAAGTTGCAGAGGAAGGTAAACTTCCAAACTCATTCTTTGAGGCCACCATCATCCTAATACCAAAACCAGACAAAGATGTCCCGCACACAGAAAGAAAACTACAGGCCAATATCACTGATGAACACAGATGCAAAAATCCTTAACAAAATTCTAGTAAACAGAATCCAACAACAAAGATCATGCATCATGACCAAGTGGGCTTTATTCCAGAGATGCAAGAATTCTTCAAAATTCACAAATCAATCAATGTGATACACCACATTAACAAATTAAAAGATTAAAATTATATGATTATCTCAATAGATGCAGAGAAAGCCTTTGACAAAATTCAACATCCATTTATCATAATAACCATCCAGAAAGCAGGAATAGAAGGAACATACCTCAACATAATAAAAGCCATAAACCCACAGCAAACATTATCCTCAGTGGAAAAATTGAAAGCATTTCCCCTAAAATCAGGAACAAGACAAGGGTGCCCACTCTTACCACTACTATTCAACATAATTTTGGAAGTTTTAGGCAGAGCAATCAGAGCAGAAAAAGAAATAAAAGGAATCCAGTTTGGAAAAGAAGAAGTAAAACTCTCACTGTTTGCAGATAACATGATCCTCTACATAGAAAACCCCAAAGACTTCACCAGAAAATTACTAGAGCTAATCAATGAATATAGTAAAGTTTCAGGATATAAAATTAACACACAGAAATTCCTTGAATTCCTATACACTAACAATGAGAAAACAGAAAGAGAAATTAAGGAAACAATTCCATCCACCATTGCAATGAAAAGTATAAAATACTTGGGAATACATCTACCTAAGAAAACAAAAGACCTATATATAGAAAACTATAAAACACTGATGAAAGAAATCAAAGATGACACAAATAGATGGAGAAATATACCATGTTCATGGACTGGAAGAATCAATATAGTGAAAATGAGTATACCACCCAAAGCAATCTATAGATTCAATGCAATCCCTATCAAGCTACCAACAGTTTTTCAGAGAACTAGAACAAATAATTTCACAATTTGTATAGAAATACAAAAAACCTTGAATAGCCAAAGCAGTCGTGAGAAAGATGAATGGAACTGGAGGAATCAACCTTCCTGACTTCATACTATATTACAAAGGTATGGTCATCAAGACAGTATGGTACTGGCACAAAGACAGAAATATAGATCAATGGAACAAAATAGAAAACCCAGAGATAAATCCACACATCTATGGACAAAGGTGGCAAGAATATGCAATTGAGAAAAGACAATCTCTTTTTGTTGCTAAGAAAACTGGTCAACCACTTGTAAAAGAATGAAACTAGAACACTTTCTAACACCATACACAAAAATAAACTCAAATTTAAAGATCTAAATGTAAGACCAGAAACNAAGGCGGCAAGAATATGCAATTGAGAAAAGACAATCTCTTTTTGTTGCTAAGAAAACTGGTCAACCACTTGTAAAAGAATGAAACTAGAACACTTTCTAACACCATACACAAAAATAAACTCAAATTTAAAGATCTAAATGTAAGACCAGAAACTATAAAACTCCTAGATGAAAACATAGGAAAAAACTCTCTGACATAAATCATAGCAGGATCCTCTATG
>SJYW01033212.1:0-10780 GCA_006410735.1 Raphicerus campestris
GATGGCATCACTGACTTGATGGACCTGAGTCTGAGTGAACTCCGGGAGTTGGTGATGGACAGGGAGGCCTGGCGTGCTGTGATTCACGGGGTCGCAACTGAGCGACTGAACTGACTGAACAGACAGCCATCCAAATAGCACATATCTGGAAAAAAATTCAGCCCATTAAATACTTTTAAGCACTTTCCCACCACAAAAAAAAATGTTGCTATCTTTTGACACGGAAACTTAAGTCTATTAAGATATCTGAACATACTGAATGGTTTTAAACACAAAGAAGTTCATCACAGTTAATACTATTGAATAAAACTGGAAGCGAATTAGATGTACACCATTGCAAAATGGTTTAGTAAGCTTTGATGATACAGGTGACAGAATTCATCCCGCTGTACACAATGACCTTCCCAGTGAAAGGATAGAGAGGGAAACTGCACAGTGGGCCCTGACAGCTTTGTAAACCTGACGGAAGTGTGTGTTGAAAGAAAACCCTAAAGGATCCTGCTCTGTCCTGATGGTGAGGCCACAGGTTAATCTTTTAATTTTTTTTAATGCTTCACAATAGAGAAACCATAGGTTTGTGGTTTTTTTACTTTTAACTGTGGTAAAAAAAAAAAAAAAATACATAACATTTACCATCTTAACAATTGTGAAGTGTGAGGTCCAGTGGCTTTGAGTACATTCCATTCACGTTGTTATGCAACCATCACCATCATCCATCTCCAGGACGTCCCCCTCTTGCGAAGGTTGCCCCTGACAGCCACGATTCTGCTTTCTGTTTCTCTGAGTTTGACCTCTCTAGGTACCTTATATGAGCGAAATATTTTACCATTTTATGACTGATTTATTTTCACTTAGCATAATGTCTTCAAGATTCATCCATACTGAAGAAAGCGCCAGAATGTCCTTCCTTTTGAAGGCTAAATAATATCCCACTCTGTGGATGTACCATTTTGCTTATCCATTCATCCTGTGATGGACATGTGGGTTGCTTCCACATTTTGGCTATGACAAATAATGCTGCCGCAAACAGAGGTGTTCAGCTGTCTCCCAGGCATCACATTTTAAAGATTTTTCTCCCCTAAGTTAGCTCTTGGTTTCTATGTCTCATTCACTGATCGTATCACACTAGACTTAACTAAGACCCTATGCAGAACCTTAACACCAGTGAAAGAGGTGAGCGATTTGACGATCCGGGCTGCTCCTCAGAAAATAATGTAACTTTTCTGTTGTTCTGGTTCCCATTACAGGACAAATGCCTTAGTTCCAACTCTCCAGCCTGGATTTCCTTCACACCGGGCCTTGCCCTGCACCACCCCGCTCTCCTGACAGCGATTCCTCTCGACATCCTGCTCTAAGAAGACTGCCAAAAAAAAAGAAAACCACCCCAGCCATTTCTCTTCCTCCGCACTAACAATTTGGTAATGAAGTATTGATTTCCGCTTCTCTGCTTATGGACAATATTAGATTTTCATTGATAAACTGCAGCGGGGCTATCTCGTCTCCATGGCCCCCTTTCTGCTGTCATAAGAAAACAAAGTGCCGCTGAAGAAAAAGAAGGACTGAGAACACCGATGTGTTTATTTTGTCAGTTTGTACCACTTGACAGGAAAGGGCGGGGGAGGACGAGTCTTCAGAGCTTGATGTCCGAGCGGGCTGCCCTTACTGTAGACGCTTGGAAGCCTGTTTTCCATGGTAATGTCCATTTCCTATTTATAACCCCTCTGGGAACGTTTGTCTAAAGGAAATGTTTCTGTTCAGTGCAACAATTACAGTTGCACCTGGATTGCCCAGTCCTGCCCTTGCACTTGGGAGCCATTAATCACCACAAAGTGGAAGAATTATTAACTTAAACCAGAGTTTGAGCCAAGAAAACCTCTGAACAATGTTCATCTTCTGGGAAAGTTGTTCACATAGTCAGGCTTAACCGTGTTGCTGCCAGTGACTTTTTCCCATGCGGTAGTGGGCATCTTTATTATCATTATCTTTATTGGTTAAAAAAACGTATAGTTTTGAGCATGCACCACTTCATATGAGATCTGCAAATCGAGACAATTGGGGGAATTGGGGAAATGCAGAATCAGAAAAAAATAAGATGAGATCACTGCAGGGTAGAAAGTTCAGCAGCAGCCTTCTGTGGTTATTTTTTTTTCTCCAGGATCTGTTGTTTATGGGCTTGGAAACACAGCTTAGCTGTGGAAGCAACAGAAAGCATGAAATAGGGTGTCCATCTTAAATGTGTTCCTGCAACTTTTTTCATTAAAACTTCGAGGGCCCAATTTTAATTTGTGGAATATTCCCGTTAATAATGAGATCTAATTAAGACATCCATTAAAAGCCCGTTAAAGTTAATTTAACGTAAAAATTCCAATAGAACTGTATTAGATTTTCTCCATTAAATTAACGTTATGGATTTTTAACGGATGTCTTAATTATACGTTATTATTAACGGGAATACTGTATTACACAGATTAAAATCAGGTCCTAAGTCAACTTGGAAAAGCTAAGAGCATGCTTTACTGTTAAAACCTTTGTCTATCTAGTGCACTGTTTGGAAATGCAGAGATAGATCTGTTTAGTTGTGCATTTTTGATACAACTGAAAGTAACCTATAATAGATAAATCTGTTATTGCATTTAAACAATGATTTTCCTCATTCTCAAAGGACAAATAAGCCCAGATTGTGTTGTAAACGGCCATTCAGCTATAGGTGAAATATTTAAGCTATTCTAGGCAGAGCGCTAGGAACTAGGTGATTCTGAAGCAAAAGACTCACTTTTGTTGGTGCTTTAATTACCAAGGAAATCTCTGTCAAATCTCTTAACACCAACAAAATGAAGCCAGATATCTCCAGATGTATCCTCTGCGCCATTTCTCATGGCACTTGCCTGTTGGAATTGTTTTGGGAATTTTGACATGATCCCTAAATTCAACATTGGGATTTTAAAAAAAAAAACAACTTCTTATTTACCTCCTAGAGAAAGTGTTGCCCTTATGCCACATATAATAGCAAATTGCTTTTTTTACGGCATGCATAACCTAGATGGGAAAAAATATGGCGCTTCGGGGAAGGAGGGAAAAAGTAAATGAAGTTCCAGGAATGCCATTCTGAAGTAATGAGGCATGGACAGAAAATATACCCCTCACATCATCGGATTGAGATGGCAGTCGAAATAGCTTCATTGAAGTGTCAGCACTCATCCATCAATCAATCACCCACAAGGAAAAATAGCGGCGGTACGACGGGGCGGCTTTTATGGGATTTACTCATGGGCATAGGGAATAGCGGCTCAAATGCAGTTCTGACATGAAAAGCAAGGTGCTGATATTATTTTTTATGATGGGAGGATCATAAAGTGAATTGAGAACAGCGAGGTCTGTCTTTGCTTAACCTATTCAACCAGAAATGAATGGCACTCAACTGGAAAGGAACAGTCTTCGGATGGGTTAAGATTGAAGGGTGGACTCTACTGAGCACTGTCCTTCGACAACAAAATTCTATTAAAGGGAAATCAATGCATTAGCACTGGGGTTCTTGAAGCTGTTAAAAATTGCCTGCTCCAACCCAGGGTTATTAGGTAAACTGATATAATTCAGATTCTGTCTAAACCATCCCAAAGCAGATTCTTGAGCTCTTTCTCCAACTTGGGGAAAACAATGCGATTCTCAACTCCATGGAAATTGTTTCCCTTCTAAGAAAGAAATAAATCATCTGCTTCAACACATCATCTATACAGTTTTGTTAGCGCAGTTTCTGTGGAGGGGTGGGTGGGAGGCAAGAGACAAAAATATTTATAAATTTGTTAAGACTCGTGAGTCGTTGCTTGGTAACCATAAATGTCACTGCTGAGGGACAGCTGCCGGTGCCCTCCTTAGCAAACAAGATCTGGGCTCTTTCTATGAGATGCACAGAGCGCAGTGTATTCCTAGAGACCAGACCTGTCTTCACTTGGCAAGCTCTGGAAAGCTTCTAGAAACTTCCTTCTGGAGGGGAAAAAAACAACAAGAACTCAGGAGAATGTTTTTATCTGCTTTCATACCATTCTCTTCCTCTCTCTGTAAATAAATAAAGTGCTGATAAACTGGAACATTCGATGGACAGAAAAATGACGGGCAAATATCATGCAAACTACACCCAAGCATCTCCATTCTGTCCCCAGCCCTTGGTATCAGTGAGGGCAAGAGACCACTGTTCCTTCCCTTCCCTTCTTCTAGCTAAGACCACCCACAGGCTGCAAACCGAAATGTCTACTGAAAAAGTCGCTTATATGACTACTTCAGTTTTAGGCGCTTGGCCCCATTTTGTAGTTCAACAAATGCACCAAACGTACAGCATGCAGCAAGACACTGGGAGCAGAAAACCGAAGAGGCGACGCAATTTATTCCGCAAATTGACTAACAGATGCTGGCGGGCGTCTGCTGGGACTTCCTGACAGTCCAGCAGTTAAGACTCTGTGCTCCCAACTCGGGTTTGGTCCCTAGTCAGGGAATTAAGAACTTGTATGCCGGATGGTGCAGCCAAAAAAATTTTTTAATGATATTATCAGGCATTTACTGTATGCACAACACTTTCCTCGGTGCTACAGGATACAAGGTGAACAATTCCCACAACATTCTGGTCCTCCGGTGTTCACAGCAGCACCTAAAGGCGCTTAATACCAGATACCTGGATGAGGAGCTAAATTAGGGTCCAACTCCCCTCACGCTATTTGCATTTTATACCTGTTTTTCAAAAATAATAGTCTTTTCCGAATAGGAAATTCGCCTTCTGAGAAGTATACAGAGAGGAAATAGTTTAAAAATAGGTCATGGCCTAAAAGCAGACTATAATCATAGAATAAATTGAATAGTCCAGACAGTCCCCACAGAATTTAAGGTCACAACTAGATTTCTTAAGCCTCACCCCCAAAATGTCCCTGCTTGGTTGCTGGAGTCTTTCGTAATTAATGTCACAGACAGGAGCCACCGCATTGAGTGGAAATGCTGAGAACAAACAAATGGAATGACATTTTGGGGAGGCGTTTCGATCACTCTGACCAAACAGTGAGGAGGTGTGTGTGAGTGTGCGTGCACGTGCGTGTGTGCCCATGAATATATGTTACTTTCACTGCAATTGTCCAGGGCCTATGGACAGGGCCACAGTAAGACTCGACAGTTTTCTGAAACTTCTCACAGTAAATCCAAAGATCACAAGGCCTTAAAGCTGCTTGCATCCTGCGTCTTTCCGTCTGTCATCCCCAGGTGATGTGACTGCTTTCAGATCTTTTTCACTGGCTTTCATTTTCCTAGTTTGCTAAATATTTTTTGTTAAAAAAAACAAACAAACGTAAAAAATGTAACTTTCACATTATCTTCTCTTCTCTGCAACAAGAATCAAAGTGTGCTGATGAATGATGAAATAATAATAATAAGGAATAAGGAATAATAAGGAAGGCTTCAAACACACAAATACACACATATAGCTCTAAAGAACAACAAAGTGGTATCTATTTTGAACACGCATTTGGCAAAAAAAAAAAAAAAAATCACAAGTGAACTTTCCATTTATTTTTTCCCCCTGTGAGATGTTAAAATGCTAATTTCATTTTCTCCCTTCCTATATGTGGCACTTTCTCAAAATATCCACAATACACTTTTAGACAAAGATTGAGCAGGAGAAAGAGACCCAGATCTCCATCCCCACAGACAGAGAGACATGTTTCCATTGAAGGGAAGCATTAAACATTTTGAAACTTGTGAATCATCTTTAGAATTTCTATGGGGGAATTTTACCTCTTCATCCAAAGTAAAAGCCACTTATCTCTTTCGGTTTCCTGTGACAGATTCAGGAGCAGACGCAGATACACAATTTCTGGCTCTAGTTAATCTTCTTCCAATACTTCACGAACAATGGGCTAACAGGCGTGGGTGTTTCTCCAAAATTATTCATGCACAAGGCAGCCCGAAGCTTCAGGGAAAACTAGAAATGTTTTATGGATTAGAAGAGGACTGTTTTAAAATGCTAGTACCAGGTGGAATGTTATTTCTGCAACAGAACTTGTCCATTTCCATTGGAAAAATATATTCCAAGTAAAATGGCTCCTACAAGGAAAGGCACCCTGATCTGACACCTCTCAGCATACAAATGATTTTACCAATAGCCATATGATGATCATTAAGGCCTTTTTAAAAAAGCAACCTGATTGGAAAAAAAATTAAATACTCACAGCCCTTCTACAATGTTTATTTGCTTAAGACTGCTTTTGGAAGTACAAATAATAACTCTTCTGTGAGAACCCCAGGAGAAGTTGAAAAATTCTAACGAATGGATTACTTAAAAAAAAATTTTTTTAATAGAAAATCCTACCACTCCCTTCAACCCCTCCAGAAAATGAATTTCAATGCACTTACTAAATCTTGGACCTGAAACCTACATTTGTATCTTAGTCCCCAGGCAAAGGCTTATATTTACAGAACTTGAGCAATCATACGATTGTATCTGAAATATGAAGACTTTGTGCAGCAATGTATTCACTTTCTAAATGACCCAGATAACATTCAGGAATTATAAATGTGTATGTATATTTTTTTGTTTTAAATACACCAAACTCAACCAATCTGCAGAGAAGATGTAAAAGCTATTTTCATTCTGCATGGAGATGAACGCAACAGAAACATTCCAGTTTTGCAGTATGATGTTTTGGCTTATAATACATCAGATGCTAGAATGTGCACTCAAGTCAGGAAAGGCTGACACACGCCACCATTCTTGTTTGGCTCAGGGCTCTTAAACATCATAATATCAGGGGATACAACCTACTTCTTGGTCTCTGATATGCTGTTGTCTTTCTAATCCCTTCTGACTTTGACTCCTAACAGCCAGGCACCATCAGCATAAATCAGAAACTTCCAAACACCTTAAAAATCAAGAGGGTAGCTGATTATACACAACTTTCATACTGGTCAACCAGTTCTTACTCTGCAGAGCGCGCGTAGGTTTTTAAGAAATTTGGCACCAACCATGTTTGTGTTATGTATTTATCCCCTCATGTTACTTCTAGACATTTTTTTTCTTTTGGAATTGGCAGTAGGGGAAGTAGGGCATAGTGAGTTGGGAGAATTCAACCTTGCTCTGAAGGAAAGTGTTTGCCAGCGAAGAAAGGCAAACACGTTTTTATATTAGGAAAACAGACTAGTCATTTTCAAAGAAAAATGACAGCAAGCATACCTGTAGAATGTTCCATGCAAGCGCACTAATTCTCTATAACCTGCATGCTGTATATACTACATTTGCCTGTATACTGGGAGGAAAATCCAGGCTGTTTCCCTTGTGTAAAATGCAGCTCGGGTGGCTGAGAACAGCAGCCTTCCGCACATTTTTGTACTGTACATATTTGTATATACTAACTGTATCGCCATGTATGAACACAGATTTTGTTATATTCGCTTGTTTCTCTTTCCTACCAAACTGGCCCACAACGGGGATTCTTTTGTATAGAAAAAAAAAAAATTATGCTTGTAATTTTTTTTCCTGATCATTCTCTTTCAATAGCTTATGAAAGAATTAGATCTGAGTTTACAAAGAAACGATTAAGAACCAAGTTTGTCTGTCTGCATGAGTCCATCCAGTTGCTGGATTTAAGGAGGAATCAATGTCCTAATTCAGGGTTTTCCTTTAAAGGCATGCTTTACCCCTTGGGAAAACTGCAAACTCATCCATGTAAGAATTATCCTCTCTGTATTTTATCTAATAGTGCCTGAACATTTTTTTAACGTCTTCTTAGAGGAAGAATTCATAATTGTCAAAATTTGAAACATTAGCTTAATTTTGTTTTTATGACCTCGCAATTCTTTTCCTTATTTATTCGGTTGCTGTTGTAATGGGGCCCCAGGCCATTCCTGACATCGGCGTGTTCTTCTTCCACATTAAGGATGTTTTTAAAATTACAGAAATTATTGAACCAACAGGCTGTTTTAATCAAAACCATGTTTCACTTGTTTTTTGATGATTATAAATTGTCCTTGCAATGAAAAAAAAAATTTTCTGCTAGGAAAATTATACCACCCTGTGGCCAAACAGATTCATCACAGAGAGGCATCCAAGCCTTCATCTCTGGGATCTGGAAAGTTCTTTCCCTGACTGACCACGCTTTCCTTTGCTCCTGATCATCCCAAATGCTAGTGCTCAATGCAGTCACTATTTGCAATTTTCCAAAGGCTCAGCTGCATTGTCACTGCCTAAAGACACACCGACCCCCAGAAATGATGGCTTTCCAGCTTGGGGGGAAAAAAAAACACACAGGGATTTTTCAGGAAAGGTGCTCCTCCTTTTGTCCCCGGGCGCCAGCCTCCTGTCCTTCCTCCTAATTCTAAACAATTTGGTCTCGATACCCCATATAACTCAGATCAGCCAAAAGAAACACCTGGAGCAGCCCCCGGCTGAATAAAAATGACTTGGTTTGGGCACCCTCGAGATGTATGTGTGTGACACTCTAACAATGAAATAATCTCTAAAAAGAGAGGGTTTTGTGTTTTTTTTTAAGTACAGTTTTACCACTAGAAATATCTTCTGATGGTGGAGGTGAAAATTACATCAAAGAAGCCATTATTTTTTTACCTCTAAAGAGTTTTTTTTTTAAGGAAAAATCATCCCACTTTGATAACTGTAATTAAAGCCCTATATAATAGATACTACTTCTTTTAGCTATTTGAAAAAATAACAACACCCTCACCAAGGTTTATACGGAGGCCCTCATTTCCATCATAAAGGTTTCTATACGTGTGTTATTTACATTCTTAAGCATGATAACTCTTTCCTTTGTGTCAAAAAAAAGTCTTTGTCTCACCCACTCAGGAGTTATTGGAAATAGACTGTCCCCATCTGAAACCTCACCATAATTTGCATCAGGAAGTTCAACTGCCGACATTAAGTTCCTGGGTGTGTTCAACTATGATTTTGCTGGAGGCTGTCCTTCATTTGAATGTTGCAGACATTGAACCACCTTTTGGAAATCGGGCTGATACAGTGTAACTCAGACAGGCCTCCCAACACCATTAGCTCTGCAAACGGCTTCATTTCCGTCAACCACCACTTCCGCTTTGGCTAATTGAAAATTAAAGGAGAGAAGAAGAAAAAAAAAACACAGATGCACTTAAAACATGAAAAGAATTATTTATATGATAAAAATATATTTAGATTTTCAAAGCACAAGACTGAATAGAAGTGCTCTTTTTATGCTTTCTGAAGATGTTACTGTTAAATGTCTTTCTACATCAGGCTTAATAAATCTGTAATGACATTTGATGGATTGATTTCTGCCTATGTGTGGTTTTTTTTTAAGGTGGCAAGAGAGGAGAGGGGAAGGAGGGCGTGGGGAGCTGCGCTGAGCCTCAGGGAGGCCACGCCAGGAGACTATTGGTGGGCTTCTCTGTTGCTCAGACCCACTGACCCACTTCTAGCATCTCCCCTTGTCTCCAGCAGATTATTTTCTTCATCTTTTTTTTCATTTTTTAACGAATGCCAGCTGCCTTGCTTAGTTCCTAGGCTGCCTTTGCAGACTCTCAGCTCCAGTCAGCCTGTGCCTGAGTAATTTACGGTGGGATCTCAGCAGAGGCAGTGGGCAGCTGTCTCTCAAAGTCAAGGATGCAACAGAGCAGACAACATGATGGAGAGACCCAGGCTCCTCCCCCTGGGCGCCCTGGCCCTGCCGTGCAGTTGCCCTGTCCGCTCCCCTCCGTTTCCTTTAACACCCCGGGGAACGAGACCACGTTTCACACCCAAGCTGCCCAGGCAGAGGCCAACGCCCCACCAACAACGACTGCTGCGCAGGCGCTCTCATCTGCCACGTGGTGGGGCTGCAGGAGACCCGAGCTCGTCCAGTGACAACGTTCCACCTCGTTGTCGTGGTCCCATGTCTGAGCCAAGAAACACGGGAGGCCAGGCTAGAGAAAGCAAGGCTGCAGAAAGGAGAGGCAGTGAAGGCAGAGGGCTGGGCTCAAGGAGGCCCTAACCTCCAGGGCCGGATGCCTCATGAGCCGAGGCGGAGCTGATGCAATAATAAGAGAAACAGGCATGGTGAGTGTGATGTGCTGGAGTCATCCCGAAACCATTCACCCTCTTCCAGTCCATGGAAAAACTGTCTTTCACAAAACTAACCCCTAGGGCAAAAAAGGCTGGAGACGGCTGGGATAAGGCATCTGGACTGAACCATAACATTCTTGGTCTTCATTCTCTCGGTGACAGCGAGTGAGCATCAGTCTAGGCGAGGTCTGAGGGTTCCACCAGCGGGTCAGTGCAGTGACGAGCACGGAGCCTGGACTCAGATTCTGTGGAAGGTATGGGCTCTGTCCTGCGTTATCTCTGTGACCTAAGGTGAGGTTAAAGGAAGCACAGAACATAATGGGAGGAAGAGTAAAGGGGGTGNGCAGTGACGAGCACGGAGCCTGGACTCAGATTCTGTGGAAGGTATGGGCTCTGTCCTGCGTTATCTCTGTGACCTAAGGTGAGGTTAAAGGAAGCACAGAACATAATGGGAGGAAGAGTAAAGGGGGTGTGGGAACACACGGGGCCCCAGCCACCCTGAGAAGTCACGGAAGGAGTCCCGAAGGAAGCGATGGTCAGGAGAAAGAGAATCAGGCTTCAGGTTCCTGCCTACTGGCACCTGCCTGCCTGTCGGTTGGTACTCTGCCCTTTCACTGCTGGGGCCCAGGCTCAACCCCTGCTTGGAGAACTAAGATCCCACAAGCCTTGCGGCAAGGCCAAAAAAAAGACAAAGTTAACTTCTCCGAGGAGGACGATTAGAAG